>OX579665.1:4687537-5215145 GCA_951230895.1 Carpatolechia fugitivella
AGATTACATTTCAATTGATTGTGAGCAAGTTGATTATGTTTCCTTTCACGCCAGAGCTTTACTTACTGATGAAGCTGTATTTCTTGCTAGATTCTATGTACCGTACACCACCACATCGAGATATGCACTGGTAATGGCCAACACTCGTACGTAGCAGTATTAATTAACACTGTGACACTAGTTAACATTATTATTTTGTACATAATTCAATTTATTAAGTAAGTAGTGCACATCACACACAAGTATGAATGAATGAATGAAGAACTTGAAATGGAATGTAAAAAATTTACAATTGATTGAGGCCACCTGTCATATTAGGTTATGTGTTACCTTTATTAATACTTTTAATGTTTTTGTACAAAAATCTCAGGCCGAGATATTCTAAAATAATAATTAAAACATTATTATTGAATAATAAGGTATCTAAATAGCAAGTGTACGAAGTCACGGCCCCGGTTCCATAGCTTCGTGAAACGTCTCCTTTTAATTTCTCAACTTTGACGAAAACTACTTAAATACACTGTTTTGTTATTGGTTTTATGAACAAACGTTTTTAAACGTTAGTATTTCATGATCGTTTTCGTGATTCTTTGCATAATTTTGTTATAAAAATTCCGATTTAAGTTGCACAAATTTCTGCGCATTTTGGTAATTTTTTCGCCAGTGACAACTGGATTCAAGACTTTTGGTGAAGTGATGATTTGGGGGATTCTCGATCATTCGGCTTCGGATGACCACTTAGATTGGAAGATCAATTATTTCACGTCGTTGGACATGTTTCGTGGGTTTCGTGCAGGCAGAGACGGTGGCGTCTTGATTCGGGATTATATTCCTAGCCGATTGCTCACTTCTCTGGCTGTTTTGCGAGCGCACGTTTATTTTCCTCCAAAAGGTATTTATTGATCATTTTTGTAATATTTAAAACGAGATTCTAATAGATTTTTATCTTCATATTCAGTTATGTAGGTAGCTTGTTACTCGTTATTTCATGCTGCGAAATTAGTCTAGGTTTCCTATCAGTGCCCTATGCTTGAGCTTTCTGACACCGCATCTGTGGCTAGGATCAGTTTTCTATTACATTCCTTTTAACTGTCATTTAATTTATGCATTACGTTCGTCGTTATAGAATTTCACACGCGTCCCTTTTATATGGCTTGCTTTAGCTTACCCTTGCATATTTAATCGCTTTCAGGAGGTTTAGAGCGAGGGGTGCTTCGCTTCATCCACTCGTACGTACGTATGAGCTGTCCGCCTCGCCCTCATCTGAGTGTTGGTACCTGTAGTACCACGGCAGCCAACAATCAAGTAGGATCTTTCCTTTTCTTTTAACGTCGGAACCTTTCTTCGGTACCGTCCCGGTCACGGTTAGTAGTATATTATTGGGCATTCTAGACCACCTCCGTTCGCGGCAGGCTCACGCCTGACCTCACTCCGGCAATCTAGAATGCCCAATAATACACTACCCCGCGGTGAGCCTGATCTCACTCCGTTAGCCTAGAACGCCCAATATTACGTTCAGTTATTGCTCTTTCCGATAAAAACCCGTTCAGTTACCGATTGTTATCATACATAACTGACATCTGTTAAAAGCCTGTTGGAAAATCCATGCTTGCCTATCATGTTGTACATAATATGAACTGTTGGTTTATTAAGAATTGTAATACGAAAATCATATCAGTCGCTCGAAGTCTATGATATCGAATTGACATTCAAGTAGATGCATCATGAAATTTGTAAAACAAAAAGAATCATTAAAGCTTAATGCAGTGTGTTCAGTAGAAAAGAATAATGTGTCACGCCATGGAAAATTATTGCCTAATACAATACGATGCGTGATTTGTGGACCTTCTAACTGCGGAAAAACTAATTTAATGATAGGACTTTTGTTACATGAAAATGGGTTAAGGTACAAGAACCTGTACGTATATTTTAAGTCCCTATACCAACCGAAATACGTATTTTTAGAAAAAGTTATAAAATTGGTGCCAGGTATTTCGTTTTACAAATACCGTGAAAGTGATGAAGTCCTATCATCTAGTGAAGCGAAAGCTAATTCCATAATAATATTTGACGATGTTGCATGCGAAAACCAAAACAACATACGTGATTTCTTTGCAATGGGAAGACATAAAAATATAGATTGCTTTTATTTGAATCAAACATACTCGAAGATTCCTAAACAATTAATTAGAGATAATTCAAATTTAATTGTTTTATTTAAACAAGATGACATTAATCTAAAGCACGTTTATGAAGAGCATGTGTGCTCTGATATGTCATGGCCGCAGTTTCGGAATATGTGTTCTAAAGTATGGAACGAACCATACAGTTATGTTGTAATAAATAAAGACTGTGAAAAAAATAATGGTTGCTACAGAAATAAATTTGATACATATATTATCTTTGGTTAAAGAGTTTATATGAAGCGTTACACATAAATATTATAAGTATCATATTTGCAACGAATAGAATAGAAGGTATTGAAACAAATATGGACAAGCAATTAAAAAAACAAATAATTAAATCAGCAGCGAGTATTAAAAAAAAAGTAAAGCTGATGAAAGCCAAACAAAGTAATAACAATGAAGTTTTGGAATCAATTTTCCGACCAATAACAGAACCGTTAAGCAGAATTAGTGACCAGAGTGCTAAACAAGGAACAACAAAGATGTGTGATCAGTCAACTAAAACAGAAATGAGTGACTTTTCTGACAGTGACAATGAAGAATTTTCAAGTGAAGATTTTGAAACTGAAGATGACTCAAAGCATGATTCGACTATAGTCAGCTCACCCCATAAATCTAATGACTCTTTTAAATCTCTTAGTTCTGAATCAAGTCCAAACAGACAGACTCTATCATGGTCTTTATCTTCAGACATTATACCGAATGTAACATTTGGTCTACGTTCAGAATGTGGGAAGCTTATGATGGGTAATGTAAGAGTTTATGACGAAGATGATCATATAAACATTGGTGGTAATAATTATAAAAAAACAATGGGGCTAATGCAACTGTTAACTCAAAACGTACCGAATCTTGATTTGATAACTGAAAGTGATAAGCAATATTATAAACGAATGTTGTTGGAAACAAATGCTCATCGCAGAGATTTTGATCCAAAAAAACCTATTAAAAGTAATAAAGGTTTAAAATATAATAACATCATCAAACCCCTCTTCAAATTTTCAAAGTACGACGGTACAAGCACTGAAAGCTTAGCACAAGGAACGGGTCTACCGGTGTTAAAAAAAGTTAAAGAAAATACTGATTATATATACTGGGACGATCCAAATGAATTAGTAGAAAGATTAAAATTGTTGATAGCTTCTAGAGATGCTGGCAACACCGGACTTGACAATGAAATAATATCTATTATTGAAGAGTTACGGGAAGCAAAAATTATTGCTTAAAAAATATGATACCAATTGGAATGCTTTAGTTGATTTTCGTATTTCTTATAGCAAACACCTAGTGCCCTAATAAAATGAATGTGGATAAATTTGGTCATCACGTGCATAAACGTTTACGTTTAATGGATTACGTAGATATAATTAACGATGCCTTAGTGAAGTCTGATACAGGACATTATGATTTAAAACAAAATAGATTGCTTGGTCTTCCGACGCCAGTATTTGACGACGAAGCGACAAGTAAACAATTTGTTGAACACGTGTTAAAAAAATATTATCGAAAACAGGAAGTTGACATCAATGTGAAAAATACATTGGACTTATCCTTACAACAGTTTAAAGAGAAACTTGACAAAGTTTTTGCTGCAAATTATTACACCAAGGCTGAAATTGACCTAATGCTAAAGAAACGTGCTCCGAAAGCGCAAAATGAGTAAACTTTTTGTTGTTAACGAGCTTCATAAACCAGCAAGGAAAAATTTTATGCGTCGTTCTACAATTATTAAAGGAATTGATGACCTATGGCAAGCTGACCTTATTGATATGCAGAAATATTCTAATGAGAATATAGGGTTGAAGTATATACTTGTTGTAATCGATGCATTGTCTAAATTTGCTTGGGCTGTACCTATAAAAGCGAAAACAAAAGAAGAAATGTTTAAGGCCATGAAAAAAATTTTAACAGAATCAGGTCGTTGTCCTATGAATTTGCAAACGGATTTGGGAAAAGAGTTTTATAATTCACTTTTCTCAATTTAATGAAACAATTTAAAATTAACCATTATTCATCATTTTCTACAAAAAAAGCAGCTATTGTTGAAAGACTGATAAGAACTTTAAAAACAAAACTTTACAAACATTTTAGCTTTCATGGTAAATATCATTGGATAAGAAATTATCTCAAATCAATTGTGTGGTCCTACAATAACAGTGTTCATCACACTACTAAATATAAACCTGTTGATGTTTGTAGCGGTCCTTAGGTGTGGACTGTGTTAGGGTAGGTTCTTTGATGGACAGGAGTGAAATCACAGCTTGTTTTTTCTATAATTCAGCGTGTATTAGCTCAACATCCTGGCACATTAATGGAGCGACCAAAAAAGATAAAAGTTTGACAATTGACCGGAAATAAGACCGAAAATGCTTAAAATAAAAATTTATGTTGGTGTTGCCAACATGCTGGGGGGGCGGCAGTGCAACCCTAAAATAAATTTTGGCAAATATAAAATTGTAGTACATAATAGCGCAATACAACTAAAACCTTCCAGCATCTTGGTACCACAATACAAACAAAGCATATATTTTTTATAATATTACAAATACCTATATTATTTTTAGGTAGCTAAATATTTTTTATAATAAAGACCTGAATGAAATTAACAGAGTTTTATTTTTGCTATATTTTACTTATTTAAAATTCAGTTATTAACTTAATTTTATTTTATTCTAGTATTTATTTTATTCTTTAAGTATGTATCTAAAATCAACTTAGTTTAGCTTTAATAAACAATGAACTCAACATTAGTTTTAGAAAACAAAATATTTTAGTTATTATCTATATACTATAATATGGAAATGAATTCCTAATTTCAATATTTTTTTAAAAACAATATTATTATTGTTTAGATCGTTAAAACAAACTTTATTTCCTTTAAAACTAAGGTAAGAAATTGAACTTAAAAAACTATTCTAAATTCGTACTTTGTATTGTACATATTTCTTAATCTACTTATATTATGTAATGTACCTAACCCTTATTTAGAAATAGGTATGTAACAAAAAAACTTATTCTAAAGGTAGCAAACAAATACCACTTAGCGAACGCTTATACATTTTTTTGTTTGGTGTAACCACTTCTACCACACGAATTTTTCCATCCTGACCTGGATATACCTTACTAATTCTGGCCATGGGCCATGACAGGGGCGGGGAGTTAGGCTCTCTCATTATCACCAATGCTCCCACTTTTACATTTGACACAGTGTCACGCCATTTAGGACGGGACTGCAAAGCATTCAAATAATAACGATGCCATACCTTCCAAAAATTACTTTTAACTTTATTGCATATTTCCCAGAATTGTAATTTATTTGTAGGCATTTCAAGAACGTTTCTTTCGGGATAAGAAGTTAGAGCAGTACCAATCATAAAATGGCCTGGTGTTATATAACTAAAATCGTTTACATCATCAGCTGTAACAGGTAGTAGCGGTCTTGAATTCAAAACTGCTTCTATCTGGCACAGAACTGTATTGAGCTGTTCATAAGTCAAAGTATAGTTTTGTATGATACGTTTTAGATGGAACTTCATGCTCTTTACAGCTGCTTCTGCAATACCAGCAAACACAGGTGAGTAGCTTGGTGTAAAATGGAACACTATGCCATGCTGTGCTGAATAATTTTGCACTTGTGTTTGATGATCCTGTGAAGACTGTAATTCGTATAGACGAACTAATTCGTTCCTTGCCCCCCTGAAAGAGCCACCGTTATCGCAAAATACGTCTGTCGGTAAACCTCGTCGAGCGATAAATCGCTTGAAAGAAGCAAGAAAGCAGTCTGTACTGATGTCTGAGCAAAGCTCGAGATGTATCGCCTTGGTGACGAAACATACGTACACACATATATATCCTTTCGTGTATATTGCTCGTCTCACACGAGAATTTTTAATTGTTATGGGACCCGCAAAGTCAATTCCTATTTTTTGAAATGGTCGACATGCTGTGACTCTTTCAGTGGGCAAGGAACCCATCAGTTGTTTTGCGCTCTGAGCTTTCATTCTGAAACATAACAAACACTTATGTACTAGTTTCTTTACATTTCTATAACCGTTTATAATCCAGTAATTCTGGTTCAAACTAGACAACAATAGTTTGGGCGCAGCATGTAGCAATCTAATATGTTCATGATGAATAAGGAGATCCGTAATTCGAGATTGCCTTGGTAAAATGATAGGGTGTCTTTGCGAGTATGAAATATTAGCATTTTCAATTCTACCACCTACTCTTAACATATTTTTCTCGTCAAGAAAGGGATGAAGCGGTTTTAAAGGACCACTCACATTGTCATTATTAGAATTTAAACATTTTATTTCGTCTTTGAAATGGATGCTCTGTTCATGTTGTATAATTTTATGTAACGCGTTCTGTAACTCCAAAGAAGATAGCGAGGTACCTGATTTACGCTCATTTTTATTTTTGAGATTAAAACAAAACCTGAGTACGTACGCTGTAACGCGTGTCATTTTATTAAGATCGGAAAACCTATTAAGGAACCCAAAAAACTCATCTTTCTTTTGCGTGACGAGGGAGACCTTGGCATCGGAGGAAGCGGCAACCTTCTTCACTTCAGGCAAGTCTTCTGTGGATATTGAGGTAAGATTGTCTTTATTAATTTTGTACTTACTGTCCCGAAGAAATTGCGGGCCTTGCCACCACAACTCGCTGTGAATCAGCTCATCTGGATCTGCTCCTCTGCTGACGATGTCGGCAGGGTTCTCACCACTCGTCACGTAGTGCCAGCGCCACCTAGCGGTCTGCTCTAGAATCAACCTCACTCTATTGGAGACGTAGGCGTTAAGTTTTATCGGCTCGGTTGCTAACCAGGCTAGAGAAATTTGCGAGTCAGAAAATAAAAGAACATCCTGTATATTTATTTTATTAGTAAGAGTATCATAGACTCTGTTTATAAGCTTGGTTAATAAAAGCATCGCATTGAGCTCCAATCGAGGTACTGTGAGAGAGTCGTTCTTGCGGGGGTTGATTCGAGATTTAGAGCAGAGTAAAGAAAGTGTTGCTTTACCTGAGTCGTCGACCACCCGGAGATAAACACAGCAACCATAACCAGTCGTGCTTGAAGCATCAGCAAAGCCAATGAGATGCACAGAGGTAGCATTTTCGGGAACTACAATGTTTCTTTGAATATTGATAGGTTGCATTTTTGATAATTTATTTGCAAAAGACAGCCATTCCAATTTTAAATCTTGAGGTGGAACTTCGTCCCATCCTACATTTTGCGACCATAATTTTTGCATGAAAGCTTTGGCTTTCACTATCACAGGTGACATATAACCAAGTGGGTCGTAAAATTTGGAAATATAGCTTAAAATTTGTCTTTTAGTAGGCCTTTCAATATTGAATGGTTCTGGACATGACAGTACAAAACTATCTTTTGCAACGTTCAATGTCAGTCCCAATGTTTTCATAAAAAAATGGTTCTTCTTTAAATCAAAGTCGTCAAATTGCTGCTTCTCTGGAGAGATATCAGCTAAAACTTGTGGGCTATTGGAGGCCCACTTGTGGGTGTAAAAACTCCCTTTTGAAAGTAGTTCACAAAGTTGCCGTTTTGCCTCAATAACAACGCTTAAATCTGAGTGCGAAAAGCATGCGTCGTCAACGTAAGTACAATTACGTAAAATGTTAGCAGCAAGTGGATATTCCTCTTTGTATTTTTTGGCAAGTTCCTCTAAACACCGTGTAGCAAGAAAACTAGAACTTTTTTGGCCGTATGTAACCGTGTCTAATTGTATGCATTTTATAGGTTCATTCGCATTGGACCTCCACAAAATATTCTGCAAGCTAGCATGCTTTGGGTTAATATCGACGCAACGAAACATTCGGCGTATGTCTGTGGAAAACGTATATTCGCCTAAACGAAATAAAAGCATAATGTCGAAAAGTTCTTTTTGGACCGGTGCACCGTTAAGCAAGATGTCGTTTAGTGACAGCCTTTTGTCTGTGTGCATAGACGCATCGAAAACCACCCGCGTTTTTGTACTTTTACTATTCTCGTTAAAGACGGCATGATGCGGCATGAAATACATAGGCTCGTTATTAAAATCTAAAGCATTAAAATCAATATAATGTCCATGTCCCAACTCAACATATTCGTTAATGAACTTATCATATTCTGAAAGCAATATTATGTTTTTACTTAATTTTTTTTCGAGATTAAGGAATCTATATAACGCGAAATCAAAAGAATTGCCAAGGGCGTCATTGATTTCAGTTAAAGGCAATTTCAATGGCAAATCTACCTGAAACTTGTTATTTTCATGAACAGTTGTTTTTTGAAATATAGCTTCACATTAATCGTGCTCTGAAATATTTTCAGTGCATTTTTCTGGAACACTTTCAGTTTTCCAAAATTCTTGTAAAGTTTCATTAATGTCATTGTTGCATTTGAGACATAGAAGGGAAACCTTACTTGAATTATGACAGGTATTTTTTGGTAGTGCCCCTCCTACGACATGCCCAAATCTGGTGTTGATGAAGCGTGGTTGCAGGTGCTGTTGCTGAGTCTTGTGCTCAGTAGATTGCGAAGCAGCTTGCTGAGAAGTAGCATGCTGGTCCGGAAGAAGCGCCTGGAAAAATATATCAGCCCCAATTAACATATTTATTTCTGATGGAATATTAAAATCAACATCTGCTAAATTCACATCGGGGGGGAAATTTATTGCTGCCATATCAATTTTATATTGTGGGATTTTGCATGTGATTCTATCTAGGACATGACAATTCATTGTCACACTATAAGGTGTGGCTACTGAAAATACTTCTAGGGGTACAGAATATCTTGCTGGATTATTTGTGTTACTGACCCCCACAATATTGGTACTATCTTGCTTGGGAGTGATACCTAAAATATTTATCACCTTACTTGTCACCAAAGATACCTGTGAGGCAGAGTCCAGAATTGCCTTGATGTGCACCTCCTTACCCAACTGGGAATAAAGTTTAACTTTTACAGTAGGTAACAAGACTTTATCGCTGCTTGTGTTTGAAATTAAAGTTATGTTCTGTGTTTCCGGTGTTGACTCATCATGAAGCAATGTATTATGAGCTTGCTTGCATATATTGCACCGAAAATGAAACTTGCATTTACCCTGGTGGGCATTCATACATACATTCCACAACTTATTATCTTTTGAAAACTTTACTCTTTCAGCTGAAGGCAAAATTTTAAATTTCTGACAACCAAATAATTTATGTTCACTGGACTTACAGTAAGCGCATGTGCTGGCTCCAGGTGTAGTAGCAATATTCACCGCTGCCTTATATGTTTTGCCTGAAGTAGAAGGCTCCGCATTCTCCATTGCCAAGGTTCTCTTCTCCAGGAACATCAGGAAATCGGCCACCGTTGGATCTTTGTCATCACTTCGCTCGAGTTGGTAAGCCCGCGAAGTAAACATATCTAGTTTACGAAACAAAATAGATAAGATAATTGGGTCCCAACTTTCAGTTTTGACATTTAAATTTTTTAATGCCGCTAATACTTGTTTTACATGGGACACAAATTCGCGTAAACTACTTGGTGTCGACTTGAACAGAGCATTCATATCAAGTAAAGAGTTGATGTGTTCATTTACAATTTTGAAAGTGTGGTTATACCTATCATCTAACAGTTTCAGTGCCTCTTGATAACTTTCGGGGCACAAAGGTAAGTTTTTAATTAGATCAAAAGGTTCTTTTTGCAAGAATGTACGCAGATAGTATAACTTTTGCACATTATCGAGAGATCTGTCCTTGTGAATAATAGCATTGAACAAGTTAATAAATGGAGTATACTCGCTATATTTACCTGAGAATGTTTGAACCTGTATCGTAGGTAATTTTGTATTGTGCGCCGTATAAACTCGCTCATTATTGGGCTCAGCCTTTGAGCTTATAGCGTCATTCAAGACAGACAAGATGTGATAATACTTATTTTCGAAATCCGAGATGTCTTCGTCATCGCTTTCGTCGAAAGCCAAGAGGGCTTTATTTAAGTTTTCATACTCGCTGAATAGCTCGGATATACGAGATCTCTTTAATTCTAAGGTCGATAAAGAGCTCATTTGCACGTCTTGTTTGTTGTTGACGAAATTGTACAAACGGGTAATGGAACCCTTTACATAGCTACGAGACTTTTTTATAGCGATAGCACTTTTATGCCCTTCTTCCGCCATATTTAACACACAAACCTTGCACTGTTTACAAATGAAAAGTTAATTAAAACAATGATAATATTGAATTAACAAAGTACAATAATCCACACAACGTCGTCGTCCTTAGGAAAACAAAATGGTGGGTTTCGTGACGCGTCGCGTATTATCAACGTTGCGCTCGCGTCCTTTTTTTTTTTTTTTTCGTACGCCTCGTTCACTCTTCTCGGTCAATAGTCTTTGAACCGCAAGGTGTCCAACCTAAAAAATCGTAACCGGAAATCACTTGCAGACCAATCACGTTGCAGCTTGTGACGTTTCGCTCGTTGACAGCCAAGCCGATTTGCTCGCAGCTTGGTGTGTGTTGCCTGCCACAAGGTTGAAAATGTCTTGCGTCGACACCGCGCCGTGACAAATACCTTTTGATCTGGAATCAATCTTGAGTTCGTTCTTTGGTTCGTTCGCCAGGAAGACGAAATAGCACGTCACGATGAGAATGCTTGCGTGAACGCAATGTTGAAAGTTTTGCGTCTCTTTCTAACCTTCGTTTGCTCCCATCTTCTTCTCTGTCACACACGAGGTTGTGTTGCGTGTATGACACGTGGAAACAAAAATGGTAGGCAGATGAAACGATAAATAGGTGAATCGTGAAGTAAAAATCACTTCTAATTGCGCCAAAATCTTGAAAATTGTTGACGCTCCTCGTTGCTGCTTAGGATGCTTCGTAGATCGCGTGCCACTGGCACGATGTGATAAACAAAATTGACTCACGCACGTTGCAGGTTCCAAACCTGAATTTCGCCGCCGCAGAAATTCACTCGTTGCCCATCTTTTCGTAGCTCGAAGGACCATATGTAGCGGTCCTTAGGTGTGGACTGTGTTAGGGTAGGTTCTTTGATGGACAGGAGTGAAATCACAGCTTGTTTTTTCTATAATTCAGCGTGTATTAGCTCAACATCCTGGCACATTAATGGAGCGACCAAAAAAGATAAAAGTTTGACAATTGACCGGAAATAAGACCGAAAATGCTTAAAATAAAAATTTATGTTGGTGTTGCCAACAATGTTAATGTTACAAACGAGCACCTTGTTAAAGAAAATATCTACAAATCGCAAATAAAAGATAGATCACATAAAAATAAATATAAAGTCGGTGATAAAGTGCGCATCAGCAAGTATAAAACCGAATTTGCTAAAGGGTATACACCCAATTGGTCTACAGAAATATTTAAAATTATAAAAGTTAATGCAACGAACCCTGTTACTTACTTAGTTGAAGACATGCATAAAGAGAAAATTCAAGGAGCTTTTTACGAATATGAACTACAAAAAACAAAATTTCCCGATATATATCTTATTGAAAAGGTAATTAAAAGGAAAAAAGATAAACTTTTTGTAAAGTGGCTTGGACTTGATGAAAAAGAAAATAGTTGGATTGATGTTAACGAACTTGTTTAGTAAAGTATAAAACAAAATTCTTTTAAAATAATATTCATTTAACTTCCATCAATGAGCGGTGCCGGTCTTCTGAATAATATTATAAATAATTTACCAGTTGAGTTGCATTTACCAGGTTACCAATTTTGTGGTCCTGGTACTAAATTAAAACAACGTTTGATACGAGGTGACAGAGGTATTAATAAATTGGACACAGCTTGTATGCACCACGACATTGCGTACACAAATAAAGATTTAAACTTGCGTCATAAAGCTGATTTAGAATTAATTGAAATGGCAAAAAAGAGATTACAATCTAAAGATGCAAGCAAAAGGGAAAAAATTGATTCTTGGTTAGTAAAAAACATAATGAAAGCCAAATTGAAAGCCGGAGCAGGCATCAATACTTTTAAGAGAGTTGTTAGTAAAATTCGTTCTAAATTGAAGAACTTGAAATGTAAAGATAAAAGTATAGCAATAAAAATTGCATATGCAGCAGCAAAAAAAATCTTTAAGAAGAACAAAGGAATAAAGTTGCCGCGCATAATATCTATTCCAAAAACTGGAGGCATATTGCCCCTTATACCTATATTTGCTGGACTCTCTGCTTTGGGTTCATTGGCCGGAGGAGCTGCAGGTATTGCAAAAACAGTTAATGATTATAAATCTGCTCAAAAAAATTTAAAAGAATCTGAGAGGCATAATAAGACGATGGAGTCAATTGCTATTGGAAAAGGGTTATACATCAAACCTTACAAAAAAGGAACAGGACTATTTGTTAACAGTTCAAAAAACTAAAGAATAGGCTACCCAAACGTGCTCTCACTAATTTTGATTTAATAAAACATACCTATGATATACCTTACTTTAGAGATGTATATATGAGAGACACATTACCGAAAAAACCAAAAAAAGTTGAAAGTGCGATACTAAATTTAGATATTTCAAAAAATGAAGGCACACATTGGGTAGCTTATGTTAAAATTAACAACCATTGTGAATATTTTAATAGCTTCGGTAATTTGAAACCTCCATTAGAATTCATAAAATATATGAAAGGCGTTACGATTAGTTACAATCATGTACAATTTCAAAGTTTTGATACTGTTAATTGTGGACATTTATGTATACACTTTTTAAGAAAATTTTGGAAAAATCATAAATAAAAAGCCAATGTTATAGGAAAACTCTATCATTTCAACCATGGCTTTCACGCTGTCTATAACTGGACATAAATCTGTGTTGTCCACAAATTATTCACCTCCTCTGGAACTAAGTACTGGATATGAATGTGCATTATTATATTTCTCAACCTTTAATTCCATACCAAACATCGATGCAAAAAATAATAAGTTTTATTACGATGACTATAAAATTCTTGAGATACCAGAGGGATCTTATGAACTACAAGATATCAGCGATTTTTTACGAGCTAATGTAAAAGATTGTGTACTAAAATTATCATCAAATAATAATACACTGAAAGTTCAGTTACAATGTTCTAAGGACATTCATTTTGAGAAAGAAAATTCGTGCGGCAATTTATTTGGTTTTGGGAAGGAGACGCTAAAAGCTAATATAATACACGAATCCCGATTTCCAGTAAGCATTTTGTCTACAACCATAGTGCGAATCGAATGTGACATTGTAAGTGGCTCATTTGTGAACGGTAAACCAAGGCATATAATTTATGAATTTGCACCTACAGTACCACCTGGCTATCGTGTAGTGGAAATACCTAAAAACTTGATATATTTTCCTGTCAACCAACAATCAATAAGTGAAATAAATATAAAACTACTAGACGCTTATAATAACTTTGTAAATTTACGTGGTGAAGAAATACAGTTGTACTTACATTTGAGAAAAAATGATCGACTATAACAAAACCAGGAGCAAACCTCAAAAATCTGTCAGTATAAAAGTTGCAACTCAAAAACCAACACGTCATACGAAGAATATAAAAAAACTAACGAAAACAAATAAAGAATTCCTTAAATTAATTGGCTTGTTAAAATGAGTATTTTAAATGTGTTAGAATCTCCAGTGTCCGATAACAGTATAGAGAGCTTTGAATTGCACTCGTACAAGCCATACGTGACAAGTTTCAACAAGAATGATGAAATCCGAATACCTATCAACCAACAAGATTTATACGTCTTACCTTCTGCCAGTACTTTATATTTGGAAGGACAAGTAAAAGTTTACCACAATGAAACTCGAGCATCAGTGAACACTTTTAGTTTTGTAAATAATCCTATATTGTTTTTATTTCAAGAGATTCGTTACGAATTAAATGGAATTGAAATAGATAAAATCAAAAATGCTGGCATCACAACGATTATGAAATCATATTTGTCAATGACGGAGAGCGAATCCAAGCCTGCGAAGGTTTGGGGATGGTCTTTGAACGGTACCTCGATTCAGAACAGCGGTATATTTTCTGTATCCATACCATTAGATAAAGTTCTAGGTTTTGCAGAAGATTATAAAAAGATAATTATGAATTGTAAGCATGAATTGGTGTTGTTAAGAAGCAACACAAATTTAAATGCCATAAAACTAGGCGAAAAGGAAGTATTGGATGACATAATTATAAACAAAATAGTTTGGCGAGTACCACACGTGAAAGTGTCTGACCGTGAGAAGATCGCTTTATTGAAAAATTTAGAAAGAGACCAAGATATAACTCTTGCGTTTAGAAATTGGGACTTGTATGAGTATCCATTACTTCCAAGAACCCGAAAACATACTTGGTCTATAAAAACGTCTTCACAGATAGAAAAGCCTCGATATGTTATACTAGGTCTGCAAACTGATCGCAAGTAAAACGCGAAGAGTTCTATGTCTGAATTTGATCATTGTAATTTAACAGACGTAAAAATATTTTTAAATTCTGTCTACTTTCCATATGAAAACTTGAACATAAGTTTCTCAGATCAAAAAGTGTCTTTATTATACGAACAATATTGTAGATTCCAACAATCGTATTACGGACGTCGAGCAGAACCGTTGTTAAGTTTGAAAGAATTTAAAGATATAGCGCCTTTGTTTGTTATTGACTGCTGTCGTCAGCAAGAGTCATTGAAGGGTTCAGTTGATGTAAGACTGGAAATTGAAGCAGATCAAGACATACCTGATAAAACCTCTGCTTATTGTCTAATACTTAACGACTGCATTTTTGAATACAAACCTTTAAGCAGTATTGTTAGAAAAATATCATAATGAATCAACAACCGATATTTGTTGACTTACAAGGATTCAAGGATTCTAAGAATGAATTTATTATTAAAGAGCTAGCAATAGCAACTAATGACTGGACCCAAGTATTTGTAGTTAAACCTCCATATGCCTACTCAACCTTAACAAAAGAAGAGAAGAAGCAAGTTAATTGGTTAGAAAGAAATAGAGGCATATTTTGGAGTGAAGGCTTCATTGACTATAAAGAGTTTGGACGATTTATTCAATTATATTTAGAAAATAAGAGTATTTTCGTTAAAGGATGTGAAAAAGTAAAATGGATTAAAAAAATCTGCGAAAATTGTAATATTACAGACTTTGGTGAAAAAGGATGTCCAAATTTGACTGTGTTACATGAAAAATATAAAAGTTGTGAATTGAACTGTATTATCCATAAGAAACAATGTGCACTTAAAAACAGTATTTGCTTACGGAAATGGTATTTTGATAATAATATGTATCAGTTCAAGTTTTTTTAATAAAATATAAATAAGCTTGATAATGTTATATAAGTTCTATATTTGATTTTGATGTAATATATTATTTAAGACTACTTCTTTTGTTAATTATTTTTTTCTTTGTTTTTATTGTAGTAAATTGTTATTAGTACCATAAGAGAATAAAAAGAAAATTATTTTAATTAATGCTATATTTTATTTCTCATTTCTGCAAATAATTCTTAAAACTAGGTAAGGTTCTTATAACTAGGTTAGGCTAGGCTAGGTTTTAACTAGGTTCTTATAAGTAGGTAATTTATTTTACAATAATTATCATGAATCTTATTGATTGCGTTCGGTTCGCTGCATGCTCGTCGTACAAGCTCGCCTCGGCGCAGTCAACAGCGGTGGTGGCAATGCGACGTGACGGTGTGCGTTCCAAATATTCTGTTCATTTACAACTGCCTGTAACAATAAGAGTTTAAATTTAATGGAGAAATTAACAAAAGATAAAAAAATAAAATTAAATATTATAATATTTGCTAGCTAAGACTTACCGAGTTATATCTATGTGGCACGATTTTTCGTTCCTCACACCGAGCTCTGCACCAATCTGCCACAGCAACTGTGTTGTTTTGTACAATATATTATCACTTTCATCATAAACTAAATATTGTGCTTTCGAATTTGCCACCACTTGAACTTCAGTTTCTGATTCGACACATTTTAAAAGTTCTACACGTAACACGTATTTGGGGATGTCATTACTCATCGCAGCAACGTAACTCGTTTGAGTTTGCACAGAACTTTTTCGTGATTCTGACATAACGGTAGCGAACCGAACGCTATGAGCACGAGTAAAGAAATGAAGATTAGTGTGTACCATAGTTACATGATTCATTTACCTATCTGTATAATAATGAATAAGACACCATATGCATCGTCGCCGTCACCCGCGTCGCCCTACGCTGCACTAGTAGACATGTTATAACTTGTCTTTATACATGACCATAGCGACGCGGACGCCGCCGCCGCGCGATCATCACTTTTCATGTCTTGACATGATTTGTGTAACTTGATATATGTGTATGCAGGGTCTTATAGATAATACAATGAAACAAAGTAAATTACATAGACAAAAACCTATATTAATTTAAAAAATTACAATTTTAAAATCATATCAAACATAAAATAATCCAAACCTATAGTTAACATTTCATTTTCAATAAGAGAATTCTCATCACAATTATTCATAAGAACTTCATGTATAACTTTATGAGAAAATAAAGCATACTGCTTAATAATATATTTAATTTTTGTAATACAGTTTATTATATCATTATTTAAGCTACACAGATATTTTAAATACAAGTACAAACAATTTGAGTAAAGAGATAAAGTTTCTATTAATTTTGGAATAATGTGTATATCACAAAATTTATTACAATATAAATAGTCGTACAAATCTGATGAATTCAGTTTGTTGCAATAGTAAAATTCATTTTCAGAGATAGAAACCACTTCATTATCGTCTTCTAATACCAAAATTTTAGGTTTGAATTCAATGTCCGCCCAAAGCCCTATTTTTACATATATATTTTTATAATCATATGTACGCTTAAGAATACAAATATTCGCTAAATATGAGTGACTTTTCATATTGAAAGTATGTCGATATGTCCCCATGCTTTAGTGGATACTCTGTCTGTGGATATCAAGCGCTTGTCGTCGTTAGAAGATAGTGCCACTTTATTAACACTACGAGTAAATATCTCGTGCTTTATTGTATTAAATAGCACATTTTTTTTGCGCACTACGTCACCTGTAAATAAAGTATTCTTGTAATCTGTAATACTAAAATCTCGAACAACACATCTCTTTATTCCTTTAGCTCTTTTTATTTCACAATCCTCAGCTTTTACACAGTACAATTTTGAACGTAAGCCTACAAATTCATGAACAATTTTTCCACCTAATTCATCTTTGAACATGCCAGGGATATTTTTGTTTACAAGTGGAATATTGTAAACATTAGACGGGTCAAAATTACTCGTGTCAAAATAATCCACGAAATAGGTTTTCAAGTCATCATAGAAATCATTGGTGTCTATATGATATATCAAACTGTCTGTGTCTGTATAACACATCCGCAAACGATTTCCGTAGATCGGTTGAAATATTGAGTAATGAAAATCGTACATATGCGCTTTTGATACTTCTAACACTGAAAATCCAATGTAAAAAGGTTTGTCTAGTGTAACTTGATCAGGTCTAAGTTGTATTGCAACCAAGTTTTCGCTGAAAATTGAAGCGCTATGAAAATTTGGTCTGGCAATCAGTGAATCAGCAGTGATTTTCTTTTTTGTTTTGTTGTCCTGATCAGACCATTGATTTGCTAGATAGACTTTTACCCTTTTTTCAGTATTTTCGATTGTTTTTCCAAAAATACTATTGATAAGAAGCTTAAAAAAATCTTGTTCAAAAGTGGACCGTGCTTGTTGTCGTAATTTTGTATTTAAATCAATATAATATTTTAAGTAAGATCCTTGATTAAAAGAAATGGCGCGGTGGATTTTTTTTAATATTAATCCATGTTTAAGACATTTTTTCAAATGCACATAATGCATTACATAATTATATTTATCATAAAGATTTGGCACAAGCTTTGAAGCTTTTCCGCCGGGCGGTACACATTTCTCAGGACAAAATGGCAAGTCGTTATGCTTCTGATGCAAGTGTTTTGGATATTCGAGGTCAACCTCTAGAAAATAGCCCTTGTCAGAATTATCTGAAATATTATTTACGTTTAAAGTATCGATTTCATTTTGTGTTAGAAATTTAAAATCTGAATGGGGCATTGCTTGACACATACTGTATCCATACAAATTTACACAATCAGTATACACGATAAAAGAATCAGGTTTTTTGGAGTCGTAATCAGACATGTACTTATTATTTGCTTTAGCGTGTCTGTGGGAACACATGCACACACCTCCTCTGATACCGGATTGGATCATTCTTATCATTGATAGATCATCGATGAGCTCTAATTCAACTTGTGTTTTATATAACATTGCATCAAAAGACAAACTTGGGGCTGTTAAATAAAAAGCTGGGTCTAACTGATAATGCCTTTTACATGTTTTTCTAAAATGTTCAAATACATCGCTTAGAAGCAAGACGTCTGTTTTGAGATACAAGTCAGTATACTGACCCAAAGTCTGTATATTGAACTCAGACCAAACCGACTTTGCGTGCAAATAGTCAGTATCTGATATCTCCTCGTTTGTAAGCGAGCTAAAAAAATCATCTTTGCTTGGAAGAGCTTGATCATTATAACATTACCATTTGTTTACATACTCATAAGGATAAACACCTTTACGTGAAAGCAGATGAAACTGAGTTGCATCAGGATAATATGAACGCAAATGTTCTAAGTCTTCTTTTTTCATTGACTCAACAAGTTTATCCAAACTTGTACCTAAAAATTTGAATGAATCAACAAATCGCAAAGGAAAAAAATCTTTATCTGACACTTGAATTAATTTTGTAAAAGAAATGTAGTTTTCTTTTGTTTTTGGAATTATTTTGACTTGTCCATGAGTTTGACCCAAAGTTTTGATAAATAAGTGACAATCGTATCCTGCTAAGTTGTGAAAGAAAACTGGCACAAAATTAGGGACTTTAAACTGTAAGTTGCAATAGCTATGAGCTGCACCGCGATATATACCTGTTAGGTGACAATGGTCTCTAACTTTATCACCAAATAGATATTTGTCACAAATGTGACAAATAGTCGCATTTTCAAAATTTATCATATCATTTTCATTAAAAATGATTGGTGTGTTTTTCGATAACGTGTTATAAATTTCACAAGCATCTTGAGATATAGCAGAAACAAATTTTTCAACACAGTCAGCGCCCCGATATGAAACATATTTGTTATAGTTAGGATCCATAGAACACACAATGTGATATCCAAACGCTACTGGCACATGGTGATTTAATATTGTTGTGTTAGAAGTTTTGGATTGTGTCGCTGACGTCACGCTCTCGCATGTTTCTAACATGGATTCAAAATCCGCGTAAATTACAAAAGGAACGTCTTGTTTCCTATCATAGTTTTTGAATTTAATTACTGATCCTTTTTCAGGCAATATTGTGGCAACGCCTCCACAAACATGGTTCTCTGCCTCTGCACAAGAGTTAAAGAAAACTAAACATGAGTCGCAAAAAAAAAGTTTACCATGGTGGCTCGTAATTTGCTCTCGCACAAGTCGCGATAAATCTTTAATAAGGCAGTAATGAGCTTTTGTACCCTGTTCTAAATATAACAAATGAATAGTTTTTGTACCGCGTTGATTTTCTGATTTATAAAGGGGTCCAACGATAGTTTTATTATTTTTCAGACCGTAAATGATAAAACTTAAACCGGGGTTATTTTTTTCAAAAATATGTATATCGCAGAATGAAACAGGACAATACATTCCTTTTGTATTAAGTACACTACGAAAGTCTGGATATGAGGATACTCTGTCAGGATGACTTTCTGCAGGATATAGAGCAGCCACAACGCACCACAGAAAACAAAAGTCATCCTTATTGTGAATATTTAGACATGCTTTTTTATTCCTTATTACTTTAGGTAATTCAATGAAGGTAGACCCGCGCAACGGCTGGTACTTGTTTATGTTGACTTCCAGATGAGAAGTGTATAAAAAAGCCCACCCACTGTCACGTTCCTGAAATTCTTTTAGTTTCTTTTTCAAATTACTTGAAATTTTTTGAAATAAACTCTCAAAGTCATAAGTAAGAAAAATTGAAATATTTTTTGTACTTTGAGATTTCAATTCTTGTGTATCGTTTTTAAACAACAAAAATATTGAAAAAAGTTCAACATTCACTTTTAGACACATATGTTTTTGTACGTTCTCGTCTAAAAGTAACTTTAGTTTAGATTTTATAGAATTCAAAAACATGTCTAAAGAACCTCGATTTGACTCATCCGCTAAAACTTTGTATGAAGCAATACGTGAGCGAAATGCCGAGGCCACAATTTCAATACCAGCGCTATGCATTTCTGTAACATTGTTTTGTTTGTGTACATTGCTACGTATGTGACCTACCCAAAACTTTTTTTTAACAGAGATGTTGCAAACTGAGCAGAAAGGCATTTTATTCAAACCTAAATTAATTTCTTTATAAGTTTGGATAAGTGAAATGGTTTCATAGGTTAAGTAAGTTTTATAATTTTGTGTTGTATTGTAGATTTTAGGTTATAAGTAAGTTTAGCAAAATAATATTTTAGAACTCAATAAAAATAGAAATAAAGTAAGTATTATTAATTTGAAAATATATTGATAGTCATAATATCTATTTTAAAATTAAGTACTAATTATGGATAAAAATCAATCAAAACTGTTTAAAACTACTTTATATAAAACTGGATTCACACTTCACTTCTTTCTTCTTTGCAGGTAAAAGTGTAATTCACTCACGTGTAATTAAAAAAAGTAGATTCGCAGGCCTCGAAAGTTTTATTGACAATGGCCAAAAACTCTTGTAACGCAACCCACTCCTTAGATCCTTCGTCGATTTGCAGCTTTACGGACGCAAGAGCTTTTTTATAGCGCTGATCTCGTTGCGTTCCACGCACATCCTCAACCTTATAGACCTTAAGATCTATGAAAAATTCTCCGGCCAATGATAGAGAGCGGCGGCTATTTCCGTGTGATACTCTAGTTATGAAGGATGAGGTTTCAAAGCGAGGGCTATCGCTCGATATAGCGGTTTCTTGAGCGGATATAATGGAGAAGATATCCTTCTTTTGCTTCTTAGTAGACCTGTAAATAAAGTATTGATTAAGTTCTAATGAATATTCTAAAATGGGATTTATAAGTATGCTATGTAAACTGTAAAAAACATATTTTTGATAGTTGGGTGATACATTATTTTAATCTAAGAAAAGTGACAGAGCCTTACTATAGGTAGGTATCGGACAGGTGATACACAAACATAATTAAATATTATACAAAATTAATATAAAATAAAACACAAGTGCTCGTCACACAAATATTTGTCCTGGGCGGGATTCGAACCCGCAGCCCTGAACTATAAGGGAGACGTATTACCAAATAGGCTACAGAGCAGTCAAATAATGAAAAATCTACAACACAACAATATTTTATACGAGTATTAGAAACTGTTCATAAAATTAGGTACCTAGTGAAGAAATCATAAAACCGGTTGAGTGGTTTCTGCATACAAACATAGGTACGCAGAAAACTTCCTTTTTTAATACGATTAAAAACACGAAATAAAACAAACTAGAAATTACCTGATAGATTCTTCGAACTTCCTCTTCTTCGCAGCAGCAGTAGGGACGCGTTGCTGTGGTTGGGTCGTCTCCGAAGTAATTTCAAATTCCGAATCAGCCTCAGATTTTCTTTTCCTCGAAGCGGCGGTGGCAGTAGGAATATTGGCTGCAGCAGTCCGGTGATGTGGCTTGCTCACCGTTGGAGTGCGAAACTCAGAATCAGAGTCAGACCTACGATCAAAAATAATTATGATTATTTAAATATTACACTTCAGATGTATAAAAATAAATAATTGTTTCAGAAAATTAAAATACACTTACGTACATTTTTCTGGATATTGATATTTTAATAAATTTCTTCAGAGATTTTTAGTTGCACTTCTCAACTTGTCACTTGTCAGGAGCGAAATAATGTGTGGGAAAGTATGGAAATGGGTATTTAACGAATCCATTTCAATTTGTCAGCATAAATTATTCATCGGTCCGGGTGGGGATTAATAAGTTTTAAAATGGTATAGAACTACAATGCTCGTGAAGCTAATTTCAAATCTGATTACTTAACATTTGTATGAAAAATTACATCAAAAACGTGAACAACGTCATTTGACATATTACTTTTTAAAATTATGCACTTTATTGTTGACGAAGAAATTCAGCATTATTTTTGAAAATAGTTGTCTAAGGCATAAAATCGTAATTAAAGTATAACAATTTAAACCTTAATGTCATAAAGTATAAAGGTACACTTGCAATGAAGGTTAGTATAACATAATGCTTTTTGCGATAAAATCTATTGTGCTTTTGTAGTTCATACTAATGTAGCAAAATATGAGCTTTAACCTGATCCCAAGTTGCAGTAAAAGTATAATGCAATTTGTGTTATTATGATATCTGTTCATATTATAAGTCCCACAGAGGGGTGCGAACTTACATTGAACTAAGGTGATCAGTTAACCACACTGACCCAGTGCGGGTTAGTCGACTTCACACACAGCCTTTGAATTTCTTCGCAGGCGTGTGCGTACATGTTTCCTCATGAGATTTTCCTTCACCGAAAGAGTGTTGGTCTAATGTGTATTCACAAATCCTAAATTAGAAATCACAACATTTATGAATACAGGAAAACTAAAACAAATGTAACTACTTATCAACTCTAACCTACTCTTTAGGTATGATCAAAATTAATTTACAAAGCAAAATTAATAATTATTTATAAAGTTAAAATTAATAATTTCATTTAGTTCACGTAAACAATTATTTTTGAATATAAAGATTCGGTGCTTCGTGCAAAATTTGTTTATCTCTGTTTAGAGTATCATAGTCTCGAATAAGATATATATCTAATCCTTTGAGAATTTCATAAATTCACGTCCCTTTACCAACAGAGTAAGCAGAGACCACGTCCTGAATGCACTTTGTCTTATCTCTTTTATTGACAACAACATGACGTTGTGTGTCTGTTACAAGAAGTGTGAAAGTGATTTTTTGTTGTTTATAATCCATCTCATGCAAAGTCACCTTAAACCCTTTCAAATTTATGTAGTTACAAAATAATTTTTTAAACTCTCGATTTTTACACATTTAAGGTGTAAACACGGATCTACTTGCGATATGTTATATCATTTTGTAATTATGTTTAAATATTTTTTCTGTCTTTTCAAACCAGTGGTTGATTCTATTGTTGCTTATCTCTCTCTTTATATTAAAACATGCATTAAACACAAATTATTATTAAAATACTACAAAACTTAAGTTATGAACCTTTTGTACCAAGCGACAGATTTGCAGAACGCTGATAAAGATGTTTATAGTCCAATAAAGATGTCATAGTCCAGGAGGTGAACTCGATTTTAAATGCTATTTTTATAGATAAGTAGAGTAAAGCTTTGTACTTAGTTTGATATTGAGCTATGTTTATTGAAGTTCTTTAGTTTTTAAAATTGAAGTTAAATAATATATTTTAGTTATTCCTTTTTAACTTAACAAAGATCCTAATTAATTGCAATGTCCAAAATTTAATTAGGATAACTATTATCTAAGTTGAGATATTAAGTAAGATGTCAGGATAAAATATTACAAAGTTTGTACAAAACGTAATATCAATTTGATGTTGTATGATGTAGTCAAAAAGATATGTCAACTGCAGGACTATAATAGGAGCGTGGGAAGGCACGCTGCACCTATTGTCACACAGTTGGTTGGTGGTCGTCAGTCTACACGTGGAAGTACAGCGCCCACGCCACCGCCGCCGCGTCGTGATGAAAAGACTGTGTCTAGTGAAAAGTGTAAAATTTAAAAATGAAAATGTGGGATCCCTACAAGATGTAAGTTGCTCGATTTTATTCATCCTTTCTACGTTTTTGATGCTTTTACAAACACTTCGTGTTCCTATCCTGATTGAAAGGTAATAAGTAAGCATTTAAAATAATGCTTTATAAAATATTTATAAAAACAAGAAAGCTTGTTGTATACACTACAAAGCATTAAAAAAGAGCAAAAAGTTATGATGATGATGATGATGATACTGAAATTGTTTATTTTTCGTAGTTAATACAGTTCATAAAACGAATTAAAATGTTTACTTTGTAGTTTAAAATATCAAATAACTATAATTTTAAAGATAACAAGTAATAATTTTATTAACATATTTTTATTTTATTTTTTAGATATCACGAAGTTCGCATATACTAACTGAAGATAATGATCAGGTGAGTACCTAATATACAAACACATATTATTTCGTTACGACTAACATGCGTTTTTATTGTTCACAGATTAACAAAGAAAAAATATTTACGATGTGATGATCAAATACTTCAACGGACAGTACAAAAAAGGGTGGTTGTAGAATTTTCAATATGTAACATTTTCGATAACCTTCCTAATACTAAGATTTTTAATTAAAAAAAAAAAAAAAAAAAAATTGTCAATAAAATTGTAACTTGTACTTGGAATGCTTTGTGTAAAAATTATTTACCAACATTTATCCCGAAATCCTTTGGTAAATCCCTTGGTAAATCTTGGTAATGTATAACATAGTAACTAAGGTAACTTACGGTATAATGTTATTTAGAGGTAACGGTAATTTTATGGTAACAGTAATAGGGTGTTACGGAAAAGGTAATTTGGTAAGTATTTTTTATATAGGTCGGTGAATGATCTTACCACAGGCTTTCAAACGCTAATCTTGATTGTTTTACAAGGATCGGATCGGTAACTGAACGGGTTTTTATCGGAAAGAGCAATAACTGAAAGAGCAATAACAATAACTGAACGTAATATTGGGCGTTCTAGGCTAACGGAGTGAGATCAGGCTCACCGCGGGGTAGTGTATTATTGTTCTAGGCTAACGGAGTGAGATCAGGCTCACCGCGGGGTAGTGTATTATTGGGCATTCTAGATTGCCGGAGTGAGGTCAGGCGTGAGCCTGCCGCGAACGGAGGTGGTCTAGAATGCCCAATAATATACTACTGACGCCGCCCGGGAACCAACATCCCCGCTGGCTCCGACAACAACCTCCGCTTCTTCAATACCCTGTAACTCGTTCAATTCCTGTAGGCGGTTTGCGACTTCTCGAAGCCGAGCGTAGTTCACAAATTCGTCGCCCTCGTCGTCTTCGTCCCTTTGATCCCCTTCATCCTCTTCCAATTCACTGCCCGAATCCTGAAGGTATCTGGCAGTGAGATCTTCTGAGTCTGGAACTTGAATGCGGCGGCGACGTGAACGACGAATGGGCCGAGCCACTGGAGTTGCTGGACCGGCGACGCACAGTGGTGGACGTTGTATGGCGCGGCGGAAATAATTGTTTTATAGAAAGGGAATGTTATAAATGTTGGATATTAGTTCATAAAATAATAAGAAAGCATATTTTTCATAATGTTTTAGTTATATTATAGTATCGTAAAAATCAGAAAAGCAGTAAATGAAAGAAAACTAAAAAATAAATAACAAAATAAATTAAATCATTAATTTTTGTGCATTTTTTAAGACATATACAATAATGAATATATATATACAAAGAAAGCATACAAATACATACACAGTAATGAACAGGAATAAAAATCATTAAATTAAGTTTGAGGATCATTCTTCATTTCCTCCATGCAGCAAAGCTTTTACATCTTCATGCAAGGGCAAATGCTTTGGGCTACGCATAGCCCTTAAACTATTTGTGTACGGATCTGAAGAAGCCAAAAGCATGTGAAAAACATCTTCGTTCGTCAATTCACGTGAGCATTTTCGAGAATGGTTTAATCTGTATCGACGGTAGTCCTTGTTGCGCGCCTCTTGGGCTTCCTCAGATAACATTCCCACTGGCAATGCAGCAGCTGAAATTATATGACTGCCGTGCATTAGAACCTTATGCACTGTATTTGGCATATAGTACCAGTCATATAACCCAACATACAGTCTTGTAGTCTCTTCACAATACTTCCCGAACTTTTCTGAGTCAACTAAAGCCCCGGAGTTGATTGTCTGCAATATTATAGAAAATCGATGAATCAACCTTTCATCGACTCCTGTAATTTCCGCCACTATATCCACATTATCAAAAAACCTCCTTGACGTGTTTCCATCATTCGACGAGCCCATTCCTTGCTTAACGAAGTCCACCTTAATTCCCAATCTTTTGAAAAGCTCGTCTTGTATTTTTTTCTTCTCCTCTTCTTTAAGTGGCAGCGTGTTGGCATTGGTTCTCCAGCTTTTAAACGATTTATTATAGGCAATATGCAAAATACATTCCATAAATTTCAGTCTTGCATGTAACGGACTAAGGCCTACTTTAAAAGCGTCCGTATTTACTTCTTTTGTTTTTAAATGTTCCAGCTTATTCATTTCAGTCGGCTTCGCCTTGCATATATAGCACACTGCATTAGAAGAAGTATCTGTGATTGTTTGTGCAATTTTACCATCGATCATGGTTAAATGAAGTTCATGAGTCACTCTAAAAATCCTGTTGTTCATGGAAATCGTTGTTTGATTTAGATTAGCTATTTCACTTTCCATTCTTGAGATCTCGTTTTTACTGACATCCGTTGTTTCTTTCATGAACTGAAACTGTACTGGTCTGCAATACCTGGTTGAAGAAGGAGTTTCATTTTTCCAATACACCAAAGAATTATTTATTTTGTTGTTAAGACGGAGCGGAACTAATGTTGTTAGAAATATGTTGGTATCTGTAGCACCATCTTCGACAAATGACTGTTTGTATTCAGTGTGGCCCGATGAGCCATCGCAACCCCATTTTGATAAAAGTGTTACTTCCTCACTCATACTTGCCAATTCATCGTCAGTTTTTGTTTTATATATCCTCTTTACAGTATGATCTAATAATTCTTGAAGACCTACGTAAGCGTAGCTTTCTGTTGCATCTATATGAGGAGGATAGCAATCTTTCTTTGCATTTAAGACATTATGATAAGCTGGAAAAATATCACATCCAATTTCCTTTGCAGCTTTTCTAAGAATTTCATATTGATGCCTTGTTAATGATGCATCTAACATTAATGCCCACGCTTTCTCCGCACTAAATGCTTCACATCTTGTTGATTGATCGCTTATTCTCTTAGCTGCTGCAGCAATTAATTCAGGTTGGACAGTTTCGCATAGCTTTTTAACTTTATACCTTTTGGCTCGGTCACAACATTCATCGATAGGTTTTTCTGGTCTTCCACTGTGAGATCGTTTTGATGATCCTGCTGCAATATCTTCATTAAGAACCGTAAACTTTACTGACAGCCATTTTTCATTTTTAGCAAAAAAGAACTTCTTATTCCGAGCTGCTTCATTCCACTTTTTTGTAAATTTGGGAAAAAAGGTTTTGATCAAATGTTCACTTATTTTCACTAACATGATCTCCGATAAATCAGTATGATTGCTTTTAATAACTTCAACGCACTTATTGACATCGCGACCGCTTGCGATAGCAATTTCGGCTAATTTGTCGTTAGAAATAGTAAAATTCGCCATTTTAGTGTAAAATTTGTTATCACTGTACCGGTTATGAACAAGTAATGAAAAATAAAACAAAAGTTTATCCCTTTTATAGCCATTACTATTTTTTTTAGGTAATTTACCCTCATTAAAAAAATTAATTCTTAATGTAGGCAATATGAAGCTCATTTACTAATAGGACTACAAAAACAAGGTTAGCAGATATTAGCAGCTGGAAGTGATTTGTTAATTATCTATAGGAATGTACCTATCACGTAAACTACATAAGACACCGCCGGAAAGCGCCGCAAGCTAGATATGGTCGATTGAAATAAGAAATTATGTAAAAAAAAAATGCTTTGTTCTCTAACGATACTACATTAATACTAAGTACTTTCCTCAAATTATAAATTTAGTTTTAGATGCTCTAATGTATGTAGTATTACCAGTTATTTTTATATTTTTTTTAAATACACTGGTTATCTAGTGTAACTAAGCAAAAAAAGTCATATTTTTCAAGAAATAAATAACGTTTCTTTAAAGTCTGACTTTAGCCTTTAATTTAACCAATAACACAATAATAAAAATAAAAAAAAATTATATAGCATTGTTTGTTGAAGACTGTAGTATTTATTAATGATACAAAATCTGCCTAAAGTTGAACTCTGAAAAAAGGACTTTTTTCCGCCGATCCATCATTGTGCGACGGCGCGAGCGCCGAATGGCATGCGCGGAGTCGCAAAGCCTGGCGTTGAGGAGGGTGTTGTGATTTCGGGGATGACATCAGGTCTCCATAACTTGAAAAAGAAATACAAGAGGTCAGAAGGCCCTCTGATTACCATAGTTAAATTAAAACATATTATACTACTATACTAGCGACCCGCCCTGCAGCTTCGGTTGTATGGTTTCCCAAAAGAAAGAGGTATTTTCGGGCTGTAAAAAGTAGTCTATGTTCATGCCCAGGTCTTATCTGAACATCAAATTTCATCACAATCGGACCAGCAGCTTTGCCGTGAAAGCGTAACAGACAGACATCGTTATTTACGCATTTATAATGTAAAATATGAACTAACGACTCGCCTCGGCTTAGCACGGGTAAGATAAATACATTTGTATAACCAGTACCCATACCAATTCCCTTCCCAATACTTTTTCTTGATAATCTAGCTTCCTAAAGGTGCAAGATTTTTTAAAATCTGGCGAGTAGTTTTTGAGTTTATTCAAAACGATCAAATATTATCTCTTTATAATATTAGTGTAAATTACATTTTTAACTTTCATAACCAAAGCGAAAATTACTTACTACTACTGCACCAGCTTGTTGAGTAACAAGCGGAAAGTCAGTGGTGGTCGAGGGGCGCAAGGTACCCCCTGGCGTAAATGCCACAGGGATTGCCGCTGAGAGCGCAACTGGCGCACCAGCCTCCGCAACGGGCTCATCACTATCAGCAGCAGCAGCGTCACTCATACTCTAAACTATTCAAGAGAAAAAAATTTAAGAATATAATTTTTTGACCTATGAATGAGTCGGCGGGATGATGTCTCACAAAAAATTAAAGAACACCCACTATGTAGATAAATGGCGGTCAGTGGCATAGAAAAACTGATGTGGGTAATTTGCGAATTGTTTTCTAACAAATCTTAGCATTTTTATCAAAGAATAAGTGGAAAATAGATTCTTCATAAAACGATAAACAAAAACAAGTTGCATCATCCTAATTTCCCCTTGAAAGTTGACTGAAAAGTACTTTACAAAAACCATCATACAATTTTTTTTTTGTATTACATGTTTTACTGATTATACACACTATTATTCTATTATTTATACATATTTTGAATCCATAATAATCAAAAAGCAATATAAAATAGCATATACTTACCAAATAACAGTAAAATCCAATATTTTATTGAATAACTTGCACTTCACGACACACGAAACTCAAAACTTTGACCGGCTTTTTATGAGTGAACAAAATGAAAAAGAACTAATTTTTATACACCAATGAACAGCTAGACACAAAGCCCATTCATTCAAGTTTAAAGTTTATAGTATTTTGAACCTTATCACCACCCAATAAAGCAAAAACTCGAGTGCCACATAGTGACTTAGCAATGAGTCGGCGGGATGAATAGGATTTTTTTAACCGACCTAGCAATAAGTCACCGGGACCTGAGAGGTCTCAGATGGGTCGATGACGTTTAAGTTGTCCATTATGTACTGTAATAATCGTTCATTGCACTTGGATGACGAAAAACTAAAAAAACGCTCATCTCTTAATAATAAAAACAGTTCCTTTCTGTAAAACTTTAAACGCCGCGACTACCTGGAAATAAAGAGCTCTATTTAACATAAGGGGACACATGGGGACGGTTCCTTTGCTTGTTTTGAATCCTCATACACTGTAGTTACATAAAAAAAATAGATTGTAACGGAACTGTGCGGAACTTTTTTTAAACGTCTACAAACACAAAGAAATCTAAAATATTTATGTATGAAATAAGTCTTGCATGCGAAGTTATATTACAGCTCAAATATCAAACAATAGATATATAAACAACCATTAATTAGAAGTACACACCTGATGTTTCAATATCCATGTCATAAACTCACAATTTTTAATACGACAGCAAACAAAACAAGCGTGGCAACTGCGCAATTTTTCGGGCGTCACTGACTCACGTTCGCCGCGTGCGAGACAGGGACACAAAGCGCGCTCGCGCAGGTTTTTGTGTTCCTTTAGCCTTTTTTTGTTATGTGACTGACTTGACCGTTTAAAAGAGTAGCTAAATAAAGTAGTTTTGCTACGATTGCCCATATTCTAATTTTACATTTTTGTCACCGTAAATAGGCAATCTGGCCGTATGTGAGTGGTGGCCGCGTACTTCACTCAAATCAGTTTTGGAGTCTTCGATTTCACAAAACGAACAAGAACAACTTTATAACGGGTTATTTCACATTAGACGTCTAATAATGGAAACTGCAAAGGTCTAAAGGGCGTGGCTAGCACAGCAAAAAACCCGACTATCTTTTCAACGATCAGAATACAAGAGCGTGCGCGCCGCTACCGGCCTCAGTCGGCAAGACGCGCGCCGAATACGTAGAATAGTATAGGTAAAGGCGAGCGCCTCGCTCGCGCCAAATTCTTTATTATTTTTAGGTATTTATTTCTATTCCTACAAATAAACTTCATTAGTACACGAAAATATACTTACCGAATAGTATAAAACATGCGAGAAAACACAGTATTATAATTATTATTACGTCTCAATTTACGAAATGAAATTAGACTGCTCCCGCGATTTTTTCTATTATTGGCGCCAATTGATTTGACAGTTCTTATTTTTTTCTATGTGTGCCCGTTTACGGAGTTACGTTCCGAATATATTCTTTTTTGACATGCTTTACAAAAAATGCAAGAAAATGCAAATTAAAATATTAAAAAAATATATTTTAAAATAGGTAAAAATGTTTCCCTTAGTCGTGAAAGGGTTAACCAACCGCGGTAAAATGATGATTCCGGTTATATATGGATAGGGATTGATACCACTTTGGCTCTCCGCGACTAAAGCTAAAATCACGTCCGACTAACGTTATAAAGCAGATTATTAGTACTTTGACTATTTTCAATAAGAGAAGATATGCTGCTCATGTATTTAGCACTCTAGATGATTTTAAGAAAGCGGCAAAACAAGAGAATGAAATTTTTAATTCTCAATCATGTCAATTGGCCTTGCCGATAAAGATCCAGAGCCTAGGTAGCTCAGATCCATTTTGCCCCACTTGTTCGCGGGGTGACGGCACCCAAAATGCTCCTTCAATGCATTTCGACCGTCAAATCAGTGAACGAATGTGAAGTCTGAAGAGAGAAGAGTCAAAAATTAAGAAAATACTCAACTTTTTTATTATTTTCTTAATTTTTGACTCCTCTCTTCAGACTTCACATTCAAAGCAGGTGACGCCTGGTCGGAGAGTTTAACAAAGCACACTGAAGGCATGATATTACTAGGCAGAATTTTTAAAACACGCCAGCAAGACATACCTCCGGTGGCTTTGAAAAAAGCCTTTTGTTGTTGTTGTTGTTTGTTTTGAGCGAGCGAAAATATACTAACGTACCACGCGCGATTTGGTGCAATAATGGTGAACTTCGCAAAGAAAAATATTTTTTTACAAAACTGAGAGGTGCTCTACGGAACACTGAAAACGAATTAAAAGTTAATAGAAAAATCTTATATTCTAAATCAATATGTATGTATGGATTGCGGAGCCACTCCAAAATTATAAAACGCAGCTCACACCTTCATTTAGTAGCAAAAAAGCTAATTTTGTAGGACAAATTCTGGATTTTGTAGTAAAATACATCAAAAGTTATGTAAATGCAAAGGTGGCTCAATCTAAACATCTGAATTGAAGAGCCACCTGGAACTCGAATAGTAATGGATGAATGCTTTTGAAAATTATGTACCATTTAGTAATAGATGTGTACCGTACCTACCTAAAATCTGGGCCACGTAGTGCTGAAATTCAAGAAAATATAATATTTTAGCATGGCTCCTCAATCCATATACAAGAGCTTGGATTTCCATGACTATGATCTGTCAATTAATATATTTGATGTAGTGATCATTTAGTAGCAGGTGGATTCGATTTTGTAGTATTGTAAAGAAATAGGGAGACAGAATTAATTTGATGAATAAAAGCATTTTATTTGGCTCCTCAATCCTGACGCGCTGCGTATAGATAATTTACTGCACCTACCTGAGATCACAAGGGAATAAAAATAAAAATACACTAACAATAGCAACAGTAGCAAATGTCTACTGAAAATATATCTGTACAGTTCAATACTATTCATTCAGAACTAAAAGGAAAATACATTTTTCGTTATTCTTAGAAAATCGGAGCTATGAAAGGTGACCATATTTTGGGGGTACTTGTAAATTTTTTTTTTTTCGATTATGTTTCGAAAACTTTTATGAGCATCGACCAACCTGTATTCATTCCCTACGTGTTCCTCAAATATGTATGAATACGCTTTAACGACGAGAATGCGCGTTCTGCGGAAGAAGATGTCGCTGGAATAGTTACAACTAAATGTGCAAGTTTTAAGAGCTGGGGAAAGGCATCTTATAAATTGTTTTCATTAATAAAATCTATTAATTCAAAAACGTTGCGCTCCTTTAATTCGGGTGAAGAATACAAACAAATCAGTTGATTCTTTAAAGTTTGTCGGTCAAAACGGTTTGCATAAATGCTTAGCAATGAGTCGATAGCGTCTGTTGGAAAATCTGAACGATATTTCTCATATGATTTATTATTTTTAAACAATTTTAAAAATTTCAGAATACCGGGCGTTTATTTCGGATGATATGTTGTCAATTACTTGCACGAAGATTCGTTTGTATTCCGTCCGCGCGCAGGTGATGTTGCGCCTTAAACGAGGAGCTGTGTTGTTTTGGAAAGTTTTTTTCGTAAATAGTATCATACTGCTCTAGAAATTCAGCGCGTAGCCAAAACTCAAATTCTTTTATTTTATTAGTGCAATTACCGACATCGACTTGCGATTTTTGAATGATGTTGTACAAGCAGTCGGTTTTTTCAAATATCGGGTGGAAAATTGAAAGAAAAAAGTTGAAACTGAAAGATTGCAATGAATTTAAAAAGTTATCTGCAGACAAAATCACCGTCCCAATCCTGCGCATTGTCGGTCATATTCGTAAATAATTCAATCAAGTTGTCTTTTTTATCAAAAAATGTGTTTACTATGCGTGAGGAATATGCCCAACGTGTCGCAGAAGTGTGAGGCAATCTTTTGTTGCAATGTTTATCATAAAAAGCAGCCCGTTTTGTGCTGTTACTAAAAAAAATAATCAATGCCTGAAGGGCTGAGAAAAACGAGCTCACTTCGCCAATCCTTCCACATGATTTGGATAACACCAAGTTCAAAATATGAGCATTACACCAAATGAAAATTGCCTGTGGACAAATCTCCTTGACCTTCTGCTGGACTCCATTCCTTACGCCCGACATAACACTTGCACCGTCATAACTTTGTGCTATGAGTTTTTCGGTGCATTCGTGTTTATTTAGTGACTCTAAAATTACTTTAGAAAGTGTGTCTGATGTGCGGATTTCAGAAACATCAATAAATCCCAAAAAACTATCATGAATATCACTGCCAAAATAATATCTGGGAATTAAGCACAATTGTTCCCTGTTACTAACGTCGGGCGTTTCATCAATAATAACTGAAACAAATTTTGTAATTTTGATCTCTGACTCGATACGCGATTTAATTATCTCGGCTACTGAATGAATAATATCATGAATTTTATTAGATAAATAACTTGGCCCCGGTTTGCCGCTAAGGATGATGGGCAAAAATGTATGGAAGCTGGTACCCGGTCCAATAGAAACATGTTATACGTCATTGAAAAGATATTTTTGTGTAGAATAATGATAACTTGGGCGCTTGTCCTAAATCTTAGTATTTAAGGAGTTAGAGGGATTTTTGTGTCATGTGTTTTTGCTTCAATATTATGCGGGTGCAAGCCGTCACTCAGAACGTCTATTTGAAAATTACGCATGAATAACAAAAACGCATGACTCTAAAGTCGCTCAAGACATCATCATCATTTATAATAATATGTGCACAAGTGCCCATTGTACGTCTTCCAGATAAACAGGTGCAATAATAATGTAATATATTATTATTTTCACTTAAGTTACATTTAACCATAATATAACAATAATATTTTCTTGAACGTACGTGACGTGACTGTATTCGTCCGCGTAATAGCCAGACAGCATCATTTATACCATAGTCTGGTAAATCATCAAGATTATTTTCTTGGTATATTTCTATTAGATAGAGTCCATTTGTTAAATGTTCGTTACAATAAGAACGGGCGAGTTTCAATTGATAAGTACCCAATGAAAGTAAAATGACTTCCTTTTCAGTTAATACTGGGAAGTTTTGAATATATCATTGGCTTCTATTCTTTCAAAGTTAGCTCTACGGGCATTTAATCGTTTTCTTTCGACATAAGTATATAAATTATTTGGTAAACCTACTTTAGTCTCGATTATGTTAAGAAAGGATTGTACATGTAAGTTATCGGTAATCGGAATATGAAAATGATTTAATATAGCTGCAGCAATTCTGAAGTCAACAAACATGTTTGGAAGCGTTTTATTAAAGTACTTTTGCCTTAAAAGTTTGAAATCGCGCTTGAAGTGCCCGTTGACCACCTCAATAACCCATCTGCAAATTGTAACTGAGCGCGACTCATTTGCTTGCTCTGTGGTTAACTCTTAATAGCTTGCTCGTTTCTATTTTTTGATGGTGGCATGTGGGGTTCATAGCCATTGGCTTCAATATCACCTACGCTGTCCCTAAAACCCCTGTCTAAAATAAATACATCTTCCTGATTTAACAAAATATGAATAGGATTTTCCCCATTATTCATTATGTTTGACATAATATTCGCATCCGTTTTTGTTGCAGCATATGGACCAAGTACTTCGATAATGTATCCATCAGAACATACAATTAAAAAAGGTTTCAGTAAGTTTTGAAACTTATGTAAATTGTAAGATAGTCGTTGAAATAAAAAGTTCGAACTTTTATTTATATAAACATAAGTTCCATCAAATATTAAAATGGCCTTATCGTTATTCTCATTACCAAACAAAGCTTTTGGAATTGGAAATATTATTTCTAGTTTTATGGTCAAAACCTAGGTGCCGTGTAATATATTCCAGACTAAGGCATTCTCGAACTATTTTCAAAATTCGTTGTAACTGTCTTCGAGACATATTAAATAGTGTGGATAACCTGTAATTTGAATCCCCCGTTCTTAATTTTGTCAAATAGATACCTAGCGCATTTCTGGGTTCCTTGCATCTCTCAGTAAGAGAAGTAAGTAAGTAAGTAACACTTTATTGCATAACACATATGGGACATGAAGGTGTTAGAAGGTGTTTCGTCTAGTATAGCGTCAAACTGGTCTGGTTTCCGTCCTGTCCAAAAGTGCATCTCCTCTTCAGATAAGGCATCTCTTACATTGAAATCTAACTTAATTCCATTTTGTACAGCTGTTCGCATTATGTCACATATGTTAGTAAAATGTTGCGCATTAAAACTGTGTGAGACATTGCACAATTATTATTGAGGCATATCATCCCAAGCATTGCTCTGAAGGTGTTCTACACAGACTCGAGCGCTGTCAGGAATGTATAACAAATATGCACAAAAAATATATATCTTGATAGATACTGGTATTCGGCATCGGGTTGCATGAACACAGTTGTTGAAGATACAATGTCTTGGTGTGTTTGATGCTCGCATGTAACCTGGTACCTGAATCCCTTCAGCATTTGATCTACCTTCTGGCGCAGCAGGTCTTCTTAAATCGTTTTCGATTCTCTGCCAACATCGATGACACACACGCTGCATATTGTTAAATGCCACCTGAAACCAACATGTAATAATATGAATTAGTTTAACTTATAGTTCTGGTAAGCGATTCTACTATTTGGTCATACGTAAGTTACAATGGTCATTCATTCATGGTAGCCATCTACATAAAGGCGCAAGCTTATTAAAAAATATCAAGTGCCTACATATCATTATATCCTAATGAATTAGTTTATTATCTAGTATAAACAAATACGGGCACTAAAAAGGTGCTTTTATACGACTCTACGCCAGCTCCTAGTACTATGGCGATAGTATAATAATTGTATTCTATGTGTACAAATCTATTCGCCCTTACTGGCTTCCATTACGAATGGCTTTGATAGAAAGAGAAAGCAACAATAAAATGATTAAAGTTAATGTTGAAGTTCATCCTATACCAAAAACACCACGCGGTTGTAAATACCACTCCTTTTGTTATCGATATTAGACCGTTTGAAGTTTCCGAGAACCACCCCTGCCAAAGCAAAGAAGCGGAAGTAGAGGTACTCGCAAACTTCAAACGAACATAAAATAATAATAAGTAAGAATGATTTAACTATTTATGATATTACCTAATGTTACACATTCATAAACTAATAAAACTTGCACATTTACATGATAGCTGGTTAAAAGTTCCAATAAACGTCGACTAACATGAATGCAAAGAACTCTTTATTATGACATAATGTATTGACATTGTCTAATAGGAAAAAAAGATGAAAAAAATACAAGTTCTACATACCTCTAAAACAGCATTTTCTTGAATATAGGCGGCTAACTCGGGACGCAATCTAGGTAAGTCGTCACGTAAATCATGTTGCTGATATCTTGCGTGATAAAAACCTCGCCGGCACATCACACAATGGCGACCTTCTTCCATTTTGGAAAATCAAGTCCATAAAATAAGCCGAAGTCAACGTTTTTAACGGGTAACGGAGTCCAAAAGAAAAGCACGGGTCAATATAAAAAATCAAATAGATAAGTACGGTAGCGTTACGTAGTCTCACGAACGGAACGAACGAGCGACTGATGATGAATGACTGATGAGTAGCTGATAAGATTTTCACGCGCAGTGCACCCCCCACCCCGCTCCCTACATATCCCGTGGTCTAGGTTTTCTGTCTGGTATCAATAAATCAAGTTTTGCAGTTGTTTCGACTAAGTTTTATGACTCTTCTATTATTACATTCATTTATCAACATCTCCGAAGATACAGACACTTGAGCTTCGTCACCATACAGTTTTTTTCTCCTCTAGGTTAGACCAATTCACTAACATAATAATTATTTCTATTGGATCGGGTACCAAAATGCCCATCATCCGGTGTTGCATGTGTTTTTCAAAGACGAGATCGTATTTCGAAAGCAAAGATACTAATTCTAAGAAATTTCCTTTATTTAATGAAGTTTTGGTCTCATCATGCCCTCTGAAAGGCAGTTCTTGTTGTGCTAAATGACAAACAATATCTACTAGTCTCTGAAAAACACTACGATTGTGGTCGACGCGCGAGTTATGTTTTGAGATTTCGTCAGATAACTGACGATAACTGACGAGATAAAGAGATCTATACGCTGTTTACCAAAATTACAAAAAGAAATAACTAGCGTTCATGTGTTTTTGTGAGTTTTGGTGACTTTTTATGGCATTAGATATGTTATTCAAATCGTCATAACCAGACGTATTCCATGCATTTTTCTCGTTGGAAAAGAATATGCAACACCAACTATATAACTTATTGGAATGCGAGCATCCAGCTACCCAATGAGTTTTGTACACAGATCTATTAAATTGTCTTTTATGTGACTTACTTGACTGAGAAATTAACAAATCCGGTGTTGGTTTTGGCGAAGAAATAAGCTGCTGTTTATCGGAAAAGGTCAATGACTTTACCTTTCCCCCGCTTATTAAACTTTGCACACACTTCAAATCACTACACGGAACAATATCACCAGGATCTACACTCATTTTAAACGCAAATGCTACACAAAACTAAATTTTCTAACAAGAAAATAGAAATTGCACCAATTATCACCCGCTCAAATAACAACTGAAGAAAATTGCAATGTAACCGTCCCGAACATAGGCATATTCGCATTTCAATGTATAACCCAATTTTTTTAACTGTGCACTTCGAGCTGTCAAAATATTTGCATGTTGTTAGACTTGGTAGCATCAGCAACAACAGTTTTTATAGCATTTTTTTTTGTATAGTTATTTCTTTTATTACATGACGCGACTTTAAGTACCTATGTATGTATCTTTTATCAAAAGCTAACGTTTTGCCCTAAAAAACAAACAATTGGAAAATTACTTACCAATTAATTCAATTAAATTCAAAACATTTATAACTCAAGTTTTTATTTACTAAATAAATATTATATGGAATACAAAACTAAAAAAAATGCGTTTTACACAATCACAATATTCTTTATTTCGTAAGAAAAAATACAAAAAATGAAGAATGGGGTTTTTTTTAATCTTCGTCGTCGTCGTCGTCCTCATCTAGCATTTCAATACCACTCATGGCCTGGCTGTCATCTAAAGGATCTTCATCATCATCAGATGTTTCAGATTCGCTTTCTTCGCCAACATGTATGATAAATTCTTGTATATCGTTGAGTTTTTCATTCTCCCAATAATCATTTTCGATTCTCTTTACGTGATTTACTTCCCTCATCCAGTCTTCTCTCGTAAATTCTTTGATGAAACTCTTTGTTTTATTAAATTCCAAATGAATTAAATCGGATTTAATTCGCAGTTATACGGCGGAAGTCTGAGGACCTAATGTCCATGGCTTTTGAAAATGTCATCTATTTCGTATCGTTTGGGAGGAGCATTTCTTTTAATTAGCATGTAAAGCTCAGGTTTGAACATATTTTCCTCGAATGGGATCTCTTTGTCTCTGAGCCAGGTTTGCATGTCTGCCTTTTTTGTGCTCATTGTAGGCAATCGTTCGCTCTGCATGGAATGATAGGAAGCATTGTCCATCACAATGATGCTTGGAACTTCTAGGTTTGGAATTAATTTTTCGTTAATCCATTTTTTGAAGTTTTCGCCATTCATTTCGTCATGATAATCTCCGGACTTGGTTTTGGACTTAAACAGCAAAGCTTCAACGAAACCTGAAAAAAGAAATATAAGCTTTTTTTATATATTGCTTTACAGACATTATTCATTTATAGATTTACAGACAAAAATCAGATAGAATAACGGAAATAGAAGAATAAAGTGCTAGCAACTAATCTCCACCAATAGAGATTGTATTTTATTTAATAACATTAGTATACACTATTTTAATATATTTTTATCTTATTTAGCCTTTTTTGCTAGGCTGTAACTTACCCGTTTCACTACCTGCATGAACCAGCACCCATCGTCGACCGGGACTGTCATTTTCTTTGCTTGATCCTTTCTGCTGCCAACATTTTTTAACAGTATAGTGGGCATGGATCCACGTTTCGTCCAGATATATTACTGGTTTTTTACTAGCGCCCAGGTCGTCATTTGCTCTTGTAGCTCGCAAGTACTTTGCTCTCAAAGCTCGTATATTCTCCCTTTCTATAAGCACGCTTCTGTTTTGTTTACATTTTTTGAAGCGGTAACCCAGGTCTTCTGTAAGAATTTTTCTTAATGTTGAAATTGATCCCGTGTAATCAAGGTCTCTGCGAGCGGCAGCCAATATTTTTTTCAACGTAGGCACTTCTTTTCGCACTGTATAAATACTGGTAATAATACCTTTCAGGGCAGCTAGGGAAAAACTATCAAGAAAAGCTTTCTTCGAACTTTTCTGTTTGGTGGGCGTTTTAATTTTTGAAGTTGACGCTTCTGATGTCCTCCCTTCCTGTCGAATTTTCACTATCATCCGTTCACTGATTCCGGTAGCTGCGGCAGCTTTTTTATAGACTTGATCAAATGAAAATTTATGCTGTTTATTAAATTTTTCGTCTTCAAAATATTTTATTACATTGTATATAATATTGCGGGCCTGGCCGCGTAGTTTCTTTGTACGTCCTGTCATGGCGGCGCGGCGCGATGGCGCTGGCGCCGGATCACCGCGGCGAAGTCGCGTGATCGCGTGGCCCTCTCAAACAAAAGTCCAAATAAACTTTAACAAAACAAACTTTAACACAACAAAACAACAGTAATAACAACAAAACAATAACAAGACTTTAACAAAAATACTAACGAAAAGAGATGAGAAACTCAAGAAAACCAGTGCACGCACATGAAGCAGCAGAACACGAGTGAGTGAGCGACTGAGTGAGATTGATTTGCTCTGCCAGGGTTGCCAGGGAAAAAAATCTCGTAGTCTTTTATTTTCGGCACATGATCTCGTACAGGTCAATCAGATCTTTTTAAAAATGTACCTATAAAAATGTAATTATTAATCTAATTAATTTGTATTTACATTGATGCTGCTGACGGTTTTAACAGGCGTCGGCGGAGAGGTGAGGAAGTATGCGGGCGGGTGATTTCAATGCCGCCAACCTGACGACTTTGACAGCTCGAAGTGCACAGTTAAAAAACATTAGTTATAGTAGTACATTGTGTACGCATTACTCAATTTACCACTACATTCAAATGCGGAAGCCTGGTTTCATGCGCAAGCCCGGCTTAATTTTTCCCAAAATCTAGTACACTTTTCAATATTGTTATAAAAAGTTCACAACACAACGACGTCGCACATCTCTATAAGATTGCGTAAGAGTAAAAGAGACGCAAAAGCATGCCCCATAAACAGGGGCGTGCACAGGGTTTAGGGCTAGGGTAGGCAAGCAGGTATAAAAAGGATAAAAAAGCACTTACCAAAAATTTTCATGAATTAGGTTACTGTATCTGGGGGCACGGCAGTGCCCCCGCCAAGTCGAGCAAAAAAGCGGCACGGCCGTACCATCCTTTTCTCGAAGCAGTTCGGGCCATTTTCGACCCCCCTGTAACTTCGTTGTGGATAAAACTAGAAACCTGAATTTTCAGTAATAAGGCAGGCATTGTATAAACCCAGTATGTTTCAAATTTCATTTAATTTGAACCAGTAGTTTAAGATTTATAACTAGTCAAAGTTTCTTAATTTTGTCACTCACTCACTCACTGACTGACCGATCATCAAAACTCTAAGGCACTTCTAAGCTTCAAATTTAGAACAGAATTAGTGTTTAGTGTATAAACCAAGGAACAACTAAAATATTTTGCAATTTCGGCCCAGTTTTCTAGATACATCATCTGCTAGATAACTTTGTAACCCCACATAAATCTTGGGGCATTATATAGGATTACAAAGTTACATTTGCAGTAAATGAATCAGTGTACCTGTATAATGGAATATAATTGAATAAGAGGTGTAGGGTAGATGTATGGTAGGTGTTGGATAGGTGTAGGGCAGGAGTAGGGTAGGTGTAGGTTAGGTGTAAGTAGGTGTAAGGTAGGTGAAGGATAGGTATAGGGTAGGTGTAGGGTCTTGAGACTATTCAAGCTTTAAAGTGACGCGCCCACCGCTCGCGACGCGTCGCGACGCTGAGGTGGCTGAGAGTTGTGATTGGTCGTCGTATTTTTAAGTATGTGGGAGTGAAATAAAGCACATTATTATTATTATTTCTGTCGCCAACTTCGCGCCTGCCTCGTGCGGCGCGCGTTTTTTGCAACTCGGGAACGCTTTACATCGGTGCGTTATAAGGGAATGACTACTAGATTTATTTACGCCATCGATGTAAATTCCTTCTACGACGATTCGCCTTGTATGAATCCAGGTTGGTCGGGACAGAAAAGCTGGGCTTTTCGGATTTGTATGGAGCGAAATCACGCACACTAACGCATTGACAAGTTTTGTGTTCGCACAAAGGGTCTTTATAGCACACAGTCATATATTTTCTCCCACTACATGTAAGTAAACGTCAGTTGGAATAGGCAGTGCTTTTGGCGAACGTGAACAAAAGAGTGGAATTTGTTAAACATCAGGATGTGTAAAATTAATATGGGTGTTATGCTAGTTAGTATGATAGTGTAGTGTAGTTAATTAATGTATATTATTGAAAGGGTATTTATCTGAAAATGACAGGGTAGGCAGTGCTTTTCTGCCTCTATGAAGCGCACGCCCCTGCCCATAAAAGCCCACGGGTCGGAGTGAGATGACGAGTCCCGAGTCTTTGTGTGACTCGTGGTTGTCCATCACGAGAATGACTTTTTGTTCTTTAGTTGGCCTTGTCACAACTACAAAGTGTCGCAGCCACTCTAAAAAAGTTGGTCCAGATATCCATCCATTATCAGTGCAAGTAGCCATTGTACCAGGCGGTGATCCATCAAGCAGTCTATCATTCATGCGTTTACGACCAAAAATCATGAAAGGAGGTATAAATGAGCCAGCTGCATTGCAACAACACACAACCGTGGTCAACTTTCCTCTTTCTACACACCCGACTTGTTTTTTCCGTCTTCGAAAGAATCCGTGGTGGTCTGTTACTAGTCGCTTGGACTCCAGTCTCGTCAACGTTATAAATTCTTGTAGCATCAATGTGGTGTAAGTCAATCTGCTGTTCTAAAATATCAAAGAATCTCTGCACTTGAGGTTTGTTAAATCCTCGAGCACGGGCTACTGAGGTAGGTTCTGCGCGTCTTAAGCTGAGGTCAGGATGTCTGTTTCTAAATCCAACATACCAGTCGTAACCTGCAATATCGTTTTTGAAAGGATGAGATATTTTATTGGCTTCTGCATATTGGTAAGGAATTCTTTTTCTTGGGCATCCGTAAAAACCTTAGAAAATCTTACCAGTCTTTTTTCTGCTGATCCCTTTTTTATATGTCTCTGTAACGTTGATAAATTTATTCCGTACTTTTTTGCAGCGCTTAAGTCTTCTACCATTGCTTTTTGCATCGTGGCTTCATCCCATGATGCTTGATTAGTTTTTCTTTTGTATTTATTAACCATCTGCAAAATCAGAAAGCAGTTTGTTAGTCCATGCTAAGCATTAAAACCCCTCCTGTTATCACACGGGCAAAGCGGCTAACCGTTTTTCGGGCAAAGCGTTTTACCCCTACCCGCTATGCCCAAAGGCTACTTTTTTAACACTTGGTTAGATAACCTCAAAACCATAACATAATTTCTGACCAAAATATAGTAAGTGCTTTAATTTCCGGTATAAAAATGTATGGTAATGAATTTATATTTTTGATATCTAACTCGTAGGGTTTGTCTCCGAGGCTGTAATCTGAAAATTCTGTTCTGAATTCTCAGACGTATGGGCTTGTTGTGGTTCCGACTGTGTATGATAATTGGTATTATTTGGTCGAAAGTTCTGAAAACGATTGTTATTAGAAAATCTACGATTTAACCATTGTGGGGTTGAGGATCTAAAAGGTCTTCTAGAAGGGTTAAACAAATTTGGATTCCGGGGTTGGAATCCATTCGTAACTTGTTCTAAAGACAGTGGACCATCGGTTTCAGGGTTCCATCTGCGTGGTTGCTGATTTGTGTTAGACATCTGAGGTCGGTTAGGAGGGTTATTTCTTGGAAAAGAGGCGTAGACGCCATGAGAATGTGGTCGGTTAGCAAGTGCTATTTGTCTTGACACGGGTAAGTTCATAAAATTCGAGAATGTATGACGGGGTCGCGCAAGGGTCGGGTTATAATGGTTGTTATTTCTAACTGGAATCGAACCACTAGGTCTAAAATTTCTATTTTGGGAATTTGAGAAAATGTTAGATTGAGAGGTGCTCGGTCTAACATTGTTATTTCTAAGGGAATACTGTTTTTCAAAGTTAACTTCTTCAATTACTATTTGTAGCGCCTTTTCTAAAGATTCGGGCTCTTTAAGCCTGACAATACGTAAAAGATGTTGCGGCAAGTTGTATAAAAATACTTGAAGTGCAGTGTGGTTATAGATTGTCATTTTTGTCTGTCTAATCAGAGGGTTATTTCTACCTATTTTGGCAATTAGATTACTTTTAATGGATAATATTCGGTTATAAAAATCTTGGTAAGATTCATTATTTTTAAGAACAAGTTGTTCTAACTCAAGTACAAGACAACCTTCTGATTTCTGGTCACCAAAATGAAGAAATAAAATTTCTTTTAATGGTGCCCAGTCCACGGATGCGTAGTCGTGTTCGCTTATTAGAGTGGCTGCCCTACCAGTCAATTTACTAGTAATTTTCTGCATTACAAATTGCATTTCGCTTTCATTAATCGGTCCTAGATTGGAAAGTACATATTCACACTTTTTAGTAAATAAGTTTAACATTTTTGAGTCACCGTCAAATATGGGGATTATATCAAATAATTCGGACATAGACAATCTGTTACGCCTTGAGCTGTTTAGCTCGTCCATAGGTGGGATTGTAACATAGTTTGGTGGTGGAGGATTACCGTGATTAAAAGGGTAATCCGTTGCTACGTCTTCACCGGCTTCACTACGTGGGGCGTATCTACGATAAGGGGGTGGAGCTTGGGGTGGCGCCTCTGATTCACTGTGGTTGGAATCGTCCTCGCTCGTTTCGCTATAATTGCGACTTAAAGGCACTGGGGCTTGAGGTTGTGCCCTTAATGGGCCACCACCTGGAGTAGGGTTTTCGCTTCCTACTTCCTCTCCTACTTCGCTTCGCGTAACATAAGGATTCTGAGGGGGTAATGGATGAAGAATTGGTTGATCCCTATGTCTCAAAGCATCAATTGCACGCGTATGATCCATTGGATGAGGTCCATGCTCGTGGATATTCATGCCATGAGAAATTCTATCAGCGATTTGATCAGCTGCCCGCTCGACTTCCCTTCGCGTCGCATCCCTAACCTGTCCTACTGCATGCTGAGCTAAATTTTCTAATTCCCTTTGTGCTCTATTGGCTGCGTCCGTTAAGAAATTCATCTTTTAAACAAGTATTTAATTATTTAATATAAATATTTAAGAATAATATGGTTAATAATGTTATGAAACTTTGAATAAGATAATTTAATTAAAATGATTTTAGAATATATAGGAAATCGTCTTAATTGATTACACCTTTTCAGATAATTATTTAAATATAAGCGTATAACAATTGTCACAGAACACTTCGAGTGTATAAGGGTATATGTTCCCCTTTTCATTCAATTTAATGAAATTATACAATATTGCACTGTAGCAATTTTAATTATATTCATTCACACATGCAATTTTGGTTAAGTTTTGCTAAACTGTTAATATATAAATAAAGCAATGTTTTTCAGGTTTGCCTAAAACCATAAATAATTATATAGATAATTCACATTCACACAGGTACCAATATTTTCAATTCAATTATTTCAATTCAATATTTCAATTCAATTCAATTTTCTTACGCTGCGCAGCTTAGTATACAAATCGCATATAGCGTAAAAATCAATTCGCTTAGTTACTAAATTATTCAGTTTGCGAGAGTTTGATCGCGTTTAGAATAATGTTTAAAATTACATTAATCATTCAGTTTGCGAGAGGTTGATCGCGTTTAGAATGGTTTTAAAATTAAAATATGCATAAAAATTTATGATTTGAAAACAGAATTTTACGACTGTTTTAATACACATACATAAATTATTTTATACAAATCCTACAGCACTCGAGTCTGTCTATGGACTTTGGTAAGGAAGTTTGGTAAGGAAGGAACGCTCAGAACGCTTATGGATCCTCCCGATTCTATTCCAAATAATTCAGCCTGTGTCCTTGCTATTCTGAAAACTGCTTCTTTGCTTTCTTTCTCAGAGTATTGGCTTAGGTTCGTCCTCTTAATTCTTAAGAGAAAAATAACTGTCTTGAAGATAACTTCCACTTACTTGGTGGTTTCAGAGTTACCGTCTGAAACTGTTACTGAGGTATCCCACCGCTGCCACCATTAATTGGTTTGGCGGGGCCGGTCGCTGGTCTTCGTTGTACTTGGGTAATGCTGCCACCACTCTTGACTTATAATAGCTCAAGAGAAAATAAAATACTTGTTACGTTAACACTGATTTTATTATAGATTCAAACACAGATAACTTTTATGGACACAGATAATTTAGTTTAAAGGGCATAGTGTTGCCACTGAGATGGTTAGGAATAGAATGAGATGGAGTCGCAGCTCCTGATCTTATATACTAGTCGTTGTTCGTGCCTTATCTGCTTTTGCATGTCGAACAGGAAACGGTTCCGAGAAGTCATAGTTCAATAGAAATATGATCGTAAAACCAAGTTCTTAGAAAGGATTAGTAATAAAATGCAGGATCTGTCAAAGTTTTACGATGTTTCTTGGAAAGTAATGCATTGCAAACTAACTAGGTTAAACGGTAATTATAATTAATACATTCCTAGAAAGAGTGGCCATATATAACTCCTCCCTCCTTAAGAGTGAAATTGCAGTTTACGAAATTTTACTGAAAACAATTTATCAAATTATGTAATTATACTATGTTAAATACAATTTTATTTTTATATTATTGTTAACATACTAACAGATATTATTTAAAATATTATGGATATACAAGTACATGTTTTAATAAACTTAAAGTCTCTATTATTGCTCGTTCACTTTTCCGTTTTTATTTAAAGGTCCTGGAATCGTCTTTTGATCTTTAAAATGCACTTACACTTTTATAATTTTCACTGAACGTTTACGTTTCACTTTGTCGTAGTCACGTCGTAGCCTGGGTTACGTCGTAGCAAAAACGTAGTATGCTGTAGCGCTTGTAGAGAAAATATAATCTCATAGTGTTGTTGCGTAGGATAGAGGATATTTAGCACTATACATCACAACTTAGGCATATCTATAAGTAGTGCTCTGTATATTGCTCATCGCCTCATAGCCTTTTGTCCTTCGATTCAATTTCCTTGTTCCTTTTAGTTCAGAAAAGTTTCAGACAGAGTGCTTTACAAAAGTATTGAATTAATATTAAAACTACGAGGTAATACGGTTATAAGTAACTGAGTATACAAGAATAATGATTACTTTTTGCTAACTTATAGTAAAATAAAATGCAATTAACTAAAAGTATATAGTTAACTAAAATTAGGGGTGAATAATGTTGTATGAATAATTAAATGCAGTAATACTATAAGCTAATTCAATATTGGCTAATATTATAAGCTAACTAAATGCAGCTAATTAAAACATAGATAATTTAAATGTTAATAATTTACTGTAAATGATTAAATATAGGTGAGTAAATATAGGTGATTAAATGTAGGGCCCATTAACTTAATATTCTTAAATAACATTCTTAAAAATTATATTCTTAAAAATTTGCAGATATTTACTATCTTTATTTCTTTCTTTCTGAAAAGTTGTAATCTTCAATGTTTTCTTAATAGATCGATTCCTTTATTTAAGAGTTCCGTAACTTTATTAGGTCTTTTAACATTTTTAAGAGGTACTGATGTTACACGTTCATTAATTGTTATAGGTAACACATTTCTCTCTGGATCAGCCGTAACTACTGCTTTTTGAAAGCGCGGTTTGTCTTTTGCTAATCGCTTGTTAACCATTTTAGTGTATATTGTGTCACCTGGTTGAATTTGTGAGCTTGTCGATGCAATGGGCTGTAATTTTTGTTGATTCTTTTCTTTAAATTCTATCATCTTATCAGTTATATACTTATAAAGAGTACTAGTTCTTTTGCTGTGGTCTTGCATTAATTGTTGCATAAATTGGTGATTATAATTACAATCAAATACACTACGTGAGTCAGTATGTCCGAAAACAACTTCGTAAGGGGTAAATCCAGTCATAGTATGAATAGTATTATTGTAAGCTAGAATTGCATATGACATATTATTTGTGGAATTACTAAAAATATTTTCAAGTTTAATAATTCTATAAATTTCTATAAGTGTACTATGGAAACGTTCAATTATTCCCATAGAATTTGGGTTGTTGGGTGTTCCTATATGCAAATCGATTTTGTAAAGAATTAACATCTCTTTGATTAAATTAATATTAAATTCTGAACCGGGATCGCAACTAATTTTGAAAGGAGTTCCATAGCGAGAGAAATATTTGAGTAAAGCTTTTATCACTTCAGGTGTGGATTTATTTAATATACTAATGGCTTGTCCGAATTTACTAAAAGCATCTACTAAGGTTAAATATGTTACAGATTCAATTGTAAAAAGATCTATAAATATTTCTTCAAAGGGTTTATTTTGAGTTTGGGTTAGCTCGATTAAAGGTTTTAAAGGATTTCTATCATATTTGGTTCTTTTACAGATGTCACAAGCGTTAATTATGGCGGAAACTGTTTCTTTCATTCCTGGCCAATAATAATTACGTTTTAATCTTGTAAGAGTTTCTTTTATACCACGATGACATGTTTTGCCTTCATGGGTTTTAAGTGTGATATCCTTTTGTTTCTTTTCATCGTCTAATACTGTAACCCTTTTTGTACATTCAATAATTTGAATGGAATTACTGTCAAATAAATCGGATATTACTTCGCAAAAAGCTGACTTTAAATCTTTCGAAGTAAAATGGATAAAATATTTAGTATTTATATCGATTGTATCCTTTAAAAATTTTTTAATAAGAACTGAATTTAATGGTGTAAAGACTTCTATGATTTTTCTTTTATTTTGAAATATATCTTTTATTTTTATCTCATCTCTATACCATTGATTAATTAAAATTTGATTAGGTTTGATATCAATTGCTTCGTTAAGTACTGGAATTACATTTAAAATTTCATCATTATCAAAATCATTTGAATTATCTAAGGTATCAGTATCTGAGGCAGTCATAGTGCGCTCTGATATATTCTCGTAAGTAGGGTTATCGGAGTTTGAAGTTGAAGGTGATTCATCAACAGTTAAAGTATTTAGTTGGATTCTAGATAAAGCGTCAGCATTGGTATTTTGTTTTCCTTTCTTATAAATGACATCAAAGTTATACTCTTGGAGTCTTAATCTCCATCTAGTGAGTTTACTATTGGGTTCTTTCAGTGAATAAAGCCATGCAAGAGGTCTATGATCTGTGTAAACTAAGAATTTAGTGCCATATAAGTAAGGTCTAAAATGTCTTACTGCTAGGGCATGTAATATCGGAGGGATTTCAATTCCGATACTGAATTTCGATATTGGATCTCAATATCGGAATTCCGATATTAATATCGGAATTTCAAATAATTTTTATAAATTACATACATTGGTCGTAATGTAGGGTTGGATACAATAAAAAAATGTTTTGAATCAAATTCTTTAATTTGGTACCAATCTTAGTTGCAGCATCGGCATCGTTAATATTAAATCACAGATTTCTCATTATTATCCTACATTTATTTATTAAATTACAATTTAAACTAACTCAAAATCAACATTAATACTTATTATTTATTTGAAAACAATGCAAGCAAAATCAAAAACAATTATTCTAAGTAAGACTAGGTATGTTTATTTTTTTTAACGCATGTTTTTTTATAATATGTTCTCAAAACTTATAACTGATTAAACAAACTCGGAATCAACATATAAACCAACATATAAAACAACATTATCAACATAATTTAAAAATATGCAAGCAAAATCAACAACGAAATTAAATACTTATTCAAAATGAGACTAGGTAAGTATATGTTTATTTTTTAAAAGCACGTTTTTCTTGGTAAAATGTTCTTAAAAACAACAAAGCGTCAAGCATTTTGTCGGATAATGAACTTCGTATTTTGTTGCAAAAATATCCGGCTGACGAAAAAACACGCTCACTTTCAACACTTGTGGGCAAGATGGAATTTAAATATGTGTATGCCTGCGTTAGATATACTCCTCTTTCACCTTTACTGTCGTATATTGCCTTTTCTGTCATAACAAACCCATTAAGATCAATTTCGTCGGACGTAGGCACTGCCTTCTTTATTTCTTTGCATTTTTCCATTTCCTTCTCAAACTCTTGTTGCAGGGTCAGCTTACTCGTTGTAGCGAAGCTAGCTAAGGGTTCATCATCATCATCGGAAGATAATACAGCCGTTGTTGATTCAATCTCTGTCTCTGTGACGGCGATAGCGCTAGTTGGATTTTCTTTATATTTCAACCGTTTTAACATGCTTACAATAACATTACATATTTGATCATTTGTGGGTTTGGGAAATGTATAGTCTTCTGCAGCACAGTAAAAGCTTTCTGAATCATGTAGGTAGTGTAGTACTCCTGCTATTAATAGTCGTCTTTCTTTTATTCGGTTTCGTAAGTTCACAGCGAGGCTTGAACTCAGATATGTGTTTTGCTGTTCAAGTTTATTCAGCATGAATTTCAGTGCTGTGTCGGCTGTATAAAGCGTGGCATCACGTTGGCAAATAGATAGTACGGTCATTTTCACCACTTCCAAACTGCGATGGATATCGGTTAATGTTTGAATTTCTACATCTGTGAAGGATATATCTGACTTAATGTCAATAAGTAGTTTAAAGATGCAGTCCTTCATTTTTAGGAACGATCCTATCATATCATTCATGCTGGACCATCTAGTTCGACAGTCTAACTGCAACTGGATGTTTTCACGAAACTCTTTACTGGTGTAAGCTCTCAGAGCATCGGCTTTGAGAGGTGATTTCCTGATTGATCTTATAAGACATCTTACTTTGCCGATCACCTGTTTGTATAGTCTCGGATCAGCTGTGCGAGCTCTTGGACTTTCTATTTCGAAGCCATCGCACTCTGTTGACGAATCACTATCAACATCGCTTTCTGATTCTGAGCGGGTTGTGGATTCTATTTCATGTTGAAGCTGGAGGGACGGTTCGTGTTGCGCGTCGGCGGTAGTCGTCGGGTTGTATAAGGTATCTATAACAGCGAGCTGAACACCGTGGGCGAGGCAGAGTTGGTGGTGGCCGGGGATGTATGAACCCATTTTTTTCATAACACTGGCGCCATCGGTTGTATGACTAACAATATCTTCCTCAAGGACGATATTAAACTTGGCAAGGTGCTCGCGCAATATAGAGAGAGCTGCTGTGGCTGTCATGGATCCCGTGATTTTTACAAGTCCGAGATTCTTGAATTCAAATCCTTCAAAAGCTCTGCAATGAAGGTTTATATTCATATATCTCCTGTTTCTAATAGAGGTCCATTCGTCGAGGCTCAACGTAAACCTTTCTCCATTTTCCTTCATGACAGTTATGGTTTTCACTGTTTCACATTTGGCTTGTTCGGCATGTTCAAAGACCATTTTCGCTATAGTGTTTGGCGTTTTAGGTAACTCGTATCCACTTTTTTTGAAGAGTAGGCGGAGATCTTGACTCTCAGCAAAGAATCTAAAACTTGCTCCATTTAAAGCAGTCATACGAGAAACAACAGCTTCCATTGATTCTGAAGACCTGAAGTAATCAGTCATAAATTTCCGTTTCTTGGGTTTTATGGTTTGCTCTTGTGATTTTGATGTGCTTGGAGTGACATTACTCGCCGTTGAAGGGAGTTCATCTGTAGAGGTAGAGTCGCTAGCTACAGTGATGTTTGAGTGTACAGTTCGTAAATGTGTGTGCAACCCAGTAGTAGACCCACCAGTAGTTTTTAATTTTTTAAAACATATTTGGCACTTAGCAGTTTGTCCGTCATCAGAACGATGGAAATGCTCCCATACATTTGATGAGCGTTTTTTGAGAAATTCTGAGTATGTATCTTTCTTTTTTAATGAAGCCCTGCAAAGAAAATACTTTTATTTATTTAATTTAATTTTTATCAGGAAACTAACTAAACTAGTTTAAACTAACTTACAATCGGATAGCTATCTAACATCGGAGCCGAGATACTATACTTTATAATATCATCTTAAAAAAACCTTTTCTTTTGAAATAGTTAATTAATAATAGGTACTATGTCGTTATTACTTGGCAGAATAAATACCACGCGGCTTAAATAAATACCACGCGTCGCATCAAACACCTTTTTTATCAGTCTTACACTTGTTTGTTATTAAATCAATCCAGCTGATAGTTCTTTACCTGTTTTGGTCTTAAAGCCAGTAATATTTATCTCTCTTCTCTCTATACTCTTAAGTTTTATTTTACGAGGTACATGTGCGAACTGCGATCGATATGAAACCAGAAAAACACAGAACAGATCTACTAGATAGAGAAACAAAATTAAATAATATTATGTATGTAATGTACTTACATCTTTTAGGGACGTCGCATAGCCAGTAAAACTCACAACACACACAACTCACGAGCGCGACTGACTGAGAGAGACTGACGGGATGTGTTGTTTGTTTGTTTGTTTGTGCGAATAAGCAAGATGTATGCAGTTAATGAGTAAGAAAGACAACACGTTCGTATCTCTGGTGGGGGTGCTGCAGGCTCAGCGGGCTGGCAACAGGAATACGGCTTAGTGCGCCATCGTATTACACTGGGAGCGATAATATAGGTATTACTTAAGTTTATGGCTTGACCGTAACCTTTGACAAATGTGGCGCGTTCAAAAGCTTTATTTATTACTCAAATAAGATTTTTTGTCTGATTCCGATATTACGATATTGGATCACTCAGTATCGTAATTGTAATATCGGAAATCGCGTTCCGAGATTCCGAGATTACGATATTCCGAGATTCCGAGATTCATGCCCTACTTACTGCCCATAATATTGCAAGTAATTCCTTCTCGGTTGTACTATATCTTTGCTCTGTGTTACTCAAAGTTCTACTGGCATAGGCTATTGGCTTATCGCTGCCGATAGTTCCTTGCGAAAGAACTGCACCAATTGCTATGTTTGATGCGTCAGTTGTGAGAATGAAGGGCTTGCTAAAATCTGGGTATTGTAAAAGTGGGGCGTTAGTTAGAAGAGTTTTACATGTTTCAAATGACTGAACAAACTCATCATTAGTAATAAATTTGACATCCTTTTTAAGTAGTTGGGTCATTGGTTTTGTGATTTTAGAAAAATCTTTGATAAACCTTCTATAATAACCAACTAGTCCAAGGAAAGCTTTAATTTCTTTAACACTTTTGGGTAATGGGTAGTCTAATACTGCTTTAATTTTATCGTTATTTGGCTTAAGACCTTCTTTAGTTATAGTGTGACCTAGATATAATACTTCTTTTCTCAAGAATTCGGATTTATCTAGTTGTATTTTAAGGTTGGCCTTTCTTAAGGTATCAAAAACTAACGTTAACTTTTCAATATGTTCCTTTAGTGAGGTAGAAAAGATTAAGATGTCGTCTAAGTAGACTAAGCAATGAATGCCTTGTAAGCCTCTTAGGACACTATCCATAGCACGTTGGAATGTTGCGGGGGCGGTTTTTAAACCAAAAGGCATTCGCATAAACTCGTAATGCCCAAATTGTGTGCTAAATGCAGTTTTAGGTTGATCTGGTTTATTGACCTCTATTTGGTGATATCCCGATGCTAAGTCAAGAGTAGAAAAATAAGAGCTGTTACCAAGTTTGTCAAATAAATCATTAATATTGGGGAGTGGATATTTGTCATCCATAGTTATTTCAAACTTTGAATAAGATAATTTAATTAAAATGATTTTAGAATATATAGGAAATCGTCTTGATTGATTACACCTTTTCAGATAATTATTTAAATATAAGCGTATAACAATTGTCACAGAACACTTCGAGTGTATAAGGGTATATGTTCCCCTTTTCATTCAATTTAATGAAATTATACAATATTGCACTGTAGCAATTTTAATTATATTCATTCACACATGCAATTTTGGTTAAGTTTTGCTAAACTGTTAATATATAAATAAAGCAATGTTTTTCAGGTTTGTCTAAAACCATAAATAATTATATAGATAATTCACATTCACACAGGTACCAATATTTTCAATTCAATTATTTCAATTCAATATTTCAATTCAATTCAATTTTCTTATGCTGCGCAGCTTAGTATACAAATCGCATATAGCGTAAAAATCAATTCGCTTAGTTACTAAATTATTCAGTTTGCGAGAGTTTGATCGCGTTTAGAATAATGTTTAAAATTACATAAATCATTCAGTTTGCGAGAGGTTGATCGCGTTTAGAATGGTTTTAAAATTAAAATATGCATAAAAATTTATGATTTGAAAACAGAATTTTACGACTGTTTTAATACACATACATAAATTATTTTATACAAATCCTACAGCACTCGAGTCTGTCTATGGACTAAGTTTGGTAAGGAAGGAACGCTCAGAACGCTTATGGATCCTCCCGATTCTATTCCAAATAATTCAGCCTGTGTCCTTGCTATTCTGAAAACTGCTTCTTTGCTTTCTTTCTCAGAGTCTTGGCTTAGGTTCGTCCTCTTAATTCTTAAGAGAAAAATAACTGTCTTGAAGATAACTTCCACTTACTTGGTGGTTTCAGAGTTACCGTTCTGAAACTGTTACTGAGGTATCCCACCGCTGCCACCATTAATTGGTTTGGCGGGGCCGGTCGCTGGTCTTCGTTGTACTTGGGTAATGCTGCCACCACTCTTGACTTATAATAGCTCAAGAGAAAATAAAATACTTGTTACGTTAACACTGATTTTATTATAGATTCAAACACAGATAACTTTTATGGACACAGATAATTTAGTTTAAAGGGCATAGTGTTGCCACTGAGATGGTTAGGAATAGAATGAGATGGAGTCGCAGCTCCTGATCTTATATACTAGTCGTTGTTCGTGCCTTATCTGCTTTTGCATGTCGAACAGGAAACGGTTCCGAGAAGTCATAGTTCAATAGAAATATGATCGTAAAACCAAGTTCTTAGAAAGGATTAGTAATAAAATGCAGGATCTGTCAAAGTTTTACGATGTTTCTTGGAAAGTAATGCATTGCAAACTAACTAGGTTAAACGGTAATTATAATTAATACATTCCTAGAAAGAGTGGCCATACATAACTAGGTATTATTTTATTAAATTGTAAATAGCTCTTTCAAGAAATTGCCACACAGATAAACATTCACCAGGATATTCCAAGTTCAGAGCCCATATGATCTTGAAACATGTATCTACAGTTTTGCTGATGTTCGACAATTCATAGATAACGTCATCGACAACAACGTAACGTGCAGTTATATTTTTCAGAGGACCTGCCACTACTATATATGGTTGGATGGTTATAATTCTTGATTATAATTGGTACATTGGTAATAATTCTTGATTAAAAACATATTTTCGTCATCTGAATCTGCACTAACTGGCATCAATGGAGCAAAGCATACAGGTTTTACAAATGTTTGAGGTTCGATGTGAGGTTTCACTAAGATGTCGATGTCATTTTCAGAATTTCTGTTTCGGTCATTGTGATAGCATCAAGGTCTAGAGATATTTTTGAGTTCTGCGAGTCAGTATTAATCGAGCCAATTTCAAGAACGTCTGGAATTACAGTAACTGAAGAATTTGACATGTCCATATTTGACACTGATTTTGCAGAAGTTTGAGATACAGTAGGAGGTTTGCTTGGACTAAAGTTACTCTCAGCAGTATTGTCCCCTTTTTGTGTATTACAGTAAGCACCATCTGTGACAGCATCTATTTCCATTGTTTTGTGGTGCGGTGGTATTGTTACTAATAAAGGCAATGAAGTATCATGATCTACAATATAATCGATAATATCGTCCGTTTTATCAAAATCATATGTTGTTTTTTCTCCAAATAAGTCTGTATCGTTAAGAATAGGAGTACATGTTGCGGTTAAATCTTCATTATCTTTTTCGATCGCATTTGAATTTGCATGTTCGTGGATTTGTACTACTGTTTCAATAGTTTCAATGTTGGGGTTTTCGTCACCTGAGTTGGAATCATTTACAACTAGCGTCGCAGTACTTGCACGCTGACTAGTTACTTCAACTGTAGACGAGTTGGAGAGATCAAGTGGAACTTCAGGTAAGACATTTTCTTTTTCAACTCGATTTTGGTAACGATTAGGATCATTTTCAAGTGTTGCCTTACATTTTGCCCAAAGATCAAAAAGTGGATGAACATAGGATTTTTTAATTTGGTAATATTTTAGGAACTCAAGTCTCGTTATTTGATCAATTTCGTTTTCTATAACTTTCATTGTACTTCTCATCAATCAGTCAACATGTTGTTTTGCCGCGTCTTTTCTGCGATTTCTTGCCTTCTTGTATTTATACATTTTGAATAATCTACAGCATCAGCATTAACAGGAAATAGACCACACGCTCTGAAAGAATTTTTAATAGTTTCTGGTTTTACTGCATTATCATAGGCTTTTTTGAATATTGGAGCAAAATTCTGTTTTGTTACAGGGGCAGTTGTAGCTTGTTTATGTTTTCGTACCACTTTTTTCCAAAACTTCTTTATAGGTCCAAAGATACCAACATCACACGGCTGCAGAATATGGGTGGCATTTGGATGCAGACAAAACAGTAATATTCGCTTTTCTTTGCAAAAAGTTGTCATTTCTCTGTTTATGTGAGATTTATGACCATCCAAAAAAAGAATTACGGGAAATTTAATCTTGTTTTCAAGAAGCCATTCGTGATACAATTTGATGTAAGCAAAAAATGTTGCTGAAACCATCCATCCACTGTCTGATCTGCCAATAAACCAAGTATCTGGGAATTCTTTTGCAACAGCAGGAGGCATTCTTTTATATGGATAAACTACGAAGGGTGGTACATTGTTACCGTCTGCAGAGAACTGTTACCGACTCCTTTTCCTTTCCATGTGCAATTTGGTAAGTGTTTTTATAATTTTTAGGCCCTAATATTAATCCGGTTTTTGGGCACAATAAGACTCCAGTCTCATCGGAGTTGAATATTCGGCTTGGATCATTTATTATATCTATGGCATTTTCTTCTATTAAATATTCTTCCAATTCCAAAAACCATTTCCTGATACCTTCCTCAGTGACTGCCGCTCTAGCTTTAGATATTAATTCGGAGTTTCGTTTGGTAACATCAGGATGTCTTTTAAGAAATAGTTGAAGCCATTTATCTCCAGGTCTGTTTTCAGTGAACTTTGATACACGGTTATTTGCGTTCAGGAAACTTTCGACAGTATCTACTACATCATCTGGATGCATAGGAAAACCTAATTTTGCTTTGTTAAGTATCCATTCAGCTAATTCAGCTTCTTCATTACTAGTGAGCTCAGTAGCTGGTCCCATCTTCCTTTCCCTCGGAACTTTATTTGTTAGTTTATTGTGTAGCGTTGACTTCGGTATATTATAATATTTACTGGCTTTGTTAAGTGTAGTTTCACCATTTATAATTGACTGTAAAGCTTTTTCTTAGGCTTCTGGAGTATATCGAAAGCGCTCGTATTTTTTTTTTGATTCCATACTGATCCTAAAACAAATTACATTTAGCTGTAAAATGGTAGAAACTTCTTTTGAATTAAAATGTATAAAACATCAAATACATTAATTAAATACACATATAAAGTAAAACCAAGGACTTTAGTAAAACTAATTAAATTAGGTCGAGTGAACGGTTAAGTTCATTGTCTGGTTGGTCTAAACTAGTAATTGAACACTAGCAAAATTTCTATAGTTCATTCACTAGATATTTAAACCAGTGAATGAACAATATGTGTCCCAACACTGGCTCAAAGATTCGTCGTTGTTTTTAAAATATAATACGCAAATATGGTTCAACAGGAAGCAAAATTAAGTATAAAACAAAACAAAATTCAAAAAGTGTACGGGTCCAGTAAATGAACACCCCGTTCATTCATTAGAATTTTATGTTGCAATAATCCAGTAATGGAACACTAAGTAATTAATTTTAAAAAGTTTAAATGTATCTATAATGCTATTTTAATCCATGATTTAATTCACGTTACGATTATATAATATTATATCACTAATATCTTGTATCAAATACACTATTAAAATAGAATTGAAAAATGCATGGTTCTTACCGGAGATTTAAAATTTTCCATACAAAATCGGTTTCGCTGGAGCACACACTTTTCAACAAGCTGCCATCTTGAAACTAGATTATGACAGGAATTAAAAATGTTACCATAATATTGAAAATATTGTTGCAAATTTTAAAAAAATATTATATTTGGTAGTTTTTATTTGATTTTCTTAATTTTGGCGTAAATGGTAATTTTGTTCAATCATTGGGGGCTGTTCATTCATTGGAAGGCTTACCCTATATGATTTGAGTGGACCAATTGTAGGAATGAGTACCCTCACTTGCTCATCGTCCAATAATTGTAAAGCGCATATGTCTATTTCATTTTCTGCAAACAGTAATGAACATGAAAAATAAACTCAAAATGGTTAGAAAGTCAACTTGGTTGACCGGAGCTGCTAGCTAGAGTAAAGGCTTGAGGCAGTCAAGGCATGGTTCGCTCGCAGCTTGAGCTGTTTCAAAGTTAAGCCCTAATATAACCTATTTGTGACTTGAGAGAGATTCTATATGGCATGCAATTAAATATATTATTAAATGCAGAAACACAAATAATATGTAGAAACAAACACCACACAGATTTTAGGCCACAAAAAATGCAGTGTTAAGTAGTAATGGGGCAGTTATATAAAGGTGAATTAGCATGGTCTCGTATGGTCTTGTTAGTCCTAATTAGAAGGCACCATCTCCCAAAAAGATACATCTAGGTTATTTACAGACACGTGCCCGTTCAACATGCTTAAGACACACTAAAAACAGATAGGTAAAAGAATTAAAATCAACACAACAATCGACAAGCGCGCGAATTGCACGCGCACGCTCTCTATGCCTGCTCCTCACCCTATTCGGTAGCCAGCAACCAAGAACTGACTCGAGGCAGGAATCCTCATCAGTCACACTGAGTTCATGGAAAAGAAAAAAGAAAGTTGGTAATCCATCCATCCATACTATGTACCTACCTAATAATTATAAACGGAAAGTAATGTTACGATGCCCACGAGTTGAAATGGCAGGCTATCTATATATAGTTTTCAAGGATTTTCTTGGGTTTCTACACTTTCTACTGCTTCTAGGTAACTACTTGGATGTGTTTTTGATGAAAGGAATAGAGAGCTTACTTACCTTTAAAAACATCTATATATCCCTGCAATCCCCAATTTATAAGTAAGGATTCAACTGTGACACTCATTTTAACAAACTATCACCCACTCGTAAGTCGATGGTAAGTAAACTTACCAGTTTTGAAAGTGCGCACGCACAAGTGGACTGTTGACTGGCGACTATTCTCTTTGCGACTACCGCGACAACTCAGATCGGGCTTCACGATAGAACTGAAGGAAGAGAGATCTGACAACGCCGCCGTCAAAGCGGCGCGGCGCGCGCGCGCGCGCGCGGTTCGCTGTGCGTGACTAGAGATGTGCGCAAGCGGAACACTTGCATGTAGGTAGTTATCGATAAATCACAGAATGCTACCACTTTTGTCACTCACTCACGGACTCACTGACTGACCGATCATCAAAAGTCTAAGGCACTCCTAGCAGACATAGAAGCTTCAAATTTAGAACACAATTAGTGTTTAGTGTATAAATCAAGGAAAAACTAAAATATTTTGCAATTTCGGTTCAGTTTTCTAGATACATCAACTCTTCATCAACTACATAAATAAATTTGTAATCCCATATAATTACATAGGATTACAAAGTTATATTTGCCTCAGTGTTACTGTATTGTATAATCACAGATACTATAATACTGGGTATAATGGAATAATAGGTCACTCCCTCCTTTGCAAACGGTCGAAGCTCTCCCTACGTAGTAAGGTCCGTCTTTATACCGCTTGCGTCCGTCCCGTAATGACATACGCGTGACCGGTGTTTGCTCATGCGGCTCGTTCCAATTTGAGTCCCCTTCAGGTGATACAAAATCGTTTCATGCGCAAGGCCACGGGCTGTCCGTGGTACGTGCGCAATAGGAATCTCCACATTGACCTCGAGGTCCCCTCCATTAAGGAGTACATGCGTCAAGCGTCTAAACGATATTTCGATTCGGCCGTTACTCACCCGAACTTTCTGGTGAGAAAAGCGTCAATTTACTTTCCGCATCCCACTACGCGATTCAAGCGTCGTCCTAGACACGCTCTCACAGATCCGGACGATGAGATCACCGTCGCGATTAAAGCTGCCATTGCGTGTAGGCCACACACCAATACAGAATGCCCTTCAGGTAGCAACCGCCCCCGCCGGCGGGGACGCGGAACTAATAGTAGAATTAATTCAGTAAGACCCGGTAGGGGTCATTCTTCTCCGACGCGCTTCTCGCCCTGGCAACGTTCTGGGCCGCGGTCCGAGCCCGTCTGAGGGCGCCCCCAGATACGTTGTCATAAAATTCCTAAGGGGTACGAGCCTTCTTCTCCCCCGCAAGTCCGCAGTATAAATAGTGATTAGTAGGTGTAATGTAAATAGATATATGTTTAAATGTAACTTGTAAAATGGTCAACGGAATGAAAAAGCAAGAATGGGAGATGTCTTATGAAGTTGTACCAAAATCCCGTAAATTGCCTTGAAACAAAGAACACTATAATCATAACCGCGACTGGCAGCTTCGACGCTTCCCGTCCCTCGCAGAAAGGCGGCCACATTCTTCCAGGAAACCTTTGGGTTTTACTGCGATATCGCAGGTATACACACATACATAAACTGGGAGTACCTCCACGTGGTGAAGGCGGTAACAGTTTTATACTGGCTAAAACTCCCATAGTTTTCGTAATACTATTTAAATGCCTTCGGGTTTATGTTATTTTATTATCATCGCTTACGTATACGTTTGATTTGGCACGTCAATTTATTTATTTAAAATATTAAATGATTATAAATATTAATATGGTCACTATAAGAAATTTTGTTAAGTTAGAAGATGAAGATGTCCCCACATATTTATTTATTTATTTATTTAGCTAATTGCGTAGGTAATAACTTAAGACAGAAGGACCCTTAACACTACACGCGCCCTAATTTTGTTACAATTTACTCGCGTGGGGTTTATTTTAAGACCATTTTTAAACCTCATTTTAAGGTGTTGTTTATGTATTGTGAAATAAAAGAAAAATTATAGTAGTTATTTATTTATTGTTAATTAATATTAATATGGCACTTTATTAATTCAAGTGGGACTTACGTTAAAAAAAAATATTGAAAAAAACATGAAATCAACACAAAATTTTGTAAGCCTCTCGAACTTCCGCTGATATTTAAAGTTTTAGTTAGGTAATCACAAATTTTTAAACATTGTTATAACATTCTGAGCACACTAGAACCTGGTGGTCGGGGCAAATCCATCTAGTGCATGTGTTGCAGAACTTTGAGGCTGAACGATCACGGACTCGGGGACAATAAGAACATCGACCACTTTTGCCCGCTTTTCGAACATTTCTAGGTGGAACTGGTTGAATTTCGTCACCGTCCTGCTTCAAAAGTATCTGGGCTTTAGTTTTAAGCTCAGTGGTATATTTTGGATCCCTGCTCTAAAGTTTATAGCGGGTTTTACCAATTCGAACGCCACATCCAATACGAAAGTTCTTCTCACAATAACAGATCTCTCACCGCTGTTCATCCTGTTCAACTGATGAATTACCAAGCTATTGATACCCGCAAGATTCAGCAAATCGAAAAAAAACGGTGAGAGGCCAACGCCTACTATTTCTCGAAACATTGTATTGATTGCACATCTTATCAACAATGTCTACACCACATTTCGTTTTGTTGTAGAATGTAACAATTTCTGGCTTCTGTTTATCCCCCGTTGATGTATCAATTACGCCGTCATGATGCATTGTAGATAACAAAAGAACGGATTTGTTCTTTTTCGGTACATATGAAACGAGGGTAAAATCCTTTTGAAAGCCGAAAAGAGTACTTTTTACCTCTCTTTTTTGAGAGTCTTTGAAAAGTGTACACGGGCAAATGCGCTTAAAATGCCTTCTGACAACTTATGGCGGTAGTTGCGCATGGTGGAGGATGGGAAACCAGCAATCTTTTGGGATATAATAAAAGAGTGTTCAGGATAGTTCTGTTAAGCAGTCTCCTGAACACTTTTATGTACCATTTTCGCCCCCGTTTCCTTTCAAAAAAATATTGAGACAGTTTCTGGTCCTTCAGATCGACTCCATCCATGTATTTGTTATAATTATGTCGCAACTACCGCTGCCTTAGACTGTGGTTGTCCAGCACGTTGGCCATCTACACGATCGTTGTTGTGGTACGTGGAGATCAGTATCACAAGTTTCACATCTTTCCACGCCACTATGGAGATATCTTCACAGTGACGTGCAATTTGATCTCCACGTACCACTCGCCGATCGTTGACGGTTTTTATGTCGTCTGGAACGTGCTGCCTCCGACCATCGTTCCGATGACGTCGGTAGCTTTGCTCTTTAAAAATCTGGTCAGGACAAGCTGGTTGTACCAGTTGTCCATGACCAGTAGGTGCCCTACGTCGAGGTATCTATCCATGAGCTCGAGAACCACTTTAGCAGTGGCATTCTCGAACCCATGCAAAGACCCCTCGACCATGCTGGAATTTTTTCCTGCGTACAATAGTATACGCAGAAGGTATCCAGATTCGGCTTCGCAAAGTTCAAATGACTTTATGCCGAATCTGGCTGCCTTCGTGCGTATACATTGCACCCAGCTCAGTGTCCCTTTCCAGAGAAGAAGAGATTCATCTAAGCTTATCTCCCTCTTGGGAGTATACAAGGCAGAGAACCTTTGGTTGCAATGCAGTGTCCCTTTCCAGAGAAGAAGAGATTCATCTAAGCTCATCTCCCTCTTGGGAGTATACAAGGCAGAGAACCTTTGGTTGCAATGCTCCACTAATGGAGCGATCTTCGCAATTTTAAACTCATATGGAGTCTTGTCTATATGGGTTAGGTGGTCATTATCTACAAAGTGCAAGAATCTTAAAATTATTAAGAATCTATTTCGGGACGTGATAGTACGAAACCTCAGCATCCCTAAAACCCCCGTTGTCCAATACTCGTCCAGGCGAGACCAGTTTAAAATTGCAAAGAACCGGTAAAATTCCTCTGCCGTTGTATCCTCCCATTTGTCCAGGGTACCACTAAAAGAAACCCCTCTCTCTGAAATGGAGGCAATGGTCTGCCATGCGTAGCGGTTGGTTTCTGTGGCGATATACGCCATGAAATCCAAATCCCACCTCCATGAACAGATCGACGAGAGTTTGGGCATTGTTGTTCGGCCCAGGGTTTCTCAAATAAACCTCTTCTTCTCCTGTAAAGGAAGAAAAATCACTGGTCCAGGAAAAAAAATCCCTAACAGGAAATACACGGTTTAACACTGGGGCAAGAGGCGGCGCTGAAGGCAACCCTAAATTTGAAGGTGAGCGAGGAGGCGACCCACCTGAAGGATGTGAGAGAGAAGGCGAACGGGGCTGAAGGGGTGAGCGAGGAGGGGAACTTGGCTGAGGCGAACGGGGCTGAAAAGGTGAGCGAGGAGGGGAACTTGGCTGAGGCGAACGGGGCTGAAAAGGTGAGCGAGGAGGGGAATTTGGCTGAGGTGAGCGAGGAGGCGGTGTTTTGGAGAGACCCATGTTTCTCTCTTCTTGGAGCAGTTCTTCGGCTCGTTCCATTAACTCAGCTGCTGCTTCCTCCTCTCCTTCCAGCTGATAATTTTGCAGCTCCCGAAGCTTTCGAGTCACCAAGCGCATGTTTCTCACTGTCGCGTCATTGTCCCAATCCAGGTCGTCGCCTTCGTCTTCGTCATCGTCGTCCTCGCTCAAGGCCAGGACGCCTTCGATTTGGGTGTCCCTTAGGGGGCAAACTCTTTTTGTGGGCGGTGCCACACCGGCCTCGTGAGTCCTTTTTGGAGGACGCTGCAATGAAACACTTAGGTTTATTTATACTACTAAACCACCACTTGAGGTTTTTTACTTTTTCGATTATTAACTTTCTTCCATTTACTCTATATCTTATATTTTTCATTTTACGACAGGGCTAAAAACTATTTTTATAAAACTAAATCGTCTAAAATTTACCTTATCTTGGACACTATGGCTTGATGGCGTTGCCAAAGGGGAGCCACCTTGGCTTGTTATACCGGGCGTCGTCGGAGGCCGCCAATGCTATAAAAAAGGATTAGTAATTGAACCAAAACCTTTGATTTTATGTTCACCGCGTGGTGAACAACAACATGCGTATGTTGAAGTAAATTAATAACAAACACCCAAGTGTCGGCCCGAACCCGAAGTACCTCATGTGGGGTCACAAATATACTTCCCATAGTAAATCGATCACGTGTTCAGCAGTTTTATATGGGAAGTCCAATTTTTTATTTCATATTTCGGCTTTGCTTTATTGGGCCCATGTTGTACATACAAGATCAAGCTATCAAAAATGTTGAGTAAAAGCCGATGGACTGTACAAAAATGAGAATGTAATGAAAAAATAACTAAAACACGCAAAAATAATACAAGTTTGTAAGAGAACAAAAGGGTTTTCAACTAGGGGGTTCCGAAGGTTAGTAGGAACCGGGTACCCGGTTCTTTCGGTTCTCCGAAAAAAAAAACTTTTCACTTACGTTCGTTCATGCCGAGTGTTTTAAGCGATAAAAGGTGAAAATTAAAAACAAAAATACATAAAATAATTTTTATTTAGAAAAAGGAACTGCAAAAGTTGAATAGCACAATTCAGTCTTGAATTAGGAACTATGACACGGTTACAGATTTAATCTTAATAGTACGTAAATTATATTAATCAAAACGAAAATAATACTCTGCCTTGAAAACTTAATCAACATCCGCTTGATTGTTAAAACAAAATCATAAGTAGAAGAATAATTGAAAGCAAATGAATGCGAAGACTTTTTTAGTTACATTTCATATTATTAGCTTTACTTTGATAATAAGAACGTAAAAAACTTAATGCGTTCAAACTTGCATCGCTTAAAGAAGACCGTATTCTATTGCAAGTAATCCCTGCTGATGAAAATATTCTTTCGGATTCCACACTAGTTGGTGGAATGGTCATAAGGTGATTATAGGCTGCTTCCAGGTATCGCCCACGCTTTCCTCCGTTCTCGAAAAGAGCCATTTCAAGCTTAACTGACATTTGAACAGAGTCATCCGCTTCATTAGCCGTCTTCGTTGCAACAGAAGCTCTTTGAATCTCCTTCTCTAACTCTTCTTTGTACGAAAGAGGGCTAATTTCCATTTCCGGCTCGGATTCATGCTCGTCTCTGTTTTCTGCTACTACATTTTCAGTAGTACGCTCTATTAGAAAGACTATTTCCTGGCACATTTCGTCGCTACTTTGTCGTTTAAATATATTCAAATCTTCAGAGGTCCTATCGTGAAAATAGTTTTTCGGATTAGTTAGATATTTCAGCAGAGAAGCCTGAATTAACCGTCGTTCCTTATATCTTTTAGTTAACGCATTCATCATTTTGCTGCTCAAGTACGAGTTCATATCGCCGAATTTTCGTAGTGCAAACTTGATTGCGACATCTGCGGTAAGAAGAGTGGCATCCCGCCGACATAGGGCTTCTACAACAGTCTTTATTATGTTCAAGACATTATCAAACTCTTCCATAATTCGCCAATCATCATCGTTGAAGAAAACTTCAGATTTGATGTCGATTAGTGCCTTCTCAATAGATATTCTTAACATTCTAAAATGTGATACCATTTGTGCCATCGAACTCCAACGAGTTTTACAATCCAAAGTTAAGGAATACTCTTTCCCAAAGTCAGATTTCACATGTTTCTGAAGAATATCATCGTTTTTCGTGGGAGATTTACGAAACAGTCTAACTATTTGCCTTATTTTTGAAAAGAGGTCGTAATATTCAAAATCAGATTGTGGACATCTTGACTTATTTCGGTAAGAGGAGCTATAAAAAAATTTACACCATCAACTTCCTCCTCGTTCGAAATGTCATCAATATCGTTGCTTATTTCTTCATCCCTTTGCATCCTATATGCTATCTCTGCTAAGGTCAAATCATCACTTTCGTTAAAATCTTCCTGCCCATCTTCATCTTCTCTATTTGTAGATTATTTATACATAACATCAATAATAGCTAGCTGAACTGAGTGGGCTATGCACATTTGATGGTACTTCTTGAGGTCTTTACCAATTTTTTTCATTAGACTGCAGCCATATGTTGTTAGTGCCACTATATCTTTATCCAAAGATACTCCGTATTCTTGCAATTTCTGACTAATAATCTCTATGCATTTTGCTGCATTCATAGAGCCAAATATTCGAAGAAGGCCGAGGTTTCGAAATTTTGTATCCCCAGTAAAATTATCAGAATGAATATTGAATGAGACTCAAGTATCTCCGATTCCGGACAGAGGACCATTCATCAAATGATGTTGTAAATTTAAAGCCCTGGGAAAGAACTTGCTTTATTTCTTGAATCATCTCTTGTTTCCTTTTGTTATATTCCTTGATAGTTACTTCTCTTATTGAGTTAGCACACTTAGGTAATGGCTGTCCTTTCTTTTCAAATAAATGTCTTAAATCTTTCGGGTTCGCGAAAGTTCTGAACACAACGCCATCTACAGCGGCCATGCGTGAGACCATAACCTGCATGCTTTAGTTGGTTTCGCTTTCATAAAAATCAGTAAGCTTTGTTTTCTTTTTCGGCACATTTTCAAGTGAAGACGAGGTTGTACCTAAATCTATAGATACAGTGTTTGTTTCCGAGATCGTCTCAATATCAACATGATTTTTGTTTTTCATATGTTTGCGAAGGCTGCTTGTACTACCTCCAGCGCACTTTAATAGTTTTTGACATGTTTTACACTTTGCATTCGACTTGTCTCGCGCTCTAAGAAAATAGTGCCAGATAGACGATTTGTCATTAGCTTTCTCGGTCACTTCAGTGAAATCCATTGTTAACTCTAATAGTTACCTGGAAATAAACCATATAGCAGATAAGTGACCACACCACACCCAACACCAAAAACATTTTTTTATATATCGTTAGTCTTAGTAAGATTCTAAACCAAACTAAACATATATACATGTCTTCCAAAAAAGACAGCAAAAATAAAATAAAATAGTATAGTAGCTCTATTCAACGACATGATACATTCATGAGAGATGCTTTACCAGCCAAAATTAAACTGGAAATAACGCTGTCATTTTTGGCTAATGAACTATCGGTTCCTTAGTCACTTTTATCGTGTCTCAAAACCAGCAATTTCTCAACTAATACCAGAAGTGTGCTGGGCAATATATACGGCACTAAAAACACATATTAAGGTAAGATTTTTTTTATTATTAAATTATTAGAAAATTAAAAAATACAACATCAAAATAGTATTAAGAATTTTCATAGGCACGCATAATCGTGTTAACAGCAGTGTTACACACTGTTCACTTTCAGCTTCTTCGTTGATCGTGGTGCTGTAATTCAAACCTGAGGGTGTAATAATAAACTGCCTGGGGTTTACAAATGTGGTGTTCGTTGATCGATCGGAAGGATGAAATCCTAAAGAGCTGTTGCTAGTGGCAGGCTCGGCAACCTCTGGCGGGTAAAATGTTATGGTGTTGTCGCTTGATGCAGTCATTGGGTTGGGCTCCAGGGAGTAAAATCCCATGCTACTTGTGCTGCTTGTTGTAGTTGCTGCCGGACTAGGGATAAAATAGTTAGGGGATGAAGAGTGTGCATTTTCTGTATACTTCTTTTGTTGTATATCAGCCAATCTAGCTTTGGATAATATTTTTTGGATCTCTTCTTGTGCAATAACAGATTGTTCTTCAGACAGTTTTTTTAGTTGAGCCGCCACATGTTTACCGAAAATATCAGCGTCAGACTCTTCTTCAGATGGTGACATATTAACATCATTTGACACACTTTTTAAGTCCTTTATCATGGCGGCCATCTGAGATATTTTGGAGCGTTTTGATCGCGGAGGCCCAGATTGATTGGGAGCTGTCACAGAATTTCGAACTGGCGTCTGGATGGCTTGAGTTGGCGTTTCAGTAGAATTATCATTATTTTCAGTAGATCTTGATACATTTTCAGCTCCGTCACCAACACCCTCAGCTTCACCCAACTCAGCGTCATCGTTGCTGGTTCCTGAGTTATTCTGTTAATGAGAATAAAATGTAATGTTTTATAAATCATTAGTTGATGATAATACGTATTTAGGTTGTAATTATTTTTTTTTTACAGATTCCAGAACGAGAGGAAGAATGGAAAATTATTGAAGACGGTTTCAATACCAAGTGGAATTTCCCTTCATGTTATGGAGCAATCGATGGGAAGCATATTATAATTAAAGCTCCTCCAAATAGTGGAAGTGAATTTTATAATTATAAAAAAAACAATAGTACAGTATTGTTAGCACTTGTAGACCACGACTATTGTTTTTCATATATAGACGTTGGAGCGAATGGAAACGCCTCTGATGGAGGTGTTTTCAAAAATTCCTCATTATATCGTCGGTTGGAAGATGGATTGCTTCCTACAAATGGAGTAATAGTTGGTGATGCAGCATTTCCACTGAAGAATTATTTACTAAAACCCTATCCAGGTACGCAGCTAAGTACTGCCGAAAAAGTCTTTAACTACAGGTTGTCGCGTGCAAGGCGCATAAGTGAAAATGCTTTTGGTATACTGGTTTCTAGATTCCGAGTGTTCGAAAAAGCAATTCCAACCCATGTGGACACAGTTGATGCCATTGTCTGTGCAGCCTGTGCCCTGCATAATTGGTTGCGAAAGCGTTCAAGTTCCTACATAACATCTACTTGTATAGACAGAGAGGACAATGATGGACAAATAATAGTAGGAACATGGAGATCGGAAATAAATCCACTACCAAGCATTTCAGAACAACAAAGAGGCAACCATTGCATGACACTGCTAAAGAAAAAAGAGACCTATATAGGAACTTCTTTATGACTGCTGGAAGTGTGCCATGGCAATTGGATAGAATTCATTAATTTTGTATAGGTACCTAGGATGGAAATAAAATAAATAAGTTACAATAAATACTTACCACTGTTTTCCTTTTTACAATAGCATTTTTTATAAAGCCGTCCAGTTCTTGAAACCACTTGACTTTTGGGACATATACGTTCCTACCAGCGCCAGATCTGGTGAATTTTTGTATCTTGTCGAGCTCTAAATAATATGTAGCCCTTATGGCTTTAATTTTATTTTTTACTTCAGTAGAAGTGAGCCCTTCGATTTGCATTTGTTGAGCCATATTTTGCAACGCTGTTGACCGCATTTCTTTATTGCGGTAATTTAGGGATTTAATATCCCAAAGGCACTCGTTTTCGCCATATAATTGCACAAATTTTAAGGTTTCGTCTCCGCTAAGCTTACGCGTCATTTTTATCGCCAGCGAAAAAAACGTGGTCACTCTACAACGCAGCGGCAGTGACTAACCACGCACTGACTTGTCTGTTTACACGGGGTTTATTTGGCTGGCGCGGGGGTGCGCGGGTGGCGAGGGGCGCCAACTGACTTTAAAATATTCGTGTCCAAATATTCAAGTCAGCGCTGACTTCAAGCCACTGTACTGACTTCAAATCAGTTTACACAGGGTTTTTTTCGGGTCAGCACTGACTTGCCTCGAATTTGTAGTCAGTTACTGACCCTGTGTAAATCAGCCTTTACACTTACGATTCAAGAAAATCCAAATTATAATATTATGAGTTCTTTTCTGGAAAAAGACACAATAATTAAAGTTCTTGCCACTTTCCGTACCTTTTGATTATAACTATGAGACATTTGATTGTAATATTAAATAAAAAGTGCAGTTTGATAGTACACTATTGATAGTACTCCAAAACAAGTAAACCTAGAAAGGGCTATGTTTGCTATAAAAATTTAAACTTACCGCTACACGGCCTGAGGGGTCATTCCATGTAACGGGTGTAACAGGTCGCACACTTTCAAATTGTGATTTTATAATGTTTTATAAGGGAAGCATATTCATTTTATAACTTAATTAGTAGCTTTTTAGCCTATATTAAATTAATATTATTTTAAGTTTTCTATTAATTTTATAGATATCAAGAAAATCAGCCGCAAGTACCGTAACGGGCGTAACTTGATTTTGCCTCTCATTTCCGGATGGTGTGATCTTTTTGCGGAAGTCTGCGAATTGGCCTTGTTTAATGAATATAAATTAACATTAAGCTGTAGCCAAATTAACAACCCACCATCTACAACATTTAGTCAAGAAAAGTAAACGATAATTTAAAATTTACGATAATATTTGTGCGTAACGGGCGTAACAGGCTTTTGTAACGGGCGTAACGTGTACGAGTGAAAAACAAAAATATATGAAAAATCTGTAATTTCTAAAACGTTTTGAAATACAAATCAAGCAAAATGATGTAGGAACTCAAGTAATATTAAATTTAATGGCTTACTTTTCAAAAATATCAATACTAAAATCAAAATTGTAGTAAGTGCGGATACCCTGATTTTTTAGCATTGGGTCCGGTAAAATTCTAACAATATTTTCAAAAGGGATATCAGAAACGTCTTGTTCGTTGCTAATGAATACTTTCGCATTTTTATCAATCTTTTTTAAAAACATAACGCGTACGTCGCCTTCATCATCATCAATGGAACTCTGACAAATCGCAGCATACTTATATTCAGTTCTTTTTTTACCCACTGCAATTATTTTGACTAAGACAAACACTCCTGGTTGAATCTTATTTACAGACACTGCATTGGGTTCTTGTGACTTTTCTTCTTCGGAGTCGGTATATACATCACTGAACCGCAATTTTTTCTTGACGGTTTCTACAGTTGAAGTAGATTGAGGTCCACCCACAATCATTTCAATTTCGTCCTCTTTATTTGTAGCTAATACCTCGAGAGGAAGTAAGTCTTCATCGCTCCAGTCACTATCATTTTCATTATGGTTGATAACGTCTATATCTTCGTTTGTTTCGTCTATGGTCTCATTCAAATTCTTTATCTTAACAACAGTTATTTCTGATTTAGAGGTTTGTGCCACTGCAATTTCACTCTCATTCACAGTTCTAAAATGGTGGTAGCTCTGAATTTTCTGGATTGGTAGGATGTGTAACCAAACGCTGTCAAGAAACGCTTTTTCATCATCAATATCTATTTTAGACACGTATGTTATGTGTAAGCCTTTGATTTCTTTCTCCACATACAAAAAAAAGTCTTCTGCAGAATTGAGAAGGACTTTTCTGGATTTTACCCCAGTCCACGCAACTCGTTTGACTGTGCCGCCTAATCCATCCACCGCACCTTTCCCGTGAGACGCAGCGAAAAAGATCCACTGCAGGTCATCCAGTTCAGCATAAATTTTCATTTCCCAAAGGAGTGACATGATGTATCGATTTTTAAATTGCGCAGGGCAGTTGTCGCTGAATATTTTTACAGTATTCACGGTATCGTTAACTTCTCGTAAGTAATCAAAAACAGTTTTCATGAGAGACCAAACGGCTTGTTTCGTATGAGACGTGTCGTTGCTGACTAAGACAACTGCTTTTTTTTTGTCCGTTGGATAACCAGATGCAGCAGGTGAATATACAAACCTGTACCTCTACCATGAGTTTACACAAACGGTTCTCGTTAGCGACTATAGTAAATAATTAGTATGAAAGTCTGTACAGCGCCCCTAGCGGAAAGATGTGGGATTAAAAGTCGCACCACGAGTGGCTCGTAGTTTACGTGACGTAAACTATTACAGCGCTCTCTGCGGATTTGCTAAAGTAACCATACTATTTCGGTACCATGAGTCTCGGTTTTGACAGATGTCATAGTAATTTACTCTAACCATTGTAGTTACAGCTGTCACTGAGTTTTTTGTACGTGAGAGTGTGAAAAAATGTCTTCAAGTGCTTATTTCGGGTGGAGAATGCTAGTAGAAGCTGAATTAGCCGACGAACGAAATGAGCAAAGGAGCTACGAAGCTCGTATGCGCGCACAAATGGACCCGCTGCGTTATAAAAGTGAGCGCAAATTCATAAAATTGTATCGCCTGTCGAAGCAGGCTTTCGAAGACTTGCGTGATATTTTGTATGAATATGGACATCTAAGATCGACCCAGAGAGTGTCCATAGATGCAAAAGTAAGTTAAATTACATACGGTCTTGAATATACTTCCATCCATGATAAATCTTTACATGTCATTATTATCATTTATAGATATTGTGTGCACTACTTTTTTATGCAAAGGGAGGCTACCAGTGTGCTATGGGGGAGGCCAATCATGTTTCCCAAGAAACAATGAGCGTTTATATTGAAGAGGTCACAAACGCTTTAAATCACCCCAACATTCTCGGAAGATTTCTCCGGTTTCCAGAAACACGCGGTGAAAGGGATGTTATTAAGCAGAGGTAAAAATATTTTTTAGGACCAATGAAAAAGCAACAAATTGTATTGTTTTCTTTGTATTAAAAATTGTCTTTTTATTGATAAAAATAATCTTGTAAGATTCTTAATAGAATCTTATTAGGTACCATACTGTAAGAAGAAAAGTAATTAAGTCTCAGAAGTAGACATTTTTTAATAGTTTTTGTTTCGATAGAGCAAGGTTAATTTATAAAGGCAGGCTCCGCCGCTGAACATGCGGCCAGACAAAAAATAAATAAATATGCGGATTTGCAACAGCAGTATTTTGTTGCGGTAGAGACCGGTGGTCCGTGGTGTGAGGAGGCTAAAACCTTTATTTCACAACTAGGGTGATGCCTGCGGGAACGTGGATGTGACCCCCGCTCCGGTTCAGCACATTTCGCTGGCCATTCAACGCGGCAACGCGGCTGGCGTGATGGGGACATTTGAGCCGGGTATGCTTCGAGGCGGGCTTTTTGATTAGTTTATGTTTTTATGTTTGTAGTTTTTGTTTGATTCTGTCAATCTTTATATGAAATAAAAACTTTGTGTTTCATTATGACGAAATACATTGTAATAATATTGTATGGGATCCTGTGCTTGCGGCTTTATTAACAATTTTTTTTTAAGAAAATGTGTGAAAATGTATCTTCATTACATTATGTTTTTGTTTGCCAGATTCTATTCTAAATATGGGATTCCAGGAGTAATAGGTTGCATAGATGGGTGCCATTTCAAAATTTTTAAACCTAAACAGGACATCGAGCACTTGTACTATTGTAGGAAAAATTATCATTCCATCAATGCTCAAGTGGTAACTATGCCTTAAATTTAGGTATGTTTTGTTATTGATATTGGTGATAGTAATTTAGCATTAATATTGATTTCAGATTTGTGATGCTGACATAAACATATTAGCTATCAATGCCAAATTTGGAGGACTAGCTAATGATTCATTTATTTGGGAGAACAGCAATATCAATGACTACATGCAGATGTTACACAGGGACAAAAGAGTGTGGCTTTTAGGTAAAGTATCTTATGTAAAATGATTTTGATTTACTGTAGCAAGAAGTTGTAATATTAATAAACTACATAGTGAAGCCATATCTAATATAATATGAATGTTCTTACAGGAGATTCAGGATATCCACAGCGACCGTAGATTATGACCCCCTATACTTCTACTTCTGCACTTACCCCAGTGCAGGAGTTGTACAATGAAAAGCATAGCAAAGCTCGGGTTATCATTGAAAATACATTTGGACGACTGAAAAACCGATGGCGATGCTGCATCAAATACAGAGCACCGCATTACAAACCACCTAAGTGTGCTAAAATAATTACAGCTTGTTGCGTGTTACACAACATTGCTGTCCAATATAATGTCCCTGATCCAACTGATATTGACAGTGATGATGACAGTGATAGTGATGATGGAGACGGTAACATTTTTTTAGGTAAGGATTATATTATTATACAGTTTCAGAGTGTAACATAATATGTTTTATTTATTTTACAGATACATTTGAACGGAATGATGAAGTTGTGGAAGAAGATAATACTAGCGATCTATTGAGAGGAAGAGTACTGCGAGATCAACTTGCCAGGAGATTTGTGTAATGAAAAAATACAAAATTGTTCATTTAGTAATATATAATAAAAAAAATTGTGCACAGGCATCACTTAAATAATTATTGTTTTTTAGTGATATTCTCACTAATCTTCTCTAAGACTAAGAGAAATTGAGCGAACAGTTCTTGCCATTTTGCTTGCTGTTGTAGCTCAATTTCTCTTAGTCTTAGTCGTTCCTTATCCAAGTCATGGGCCCTTTTCTCCCGAGCAATTTGGAACTCCCGCCATTCTCGATCAGAGTCGACAAAAGTTTGCCTCGCTAACTCTGATTGAGTAGAAAGGCGAGGACATGTCCTTCTTGGCGATAGCCTCATAGCTTGACGGCGACGGTCACGTCGTCGTCTATGTGGTGAGGCGAGAGTAGTCACTGGTGGGGTTGCCGGTGCAGCCTGTCTAAGCAGCAGGTTTTCTGACTGGCCCGGTGCAGGCAGGTTGTTGCTTGCCGCGACGTCCCACGACTCATTTTGCGGTGCAAACACAGGCTGGCTGCTGCTGCTCGTCGGTACATTCCAGCTTTCAAATTGTTGAGCACTGCTTGTGTCCAGTGCTGTAAAGAAATTTAAGGAGATTAATCTTACTAATTTAATAAATGTGAAAGAATTGATGTCAGTCTGTGTGTGTGCTCACAACACTGTGGGGCACAAATAGTTCTTTTTATAAAAAGTATTTATTCTCTCATTATCAAAATCCACACATCCTAAATCAAATAAAAAAATTACTTACAGTTATCACCGCCATGAGCTGATTGGACCACTGGTGTCCTTGGCCCTTGCTGAACATCCTGGAATAAAAAGAATATTATTTTACCTTTAAACAAAAGTGTGTGGACTAAGTTACACAGATGAATGCATACAGAATCTTCAAGCTTATCAATGTAATAAAATTTTGAAAAGAAATATGACACAAAACTGGAAAACCTGTAATTCTAATGACTAGTATGGGTCTAAGTTTTTAAATATTACTGTATAATTTATCAAAGTAACATACCTGCAAGCCTACTTCAGGGACTTCTGTCAAACCTGTAGCAGACTGCGGATTCATAATGGCAAGGACCCTTTCCTCCAAGTCTGTGAGCTTCACTTTGGAAGCGGGCCCACCACCAGTGCCACTAACAGCTTTATGAATTTTGGCAGCTTTTCTCTTAGTGTTATTTTTAAGATCACTCCAAGTCTGTGAAGTACAAATACAAACATCTGTAAATTTGTTCTTCGTAAAAGAAAGAGAATGGAAAACATGCAGTTGCATTTAATTGAGGACTTGAAACAAGCATAGCAAATCTTTGAAAATAATACCTTTCTCTATTTTTCTTCCGTCTTAGTTTCTCCTCCCGTAGCATCAGCGTTCAATATCTCTCTCAACTCTGCCCAATGTTGTGCATTGGTGATACGTCCATGTGGACCATCGCATGGTCTACTCAAGTCTCCATGTCTGAAAAGGGTATAAAATTAATATCCTTGTTAGTTTCAGTAAGTGCTTTTTTTAGGTTATGGATAAGCAACAATTTCATTCCACTAATATCTATAAATATTATCATAACACCCTTACCTTTCCATGAATGAAACCATCAGTTCAAATTGGGATGCACTCGTCCTCATTTTAAAATAACTTCACGCGAAAACTTAAAACGTACATAAACGAAAGAAGCAAAGAGTACATACAACAGCCAAGCCAAGCCAAAACAAAACACGAAAACACTATAAAAATAAAAAGTTCTACAAGAACAACACTTGCCATAGTAACAAAATGCTCTTTTATTTTACCGTATTACATTACGAAATTGCTACAATACTTTTTAAAATTTGTTTAGCGGCTTGAATGCAAGACTTTTTTGCCGATATGTTTTATCCTTGTTTCGAGTAGGAAATAAGAAAGAGACATACTTATAAGTGTGAAGTGAGTCATGGAACGCTATTAACTGTAACCGCTATCGCCCATTGGATAACGATAGTAGTTGCAGACAATGGTACACGTGGTTAGAATTTAACGTTAACTACTATCGTTACGTATTTACGTTTACTACTGTAGTAAAGTTAGAGGATTTTACTATGGCAACTCATGGTAGAGGTACTGGTCGTGGCTCCAGTGAGGGCTTTGCGTCTCATCTTGACTTATTAATTTGTAATTTTCAGCAAAATCAACCTGCACTACTGCCTCATTTTCTTTTAAGCCCGTAATTGATTCCTGAATGAAGTTGGATTGCACTCTTTTTAAGAAATAGTGCTGCATGAATTTTTGCATTTTACATTTCAGTTCATTGATAGCATCTTTGCACGACATAGTCCTAATAACCACTTTTGGACGTTTATTCAAAAAGGTCCATTCCTTCCAAGATATGGTTTTATTCAAGTTCGGATGCTCTTCAAACTTTTCCCAGAAATTGTTAGGGCAGTATGTGCAAGAACCAGACATGCATCTTTCATTATCAGAGCTACAAGTTGTAGCGTTTATCAACTCAGTGTGCGATTTAGGGAACTCTAGCAGACACTTTCCTATACTTTCCACTGTTTATAAAGTTGGAATGTAGCGCGCAAACGCAAACGACATGTTCTGTAAATGCCACTGGAATAACCTCAGTTGGGCGCAAGCTGTAGAAAACAGATTTTCCTATTTTTATGTCTGGGTGATCATTTTTAAACAATTCATATGCTTCGCGTATAGTCATTATCATTGTCTTCTTTTGCGTCTTCGTCTTCTTTCCAGGAACAGGGTCTTTTACGGATTTAAAATCCTTTCTTCCTGGAGCTTGTCGACTTACATCGTCCCTATAGTAAAATTCTATAACAGCCTTTTTAATCTCCTCATCTAGTCTTTTTCCGTGTTGATTAGGTGTTGAAGTTTGAACGATGTTGCCAAGTACCTCAAAAGCAATTTTTTTAACCACAGCAACTCGCTTCAGTGGAGAATCTGGTAAATTTTTCTTTAATTTTCGCACTGCTTTACCAAAAGACTGCAGGCATTTGTAGCTGCCAATAGGAGATGTAGCTGCAAGACTATCCAAGTTTTTTGCTGCCTTCAATCGTACTCTGTAAGCTCGCATTCTATCCCTTGATTTTTCGTTTGATATTAATTTAGAGTTAGTATTTATCTTTATAACCTTTCGTCTTTTGCGATCTCTCTCCTTCTCTTTTTGCAGGTGCTCGACTTGCTTTGCTGGGTCATTTTTCATTCTTTCTCGATACTTTTTCATGCGTTCCTTTGCTGAAGGCATCGTTACCTATAACAAAATATTAACCCCTTATGCAAAACACCCAAAATGTAAATAAAGTTAAAACGATTAAACTTAAGGTGTGAAAGGAGATGGCCCAAATCCCATACAAAAAAAAACACATGCCCGGCCCAAAAATTTTGTATCTCAGATTTTAGAGGATATTTAAAAATAATATTTTCAACCGTCACTATCACTCTATCGGGTGGCTAACATATTTTTTTTTGCTCAAAAAGTTTTGTAAGCGTTCCTGTTAAAATCTTATTTATTGACTAAAATACTTATTATTATTTGTGATTATTGAGTAATCTCAGTCACATTCAAAATTATCATAAAACCATAGGGGTAGAGATATATAAATAAACACAAACATCGTAATAAAAGTATTTATTTGTTGAAAATACATTCATATGGATTAAAATTAATTATTTTCCAAATCTATTAATGCATAATCTAAGCCTTCCGCCGGATGATCAAGTACTCTTTCATTATGTCTAGCCCAACTTAAAAAGTAAATGACGCTCATAACATGGGCGCAGCTTCCCAAAGTCCGTTGGCCGTGTATGCAGGAACAATTATATTCTCTTAAGGCATTAATTCCACCGATCGTTGTGTTATATAGCACGTACGTATAATAAGTTTTGCTTCGAACGTGCCGTGATTGAATGTGGCAACGGATGAGCACATTGTTGGTCGGTGCTTCAGATCGAACAATTGCATTACCTTCTATGGTAAGATCCTCTGAGTGCCTGTATACCTCTATTTCATACACGCCCGTTGCTTTTACGTGCTCGCTACAGTATGAGCGCGATATTTTAATATGGTATGTTCCTATGGCGAACTTAATCAAGTCCTCGTATGACACCTCCGGAAAGTCCGCCACTTGCGGAATGTTCGCCTCTAATCTTGTGAATGTTGCTCGTTGCCTATTTAAATTATTTTCTTGTACATAAACTGCTAAGAGGTTGGGCTTATGTAAATTACGGTTTATAGATTGAATAAAATCGTTAGTATAAACACTATCATCATATGTTTCCTGGAAACAGTTAATCAATGCTGCAGCTATTTTAAAATCGCTAAAAATGGTAGTCATCGTACTGTTGAACATTCTGTGCCGAAATAACTTAAAATCTCGTTTGAATTTTCCATTAACTGTTTCGACAACCCATCGACATAAGGTTACTAGCCGTGACTTATTTGATTCGTCGGTTGTTAGTTGCATTTCACCTCGTCTCTTGAAGGGGGGCATGTGTGCCACATAACCATGCTCCTCTAATAATGGGATGGAGTCACGAAAACCTCTATCAAGTAGCAAAATATCACCTTCTTCCATAAAATAGTGAAACGCATTCTCTTCTGTAGGCTCGTCGTGATTTGATAGAATTTTAGTCATTATATCAGCATCGCTTGTTACAGCGGTGTATGGTCCTGTCTCATCTAAGATCGGCTACATCTTAGATGAGACAGGACCATACACCGCTGTAACAAGCGGTGTATGGTCCTGTCCCCACAAACAATCATAAATGGCTTTATTAAGTTGCGATATTTGTGTAAGCTATATGATTTCCTCTGGAATAAAAAGTTTGAGCTCTTTTCGACAAATAAGTATGTGCCATCACATATTATAATCGCTTTTGGGGATTCTTCACTTCCGAATATTCGTACAGGTAAAACTCTGTTACGGTTTATGACATCATTTCGGGAGATGTGATCTAACCCTAAATGCAGGGGCACGAAATCTCTCAACAGACAGCTTCTCGCTATGTGAATTTTTCTGCTCACAGATGTATTCGGTATATTGAAAATAGTGCCAAGTCTTCTATTAGGCTCTCCTGTTCTTAGTTTGGACAAGTATAATCCCAAGTCTGTTTGTGGAGTACGAGATTCTCGACGCAGTGATGGGGTTTGTTGTAAAAGTTGTTGGAATTTTTCGTGATTTAAACCTGTCCAGTAATGCAGGCTGTCTTCAGCTATATTGCTTATATTTTCAAAATCTAGTTGACCTCTATTTTCAAGAGCCAACGTATATATATTAACAATATCAAGGATACTTTGAGCATTAAAGTCAGTGTGATGACTGACTGCACTTGCGGAAAATTCCTCTAAAGGTGTGTGTTGTAAGTGTGATTGACAAATACGAGCCAGATCAGGAATATAAAAATGGTAATAACTTAGAAGGTAGGTTTTTACGGAATTCGGAACACGTCGCAGTTGCAAATTGTCGCAATTGTTCATCATGCAGCGACGGGACGTGTTAGCTGCTCGAGTAAGCTCGGGAACATTCACCGAGGCTCCAACAATGGGAAGCTCGGGTGAAGCGGCGCGGGCAGGTGGGCGGTTTTGATTTCTAAGTTCTGAGTCAATTCGATGCCAGCATGCGTGACAAATTGATCTCGTACCATCAAAGGGTACCTGAAAAAAAAAAGAAACAGTATGGCTAAAAATGATTTGCACGTTATCTGCCTACTTTACATTGTTGTCAATCTCATATTCCCGTATTCGCAGATATTTTACTTCACTGAATATATTTATTGCACAGAGAACACAGAATTTTGGTTACATAACAGCGTGACAACGTAGAGACAAGAACGGAAGTTAAACATTTACCACATTAAAATATTTAATACTTGTGTTGCCATAAACATACTGCGGCCCAGGAGAATACATAGAAAACAATACATAAGGCTTCTACTTTTGAACTAAATAGGTATATAGATTTTAATATCTGAAAATCAGTACAAAAATGAACAAATTACTAACACTGTACCTACTGGGCTTCATTAAATTATGACTTTTTATAATACTTGTTTTATTTTTACCTGCGTATCATACCAAACAATTATTATAAAATCGTTTCCTATACTTAGAAAAAATTACTTCAAATGACATGCATATAGAAAATTAAAGTTTCCTTTAAAAAACAAAAATAAGTACTTGAACATGTCAGTTAAAGTTTCACAATAAACTTAAGTTAAAGATTGGCCTATAAAACGATTAGACTATTTTATAAGCAAACAAAATAGGAACCACAAAGATTACATATTACATAAGGCTAAGTAATCAACTATTTTATAAGGTAAGTAATAATATTCTGTAAGCTTAGTACTACATAATTTTAAATGTTTAAAGCTGGTTTTTTAGCTTAGTTTAGAAAACAGCTTTAAAAATTTAAATACTAAATATTTTTATTTAGAAAATAGTTATTAAATTTAGATAAGTAACAAAAAATATGTATTAAATTCAATGAGTAGGAATTAATTTTCCATTGGCAGTACACATATGCTTTGCAATGACCTATTGTACATTTTTCCATTAGCTGTTTTAACCTAACCTAACCTAACCTTACCATCATTTCCAGGAAATGTTTTCACAACACGTGCCATGGGCCACGCCAAAGGTGAAGCATTAGGCTCTCTCATAAGGACAAGAGCACCTTCGTTTACGTTAGGCATAGACTTACACCACCTATTCCTATTTTGCAGTGTATTTAAATAATACTTATACCAAGCCTTCCAAAACCTTTGTTTTAGTTGGATACATTTCTGGCAAAAATTTACTCTGTTAGTATTTGTTTCTGAATATTTATATATTATTATGAGCTCTGTTATGCGTGAATCTTTTGGTAAAATTAATGGGTGTTTTTGAGATAGCGGTATATCTGAGTTATCTAATCGGCCTCCTACCCTAAGCAATCCATTTTTATCTAAAAAAGAATGTAGAGATTTCAGAGGTTTTTGCATGCAGTTGCCCTTTCGCAGTGATTGTAACTCATCACCGAAATGAATGGATTGCTCATGCTTAATAATCAGGTGCAACGCATGTTGTAACTCGTCAGCACTAAGTACTTTATATCGGATCTTAGTACTGTTTTTTAAGTTGTGATAGAATCTAAGAATATAAGCTATCACTCGCGTCATTTTTCCTATGTCAGAATACCTGTCTAGGATTTTTGAAAAATCGAAATGGAGAGCTGCAGCGAGTACCACTTTGGAGGGCGTCGTCGGATCGGAGACCTTCACTTCTGGTAAGTCGTCAGGTAAGTCCAATTTTTTATTATTAAAGTTATACTCACCTTGTAGGAATTTCGGTCCCTTCCACCAGAGGGCGCAAGCGGGTAGCTCCTTAGGGCTAATGCCTCGACTAACCAAGTCCGCAGGGTTTTCAGCCGATGGTACATAGAGCCATCTCCATTTGCCAGTTCTTTGCTGTATTACACTGACTCTGTTCGAGACATAAGCTTGTAGTTTTGTAGCCTCCGTTTTTATCCAAGCAAGAGTTATTTTTGAATCCGTAAATAAATACACGTCATCAATTCGCATGCTTTTTGATAGTGTATCATACACTTTTTCTGTTAAAATAGATAAAAGGAGTGCAGCATTTAGCTCTAGCCTGGGGATTGTTAATGCATTTACACGTGGATTAACTCGCGACTTCGAACAGAGCAAGTGTAATTCAGCCTTACCATTCTCACCGACCACGCGCAGGTATACGCAGCTCCCGTACCCCGTAGTACTCGATGCATCCGCAAATCCGATCAGCTGCACTGCTGTTGAATTGTTAGTAGGAATGTGACGGTTTAAATTTATAGGTTCCATGTCAACCAAGCTATTAGCGAAGTCCAGCCACTCCTCGACGAGCTCCTGAAGTATACAATCGTCCCAGCCTATCTTGAGCGAATAATTTTTTTGCATGATACCTTTAGCCCTTATTACGATGGGACTGGCAAATCCCATGGGATCATAAAACTTGGAAATGTAACTTAGAACATCCCTTTTTGTAATTATTACATTTTTGCTAAAAGGATCAAGTTTGTTAATAGTGAAAGAGTCTTTTTTAATATCAAGGGTAAGCTCTAAAGCCTTCATGTTATAATCGCCCTTCTGCAGATCAATCTGGCTAAATTGCTGTTTTGTTTCTGGTATGTCGGACAGAATGCTAGGAGTGTTAGAAGCCCATTTGTGCAGACTAAAGCTTCCATAACTTAACATTTCACAAGAGAACAACATCGGAAATAATAATAATAAAAGTGTGAAGAGAGTAATGTTATTGGCTGATGAATCAGGTAGAGGTCTGAGGTCGGTATTAGAAAAATGTCTTGGCAGCGGTTACCAGGTAACATCGTTATTAAAACCATACGCGCCATTGACCCAGATTTTAAATGATAACTTACAACAATGTCTAAAATTCACGAAAGATGATTATGTAATAGTACTAGCCGGATCACATGATACAAATATTTTTCAATTTCATGCGTCTATGTATTATTGTATAAAAATGCTAGAAAATACTAATTTAATTTTTGGAACGATAAAACAAAACAAATCTTTGAATGAAATAAAATTAAATCAATTATTAAAAATTATGAGTCAAAATGTAATTAATATGAATGTTTGTGAGTTGTGTTTTTATGATAATAGATTACTAAAATTGGATACATGTAGGTCAATTGTAATGGATATAATGATGGTAAATTATAATAATAAACTAATGAAACAGGAAAGGGCTAAGCAAATCAAAGTTAGGAATGCACAAACGCAAACTGACAAAGGGTTTTTTCGTGAATAGAGAGACAAAGTCTGGTGTAAAGAAAGTCAATAGTTCGAATGTAGACATTTATTACCAGAACGTAGCAGGTCTTCGTACTAAACTTCAGGAATTCCAGCAGAATGTGATGTTATCCTCAGCGGAGCTTTGGGCTATTACTGAGAGTGGGCTTAATGAATCGATATATGACGGGGAGTTGGTGCCGCGCGGCTATAGCGTAGTGCGCTGCGACCGCACCGACGGACGCAAGAATGGAGGAGTGTTACTTATCGCCGCCCCGACGCTGCAGCTGAGACCGCTGAGGGTGCCTGGCTGTAATGATTTAGACCACGCTATATTCGAACTATTGTGTGCAGATGTCTATAGAAATACTACCAGACTTTTTACATGTTGTATATTTTATATTCCGCCGGGTAGTAAAGATAGTGAATATTTTTATCTTTTTAATTTAATTGAGCAATTTTGTAATAAATATAGTAGCTTGCTAGTCATTGGAGATTTAAATATGTATTCTGCTACGATCGAAGTGCAATGTTATTATGAATTTCTTATTACAGTCTGTGAATTTAGACAGTATAATAGCGTAACTAACCAGAATGATCGGATATTAGACGTGGTGCTATCAAACTACTCAAATTTTGATGAGACAGTTGTAAGGGAGAGTGAGCATTTAGTGCCCCAGGATCGGCATCATCCGCCACTTCGCGTGCACTGTACTGGCCGCCCGCCCGGGTTCCGCCGTGGCCGTCCGCTTCCAGGGCGGCGTGAACGACGTGGTCAATGTGCGCGGTCATCAGCTCGTAAGTCACAATCGTCTCAGCTCAGTGACACCGACACGCAGTGGAATTTTCGGAAGTGTGATTTTCTAGCGTTGTACGATTCAGTAATGAAAGTAGACTGGGGCCCTCTATTTTTGACGAATAATGTCAGTGACGCTATTGATGTGCTGTATTCATTTTTAAATAATTTAATTAATTTGAGTACTCCGAAGAAGCGTTTCCAATTTAATGAAAATTTCATTTATCCAGAATGGTACGACGCAGAAATAATAAATTATATACGAGCTAAAGCGCAGTGGCATAAGGCTTATAAAATAAAAGGGGATAGATCATCGAATGAATATAGCATGTTTTCCTGGTTTAGGTCAAAAGTCAAAGAAAAAGTATCGTTGGCCTATGAGAATTACAAAAAACGTATTCAGGATCAACTAATTTCGGATCCCAAATCTTTTTGGAAGTATGTCAATAGTAAACGCCAAAACCGTAAAAAGTCGCGAGTTACTAAGGGAGGAGAAACGTTAAAGGATCATGAATGCGCCAAGGAATTAGGTGATTTTTTCAAATCAGTTTACGACAATAGCCCCGTGTGCCTTGATGTTGCAGAAGCGGAGGCAACGGGAGGGTCGTCAGCTAGCCGTATCCATCTGTCACAGGTCACCTTGGAGGACGTGCAAAAAGCTCTAACACGTATCAAGCCAAAGGCATCGGTAGGTCCTGACGGAATCCCCCCTTACTTGGTTAAAGATTGTGCAGCTGTCTTGGCGAAACCACTTCAACATTTGTTTAACTTAATATTGGCTACGGCACGGTACCCGGAAAAGTGGAAAGTGTCGCGAGTCGTACCAGTACCAAAGAGTGGGACGAGTACTGATGTTTCAGAACATAGGCCTGTCGCTATACCCTGCGCATTTGCGAAAGTTTTTGAAACTATTGTGTACACGTCAATATCATCGCAAGTACGGCCTAGTCTTTCTGACTCGCAACATGGCTTCCGGCCAGGTCGGGGAACGCACACTAATTTGATGTGCTTTATGCAATATGCCACGGAGGCACTGGATGAACGCGTGGGGGGCCAACTGGATGTGGCATACTTTGACTTCAGGAAGGCTTTCGATTTGGTTGACCATAGAGTCTTGCTATCTAAACTGTCATTAATTGGGTGTACGCCGGCCCTGCTAAACTTTTTTGCTAATTACTTGTGTGACAGAAAACAGTTCGTTGATTATGCAGGATTTAAATCAGATCTATATATAACGCACTCCGGAGTAAGCCAAGGGAGTAATCTTGGGCCTTTAGAGTTTATATTAATGGTAAACGACCTGCCCGAAGTAGTAAAAAGCGCCAAATGTTTGCTATTTGCAGATGATTTGAAACTCTGTATGCCAATCAAAGATAAAGAGGACAGTTTAAGTTTACAAGCAGACATTGATAGGGTAGTACAGTGGGGTAAGGAGAACAAGCTCTATTTTAACACGTCGAAATGTAACGTTATTTCATACACACGTGCTCAAAAGCGAATAGAGTACGATTACAAAATAGATGACAAAATCATTGCGAGAGTGAGAACAGTGAAAGATTTAGGTGTTCAAATAAAAGACGACTTATCATTCCGTGATCACATAATAAATGTTTGCAAAAAAGCTTTTCAAAATCTTGGTTTTGTGATAAGGCAGTCCAAAGAGTTCAGCAACATGAGCACCATATCAGCATTATACAACGCGTTGGTTCGCAGTCGCTTGGAATGTAGTAGTATGGTATGGAACCCTCATGAAGCTAAATACTGCTCCATGATTGAGAAAATTCAAAATAAATTTCTCAGATATATGTATTTTAGGCAGTACGGTGTGTACCCGTTCTACCCGCTGATGTATCCCACATTATTTGTGATGGGAATGGTAGGGTACGACCGGCTAGAGATCAGAAGAAAGTTGGCTCTCGCAATGTACGTGTTTAAAGTATTCAAAGGAATACTAAATAACCCCCAAATATTGGAAACCATTGGGATGCGGGTACCAAATGTGCGGTTGCGGCAAGGCAAAGTGCGACAGGAGGTGTTTGCAATACCAAGGGCTAGAACGAATATACTGAAGCACTCTCCACTAATCACGGCACTAAAAATTTTAAATGAAGTCGCGAGAGACATTGATTTATTTAATTGCTCGCTGACTAAATTCACAGATATCACATATAGGTGCTTATGTAGAGACAACTAAAAAGATCGAGAAGTATTATTTAGGTTAAATATTAGACACAATGTATGACATGGAGGTATATTTTGGTGTTGACATGGATGAACTAGATATTTTTAATTAATTATTGCTTGATTATTGACTTTTTATATTTATAATTCATTTATTTCCATTGTAATTAATTGTAAAACATAGTTATTTGGGTTTAAACCTGTGACGGCTATGCATTGACTGTGTGTATAAATTGAATAAATTAAAAAAAAAAAAAAAAAAAAAAATTTCACAGAGCTGTCGTTTTGCTTCAAGCAATTTATGCATGTCAGAACACGAATATAATATATCATCGACATAGGTACAATGTTTAAGAATGAAAGATGCCAAAGGAAGGTCGTGCTCATGCTTTTGTGCAAGTTCAATCAAACACCGTGTTGCCAAATAGCTTGAAGGTTTCATACCGTATGTGACTGTATCAAGACGAATACATTTTATGGGTTGATTGGGGTTTTCGCGCCACAAAATGTTCTGGAGTGAAGTATGTTCCGGATTTACCAATATATTTCTGAACATCTTTCTAATATCTGAACTGAGTGTAAATTCTCCAAAGCGAAATAATAACACAATGTCAAATACTTCTTTCTGAACTGTGGGCCCATTCAATAAAATATCGTTCAATGAGATTTTATTACCTGTCTTCATTGACGCATCAAACACTACCCTTGTGGGTGTGCTTTTATTCTGCTCATTTACTACAGCATGATGCGGCATAAAATATATGGGATCTTCATTGAAATTGTATGAGTTAATATCTATGTAGTGCCCGTGTCCAAGATCTACATACTCATTTATAAAATCTTGATAAGCAGTTAGTAAATTAACATTTTTTTGCAATCTTTTTTCAAGACTGAGAAATCTGTGTAGAGCTAGATCAAATGAATTGCCCAGGACTTGATTTACATTGCTGGTTTCTAGCTTTAAAGGTAAATCGACACCAAAATTTATTATTATTTAATTTTACTGAATTTTTAAAAATATTTTCAGCTACTTCTTGCTCTGAATCCCCCCCTTCTATTAGTAATTCCGGAACGCGCTCCACCTCCCAGAATTTTTTGATACTGTCACTTACATCTGATTCACATTTAGCACAAACAAGCGACACAACCTGTTTTTTTATTATGTTGTATGCCAAGCCTCCGGCAACGATGTAGCCCAGCTGTTTGTTGAAAATACATGATGATGGTGTCGATAGGTCATTGCTTGCAGGTGAGGACCCCGCCTCCTCAGTCGGCAACAGCACCTGAAAGAAGACATCAGCACCAATTAGCATATTGATTTCAGATGGTTGGTTAAACGTTGCATCAGCCAAGGTAAGACCAGGAGGGATGTTTACATCTTCTAGGTTGATCGGTGCCTGTGGTAATTTACATGTGATCTTTTCAACTACATGACAATCAATAAGGGTATTAAATGGGGATGTCAGTGAATGTATCTGAAGAGGTACACAGTAGCTAATTTTGTTCTGGTTTTCTGTCACACCGATGAGGTTTATGTCAGATCGCTCAGGTTTAAAACCTAAGACCTCAACAGCCTTTGTAGTGATAAGTGATACTTGAGAACCTGAGTCCAAAATGCATTTGATATGCACCTCAGTCCCATCTTTTGCAAAAACCTTGACGCGCGCCGTGGGGACCAAGACATTATTCGCAGAGGCTCCTGAAAGAAGGACCACTGGCTTTGGCCCGCTGTCGTCATCCTGATGTAACAGTGTGTGATGAGGTTTTTTGCACTGTGCACATCTAAAATGGAATTTGCACTTGCCAGCATGGGCATTTAAACATGTGTTACATAAATTTTTATCTTTGGCAAAGGAAACTCTTTCCTTCGCAGGCAAAAGCTTGAATTTATTGCAAGTATATAACTTTTGGTCTGTGTACTTACAGTAGATACATTCTATTGCAGACCTCCTCGCCCCTGCTGTCATTGCTACCCTGCCTCTGGGCGGCGGTGTCGCTGTAGATTGGCGCCTTCCCGTCTCAACATGGTCTTGACATGCGTCACTGTTTTCTAAAGCGAGTGCACGCTTGTCCATATAAGCTAATAAATCTGTCACCGTTGGCTCCTCCTCCTGGTCCCTCTCCAGCTGATAAGACTGGGAGCTGTAGATGTCTAGCTTCCTTGTTAGGATGCCCAGGAGGATGGGGCTCCATGCCTCCACTTCTGCACCTAAGTTCTTTAAGGATGCTAGCATTTGGCGAACCGCTGAAACGAAATGCCTAATATGATTAGCATTAGGGAACTTGGGCAGCCCATCTAAGTCTAACAAAGTGCTGACATGCAGAGATATTATTTTATACTTGTTGTAGTAACGTTTTTCTAACAAATTCATCGCCTCATTGTAACTTTCACTTACTAGGGGTAAGTTTTTTATAAGGTCATAAGCTTGATGTTTTAAGAAAGAACGCAGGTAATATAATTTTTGCACATTATCTAGATTCCTGTCATTATGAATTACGGACTTGAAAATTTCAATAAATGTGACATATTCAGAATAATCGCCAAAAAAGCTTGGTATGTTTACGCTAGGTAATTTAGCCCTAGATACACCACAGTTACCTTTTTCCGGGTTTCCCTCTTCATTATTACTAGAGACAACCTTCTTTTTTATGTTATCGTTGAGGACAGTTAAACAATGAAAGTACTTATTTTCTACGTCACTGACATTTTCAGTGTCCGACGAGTCTAACACCAAGATTTGTTTATTGTAGCCCTCGTAATTGTTGAAAGACAAAATCAATTTGTCGCGTTTCGCTAATAAGGCTTCGATGTGGCTAACCTTAACGTCATTCTCGTTGGACACAAAATTAAAAAATCTGGTAATGGTACTTTTTTCGTATCCTCGTTCTACACGTAATACCTTTAAATCTTTTAAATTCTCGTCGTCAGACATTTTTGGTGTTGCAATCACCAATATCTACAAGTCTTACAGATATTTTAGATAATTTTCTAGCTCTAAAACACAAATCAGTTCAGTCAGTTGAACCCAACGAAAAAATGGCGGACGACACACGGCGAATGCATAGCTTGTTGAAAGAAATCTTCTTTTCTGAGAAACGTCGGCAACTCGCACGCTGATTAGCCAATCAATCGACCTTACCAGCATATGACCAACGTGACAAAACGAAAGGGCACGTTCGTTTTTAAACTCGACGTCTCAATGTTGGGCCGTGTAGGGCGCAGGCCACACATAAATGGCGTCTGGCGAGGACACGGCGCGGACATGGCGCAGATATGGCTCGGACACGGCGCATTAATGTCGTGGCGCAGACGCAAGCTTAAGGCAGTCTGTTGTCTGGCATTAAAGTGTCGACATGTCATCCTCAGAAGACGAAGACGCTCTTGCTCTGGTACAATTAATTAATATACAGATGCTTAGACGATTTTGGGTGCATCCTGTGTGGCAATCGGGACAGGATTCCAGACTATTTTTAGCAATGCAAGACTTGATACACTATCCTGATCGGTTTTATGACGTATATAAAATGTCTTTGTTTTATTGATTAGAACTGTCCAAAATAGCCTTGTCGATCAATTCTATTGAGTTACATAATCACCCCCCTGAGCATGCGTGAACATTTGAGGCATGCTAATAGACATGCGGCATTTAGTGGTATGTATATAGATAGCTTTATTTCTCTAAGCAAAACAAATAAAACATATTAATATTTTTTATTGATTTATTACCATTAATCATTATAAGTAGGTAAAATCACTTTACATTAATTATCAGTAGTGGTCATCTTGAAATAATTCTGCTGTTCTGTCATTAAATGGAATTCTTGAACTTGCGGAAGCAGGGCTGATCGGGGAATATGCCGGTAAAGATTGATTAGTTCCGGCAGGGTTCTGATATTCCGCTGCAGGTGATGCGTCTAGGGCCTGATGCTGTGTTCCGGTACCCGGGTTTTCAAGTCCCGATGCATAGGCATAGGCATATTGCGTCTGATTTTGGTGCTGAATTTCTGCATGCTGTGTGCTAGTACTTGTGTTTTGATATCCTGAGGCGAGAGGTGCCACCCTACCTTGATTCTGATTAGCTGCTTGCGTAAACGTAAATGATGTGATGCTTGGCTGAACGTTACTATCAACCGGTAAGTTTTCTTTAAGGATTCCTCCAGCTAAATTTAAAACACCGATTTTAAATTTTCTTTTTTGATCAGGACTCATTAACTTCATGTCTGGAAGAACACTTTGTAAGAATGAAAAATCAGGGTCCAGTAAGCTGGTAGTCTTTTCTTGATTTTTCTTTTGTGTGAAATATTGATAGGCGGTTCTATTTATATCTATTAAAGTCGGTGTTCTTCTCGTAATTGAACCTGTTGGTGATGGTGATGGGATGGGAAAACCTTCAGAGTCTATTTCTGATGACGATCGCTTTTCGCCTTCAGAAGGCGAGAAGGCAGTTTGAGGTTCGTAATCCGAATCCTCAAGGTCCTGATTTTTCTCAACACTACGTTTAAGGTTACTTTTTGGTTTCCGCGATTTAATAAAATCATCTAAGAATTGTAAATAAGGATCTTTAACTGTCTTGGCTTCTGAGCCAGGCGGAAGGGATCTTGCTTTCTTAAACTTCCCGTATCTACCTCTTATATTCTGCCAACGGTCTTTGCAGTCTTTAGCTGAAAATAAATAAATACATGTTATTTAATCAATGAGCCATGAGCAATCACTTCAAAAAGATATGTGTACATATATATGTATATGTGAATACAAATCTGACAGACATATCTATGACCTGTTTATTTATACTTGACTTATTTTTCAAACTTTACGGTAGTGTACTAATAAATATGGACCATCAAATTTTATGTCAATATTTAGTACAAATTTGTACTAAATATTAGTACAAAAATTGATAGTCCAGACCTATTCAGTTTCATTTTATTGAACTAATTATAGTTCAGTAAAGTAAAATTTAAAAAATAAGTATAAATAAACAGATCATAGACAAATTCGGACTGTGGTAACAATACTACAAAAATAATACCACAATAAATTAAAAAACTTTTTTGTTTTCAGGTACTTCGCAGATGGATGTTCTTCTAAATCACTTTCGTTATATTTCATGAGAGGGAAGAGCACAGTTCAGAAGCTTGTACATGAAACTTGTAAAATTCTGTGGGAATGTCTACAGCCCGAATTTATGCCTATGCCCACAACCGAAAAGTGGATAGAGGCTGCACAGCGTTTCTACACACTGTGGAATTTACCACATTGCGTCGGAAGTCTTGACGGGAAACATATAAGAATTAGAGCACCTCCTAATTCAGGATCGAGCTACATAAATTATAAGGGGTACTTTTCGATTGTATTGTTGGCAGTCGTAGATGCCGACGGATTATTTTTGACTGTAGATGTGGGAGAATACGGTCGAAATAGTGACGGGCGTGCTTTACAAGAAAGTAATTTTGGACAAGCTTTGCTACGTGGAGAACTTAATTTACCAGTGCCTTCTCCATTGCCCGGAGAAACCCAAAACGTGCCATATTACTTTGTTGGGGACGAAGCGTTTCCCCTCAAAGAAAATTTAATGAAACCCTATGCTAGGAGTCAGCTAACAAATCCCAGAAGAATATTTAACAACAGACTTTCGAGGGGACGTAAATCTGTAGAATGTGCCTTTGGAATGATAAGAACTAAATTTGAGAGTTTGAGCAAACCAATTACTTGCGATCCGTCTAAAGTTGACGTTATTATACAAGCAATGTGCGTATTACATAATGTTATTCGTAGATGTGACGGAAAGTTTTCAGTACCACTGTTTCAAAATAATTTATTAAGTTATAGCATGAACGCACCCTTACAGAGGAATGGAGAATATGCATGCAATATCAGAGAATATCTGACTGAATACTTTCAAAATCGGAGCCCTATTCCATATCAAAATAGATTTGCTGTTTAATCTGTATCAAAACTATTTTGTAATTAAATTATTATAATAAAGTCTAAATTTAATGTGCCTACTTTCACTTAATTTTATTCTCAGATAGACCCATCTTTTCCATTAGCCACCTATTCATTGCAATGTAAGTCTGACAATCCCTGCCGCCTTGCCCTGGGTGGGAGGAAACATTCGATGATTTAACCACGTAAAATTTTTTTTAATAAAAATAGAACCGCCTTCAAAAACTAAAATGCAGCGAATAATTTGTTACTCAACATACGATTTCTCACCCAAACCTATAAATCAAATTAGAAGTCGGTGCCAAGCCTATGGGCTCATGTATTGTTCTTGTTTTTTTTACGTGGCACCGACTTCTAATTTGATTTATAGGTTTGGGTGAGAAATCGTATGTTGAGTAACAAATTATTCGCTGCATTTTAGTTTTTGAAGGCGGTTCCATTTCGCGAAAATCGCGGACAAACATACATACATACATACATACATACATACATACATACATACAAACATACAGGTGAAATATAGAACCTCCTTTTTTTTTGAAGTCGGTTAAAAAAGACTATGGAGTTGGCAACATTATAGGTATTTTTGTATTATATCAATTTACTACGTTCACATAGAGATTTTACTTTAGTTCACAAACCTAGTACCTCAGTTTAAAGATGAAACAAATTAGTAAAAGACTTGCAATATGCATGGCAGTGCATCTCGCTCTATTTTTTAGTTTATCCTAATTTGGTGCAAATAACTTCTAAGTAACACGCGTAACATATATACCCAAGACACTTATAAGTAAAAGTTTGTTACTGAAGCTATTTCCAATAAAAATCACTATAAAACATTTACAATGTTAAATTTTCTTCGTTTGTTTAGCCCAGAACCACAGAATAAATACTAGTAGGTACTGCAGCATTACTGCAGGGTTTTTTAATAACCTTTTTGGTATGGCTCTTTTTTCTTTTGGCCGGTTTTTATGTCACATTTTCAAATTTAAAATTTTCTTGGTTTGACCTTTTTCTAAATTGTTGATTGTTTTTTCTGAGTTGTCGTCTGTCAGGAGAGAGAAACGTTTTATCCCTTGAACGTGCTTGAATTTTTTCCAAATAAATATCTGTCTGCCTTGGGATTCGGTATCTCTTGCTAATGCGGTGAATATTAAGTCGGAGTACCAATAAATCTGATATCGCTGATAATAAATATCGCGGATTCCTACTTTGGACCTGCCGGGTAAGTCTTGTGCTGTCTTCCTCCTGGTTTTTATCGACGTACCTTTTTCTTTCCCTGACTTGGTCGGATGTCGATTATTTTTCTTTGTCAATCTTTACAGTGTATTTCCGGTCTCTGCGGCACCCACACGAGGGACCCTCCGAGCCTTTCTCGTTCTCTCGCCGTGGTTCCGGACCCCTGAGGCCACCGGGCGTTGGACGTGCCTGGACCCCTGCGTTGTGCGCGCCCGCGCCCGTGCCAGCTGAGTGCCGCAGACCCGCGCTCCGGCTTCCCCCCTGGGATACTGCCCATCCTTTTTTAGCCTGTTTTTTTTGTATCAGTGTATTTTTGTATGCGGATTTTGCCAAATTTAAATTCTATTTTCTAAATTCTAAAAAGGCCCTTTAGGTTTCTCTGGCCCTCCTTTTTTTGGTTCCCGTTTGGCTTTACTCTCCGGGGTACTCCGCGGTTTTGGTACACCTTCCTGCATCGATACACCACAACACAACACTACTCCAGTGACACGATATCGACGGAGTCCCCTCAGGACTCGACTCTCGGCTCATGCTTGGCAATTTCTAGGCCTTTTTAAATTGATATTATACCTTTCGGACAAATTTAACTAACTCTTTCTTTGTACACCTAAATTTAACGTTTCGCCTGTGGTCGTCGACCACAGGTTAGCTAGCTTTCCTTTTTTAACGCTACAAATGGCGCCCGTAACATAAATTAAATTAAATTCTTTTCGTTTTGGTTGGAGAAGGGTGACCGATTTCCGGTCTTCCTCTAATTTATTTTCCCCTTTTATTATTAATTTATTTATTTTATATTAATATTAATTTTATATTAATTTATTTTTTCCAAAGTAGATTAAATGATGGATCCTACATTTGAAGATCCCATTACTGGGACGCCGCAATCGCGTACGTCCAATCCCTTTCTGACCCCTTACCCGCGTGTTGAAGCTGCGTCTTCTCCCCACGCATCCCACCAAGCCTCGGATTCTTTCCCTTCCGTCCATAACCCCAGCACACCTGCTCGCGCGTGGTCTTACCCGCCAGGCAAGACGGAGTCTCTCTCTAAATGGAACATCACGTTCTCAGGAGATACCTGTGTTCGGGAATTTTTCTCCCGCGTCCAAGAGGAGGGTGTCGCTCGTGGAGTCAGTCCTTCGTACGTAGTACTTCGGTTCCATGAATTACTTGATGGAAGCGCGCTTAAGTATTTTCGTGCGATACGTAGACCGAATCTCACTTTCCGTGATCTGAGAGGAGCCTTTTTGAGGACCTTTGATGTCGCCGACTACGATTTCAAGGTTGAACGCCAGCTCAGGGCTCTTAAGCAGAGGTGCGATCAATCGGTCGTTGATTACGTTATCCAGTTACGTGATTTGAACGCAAAACTCCGTTCCCCAATCAACGAGGAGGATTTTCTTACGATTGTCAAGTACGGTTTGCACGTTCGTTACCACCCATGCCTTGCTACCAACATCATCAAGGACGTGGACTCGCTTCTTGAGGTTGCTAAAAACTTCGAAACCTACCAGGAATCTGTAGCGGCTCCGATCTGTGTTGCTCCTGTGAACGTAGCTCCTCCTAACGCTACCACCCCGCCGGTTTGTTTTAAGTGTAATCTTTCAGGCCACGACTATAGAGGTTGTCCTAACGTCCCCGGCCTAATTTGCTTCAAGTGTAAACTTGAGGGTCATATGACGCGTGATTGTCCACGCTGTAACCCTGGTCGCTCCCAAAAAGAACTAAACTGTAGGGTCGGCAAAGATATCCCAGCTGTGTCGCCCCTTGTTCTTGATAAATCTACTGACAACCGTCTGTTTATTGAAATCTTTGTTGCTGGAACAACCGTCAAGGCTTTACTTGATTCCGGTGCTCAGACGTCTCTTATCGACTCAGCGTTATTGAAGAGTTTGGGCCTTGATTATTGCAGATCGATCCGGCCTCCTGTGGTTTCTGCAGACAATTCTCCCATTCGGATACTTGGCGGAGTTGATGTCCCGATTTTATTTGATGGGAAATCTGTTGCTCATCCATGTCTTGTTGGTACTGGTCTCCCTACTCAATTTATTCTTGGTATCGAGTTTTGGAACGCTTTCGGGTTAACTTCAATTATTAGCCGGAGGTTTAAAGGTAAGCGGTCCGGGAAGCTCTTCCTTCCAGGTTCTGGTGTGGGCCACAAACCATCTTCTAGAAGATGTGAGTTCCCAAGGAATCTAGCCGAGGTCAGGTATATCCACCCTCGTGCTGTTCTCACAGATGACCAGGAACGTCGTCTCCAATTCGCTATTACGGAATTTGAGGAGATCTCTTCAGACAAGATTGGTCTTGGCTGTACATCTTGGCTTTCCCACAAGATTGAGACTGTTGGACCCCCTATCAGACAACGATATTACCCGCTCTCCCCGGTAAAGCTCAAGGTTTTAAACGAGGAGATCGATAAGATGCTCGAGATGGGTGTCATTCGTCCGTCACGTTCGAGCTGGGCGTCACCAGTAGTAATGATCACCAAGCCCGATGGCAGTATTAGATTTTGTGTAGACAGCCGAAAGCTCAATAGCGTGACTATACGTGATTCCTATCCCCTCCCTCGTATTCAGGATATCTTAGACAATCTACGCGGCGCGAAGTTTATGACCTCTTTAGATTTCCGTAGCGCTTTCTGGCAGATTCCTTTAGCCGACAAGGCTTCCTGTGAGAAGACTGCATTCATCGTTCCTCAACGTGGTTTATTCGAATTCGTCCGTATGCCTTTTGGTTTGACTAACGCGGCTTCCGAAATGCAGCGGCTTACGGATAGGATTGTCAACTTTGAATTCACGGCCGAGTCTGACGACTTCGTTTTCGGGTACGTTGATGACCTTATTTTAGTGTCACGTGATTTCGATAGCCATATCAAGCTCATCGCCAAGGTTCGTGACCGCCTCAGGGAGGCAGGCTTATCTGTCAACCTGAAGAAGTGCGAGTTTTGCAAGTCCGAGTTAAAGTACCTCGGTTATATCGTAAATGAGAAAGGGCTACAGACCGACCCTAAGAAATTAGATGCCATTAGTAATTATCCAGCTCCTACTACCGCTAAATCTTTGAGAGCTTTTCTTGGTATGTGCTCCTACTACCGAAGATTTGTTGACAATTTTTCCTCAATCATCGCACCCTTAACTGCCCTCATCGGAAAGAGGAAAGGAAGAGATCCTATTGATTGGAATGACGATGCAAACCACGCTTTTGAACAACTTAAGAAGGTCCTCATAGATTCTCCTGTCATGGCTTGTCCCGACTTCTCCAAACCATTTAGCCTACATTGCGACGCAAGTCAGGTTGGTCTTGGTTCCGTTCTCGTTCAAGAGTTTGACGGTGAAGAACATCCAGTTGCGTATTTTTCCCGTCTTTTCTCCCGTGCCGAACGGAACTACAGTACCACTGAACGCGAACTTCTTGCTGTTCTCGATTCTGTTAAGCATTTTCGCGGCTACCTTGATGGCGTCAAATTTGAAATCGTAACCGACCACATCGCTTTAAAGTGGCTACTAACTCTCGATAATCCTACCGGGCGTTTAGCGCGCTGGTCGACTATTCTTTCCCAGTACGATTTTGAAATTGAACATCGTAAGGGGGCCCAGAATGTCGTGCCTGATGCTTTGTCGCGACCTCCTCAGGTAACGTTGGTTTCTTTCGAACGCGGACTGATTCCTACCGGCGACCCGTGGTATGAGAAAGTTTTCCAGGGAGTTACCAATACTCCACACTTGTTTCCCTCCTTCGTTTTGCACGAAGGTACGTTGTACCGATCTGTTTCTGTTGACAACCCTTTGTCCGACAATCCCTGGCGCTTAGTTTTACCCGCCTCTAAAACTCGGGAGGCTATTAACGAGATCCACCATTCTTTTCCCAATGTCCATCCTGGGGTGCTAAAAACGTACCTTAAGGCTCGAGAGATTTATTATTGGCCCAATATGTATCGGGATATTACTTCTTGCCTTTCGCAATGTCTTGTTTGTAAGGCCTTCAAGATTTCTAACGCACGTCCACGTGGTCAGCAGCTCTACCCAAGGTCTGTCACGTCACCTATGGATTTACTCTCGCTAGATCTGGTTGGTCCACTCCCTGTTGCCTATTATGGCTATCGTTATATTTTCTCGATGGTCGACGTTTTTTCAAAATTTATTTGGTTAGTTCCCCTGAAAACCGCTGACGCCAGATCTATCTGCTCAGCGGTAGAGTCCGAAGTGATTATGAGGTATGGTTCCCCTCTTGGCGTTTTGTGTGACAACGCGACGGTTTTTCGCAGTTCACAGTTCGCAGATTTTCTCAGGTCGTATGATATTCCTTCACCATGTTTCACACCCTATTATTCACCCCAAGCTAACGTGGTAGAACGTTATAACCAGACCGTCATTACTACCCTTAGTATTCTTGTGGGGAACGACAAGCGAAGCTGGGCCAAACACTTACCCAAAGTTGCCTTATACTTGAATTCGTGTGTTAATCTGGCTACCACTTACACCCCAAATTTCCTTATGTATGGAAGAGAAGTGGACGCCGGGCGTCGTCCACGAGTAGCCGAAACTGTGAGCCCGGAGTTGGCTGACAGTCGAGGTAATCGTGCGACGAGTCTCAGGTCCCTTCAAGACATTTATGCTAAGGTGGCAGACGCTTTGACACTCGCTTTTCAACGTAACGCAGGTTATTATAATCAATCGCGGAATCCTATCAGATTTGAACCTGGGCAACGTGTTTGGCGCAGAAATTTTCAAAGAGGCACTCAGGACATTGACCGTGGTGGTAAGTTTGCCCCACGGTTTATCCCCTGTAGAGTCATACGCCGTGTTTCTCCGCAAGTATACTTATTGGCGGATTGTGATTCCCCGCACGAGGGTTCATATCATGTAAAGGATATTTTGAAATAGACCCTCTTTTCCATGTTCCCCTGGAACATTATTTTTCTAAATTCTAAAAGCCTTCCGGCAAACGTGTACCAACTTGTCTTCTCATCATTTGGCTTAGATTCACGTTTTGGCATCCTTTTTCTTTTGAATGTCACTAAGTTTAATACTTCATACGCCTTTTTGTGGTTTTGGTGTGTGTGTGTATGTCTGGCCAGATTGACCTATCTTAGTGTTAGTTTGTAGGTATAGGTTAGGTATAGGTTATATCTTAGTGTTAGTTTGTAGATATTTAGGTTATTCGGAATTGACGCAACCAACATGTGGTCAGGTTATCGAGCTGCCATAGGCCTCAGACCTGGCCCACGTTGCGTCATTCCGCTGGGATTGAGCCGGGGCAAAATTTTGTCCCGAAGCGCGCTTTTTTTGTCGCGGAAGGACGGTGACCGCTGCTTTGCGCAGTCCGCCTATTTTGGCCATCGTCGGAACTTTTTTTAATTTTTTTGTCAGGGTCGAGTTCGAACCCCGACCTCGCCTTTGACGGCGTTGGTTGCCTACCAACTGCGCCGTCGAGCCCTTTTTCCGAGCCGATCCGAGTGTTTCCGATGTTCGTCGGCGTCTGACGTGTTTCGGGATGAACACGATGACGTGGGCGAGCGTCGGCCCTCGTTTGATAGCTCTTTGTTTACAAGTCGTCTGTCAGTTTTCGCGCACGGTCGATTTGAAGTTTTTCTTCTCTTGCCGCCGATTACGGGCGTAACTGACAGTTTCGACTTGTAAACTCTTTACCAGTAGTTCAAAAACTACTTGTTGATATTTTGTATAGTTTTTAGTTTTAGCATTTAGGTGTGTAAATAATATCGTTTGTAGGCGCGTTTATGTTTTAAAACTTAGTGACATTCCAACATTCCGATATTCCGACATATCCTAATTTCCAAATTTCCCTTTCTATCCTTTACGTATCATACATTTTCCTCCTGGCTCAGGGATACCACGTCATCGGTGTTTCCTTCGGTTGTCTCCACCTTTTTCTGTTGTGGTTGACAACTTTCCTTTTTCTTTCTCCAAGCCATTTCCGTCCTCCTTTTTTTCCCTGGTGGATTGACTTGGCTTCTGTTGGGACACCGGTGGTTTCTTATCCTGGGGCCAGTGAGTCGTATGAGCCGTTATGAGCCGCCCGTGCTGGGAACATGACGTGTTCGTTGGTTTATAGTGATGGGGTAGAGTGTCGATAAATTTTTATCGATATTTTTTTTCCTTTCATAGTTGACTTGGAACAATTCGGCTTTTGTTCTAGGGTGGTCAACTTCCTTCGAGGGTTGCCATCTCGAAGATTTTTTTCCTTTTCGAGTTGGCGGATTTTTTTTTCTGGTGAAGGGATGTCTGCAGCATTACTGCAGGGTTTTTTAATAACCTTTTTGGTATGGCTCTTTTTTCTTTTGGCCGGTTTTTATGTCACATTTTCAAATTTAAAATTTTCTTGGTTTGACCTTTTTCTAAATTGTTGATTGTTTTTTCTGAGTTGTCGTCTGTCAGGAGAGAGAAACGTTTTATCCCTTGAACGTGCTTGAATTTTTTCCAAATAAATATCTGTCTGCCTTGGGATTCGGTATCTCTTGCTAATGCGGTGAATATTAAGTCGGAGTACCAATAAATCTGATATCGCTGATAATAAATATCGCGGATTCCTACTTTGGACCTGCCGGGTAAGTCTTGTGCTGTCTTCCTCCTGGTTTTTATCGACGTACCTTTTTCTTTCCCTGACTTGGTCGGATGTCGATTATTTTTCTTTGTCAATCTTTACAGTGTATTTCCGGTCTCTGCGGCACCCACACGAGGGACCCTCCGAGCCTTTCTCGTTCTCTCGCCGTGGTTCCGGACCCCTGAGGCCACCGGGCGTTGGACGTGCCTGGACCCCTGCGTTGTGCGCGCCCGCGCCCGTGCCAGCTGAGTGCCGCAGACCCGCGCTCCGGCTTCCCCCCTGGGATACTGCCCATCCTTTTTTAGCCTGTTTTTTTTGTATCAGTGTATTTTTGTATGCGGATTTTGCCAAATTTAAATTCTATTTTCTAAATTCTAAAAAGGCCCTTCAGGTTTCTCTGGCCCTCCTTTTTTTGGTTCCCGTTTGGCTTTACTCTCCGGGGTACTCCGCGGTTTTGGTACACCTTCCTGCATCGATACACCACAACACAACACTACTCCAGTGACACGATATCGACGGAGTCCCCTCAGGACTCGACTCTCGGCTCATGCTTGGCAATTTCTAGGCCTTTTTAAATTGATATTATACCTTTCGGACAAATTTAACTAACTCTTTCTTTGTACACCTAAATTTAACGTTTCGCCTGTGGTCGTCGACCACAGGTTAGCTAGCTTTCCTTTTTTAACGCTACAGTACCTATTCTATTGCAAAGGTATTCAAAGAAAGTCTACTAGATGTCGTCGCACTTAAGGTGTAATTTAGCTCGCTTCAGAGTTGAGCACCTTTCCGTTTAGATACCTACCGAAATCCATTGCAAAACAATGTTATACTTAAACTCTTTCTAGCAAAAACGTTGCAAGTCTATAGGTACTAGGTTTCTGCTTTAGTTAACGTAATTGAAAAGGACTTACATACCTGTTTCGTTTAATTTATTTCCGATTTCCTGCCACAATTTTTCTTGGACATTTCTGTTGCAATAATCGGAGCGATTATGATCATAAAGCGCCGGATATTTTTTAATCAATTCACAAAATTCTATGTTAAATTCGATGTCGTCACGCATTTTTTACCTCACTAACAGACGTCTGTCGCAAGCACGCACACGCTACGAAATGGCGGCGATCAGGCGCGGGCGCCGAAATGGCGCGTCATATGAACGCCCGAGCCACGACATTCCATGTATCCTAAATTGCGCTTTATTTCTATGCGCTTGGTATAGAATTTGAATGGAATAGGAAGCCGCCCGCGCCGTGTCCTCGCCCGACGCCATTTATGTGTGGCCTGCGCCTTAGGCCTACACGCAATGGCAGCTTTAATCGCGACGGTGATCTCATCGTCCGGATCGATAAGAGCGTGTCTAGGACGACGCTTCAAAGTGTAGGACATACCGAAACTATATAAACTATAAAAAAGAAAAAATAACCAATTGAGAGAGAACACAACTGGTGGGAATTTTTAGAAGTTTTTTATTGTTTTTAGAAGTTATTTATTCTTCGAAACAAGGCAAGCACAAGTGAATATTGCATGCTTTGCAAGTCCACGGAGTGTTGGTGCGTTTTTTATTTGATGCGCACAGCTTGCACCGCTCCCGTTTTATGTTTATTGCTTTGACGGTAACATGCACTGCTGACGCCGCCGGCGGAAGCACTGGCTGAGGACGTCGTTGGAAAGTTGTCCGCTTTAATATTTCCTCCACCAGTTGCATTCTAAACTCCCTATTGGTTATTTTTTCTTTTGTATTGAAGATGACAAATGATAAAAACTACCAGTTCACACTTTAAACTTTTATTTAAAACTCACTACAAACTGTACAGACTTAAACGTATAGACAAACACTGGTATTCACTTCGACGTCTCCAACTCGATTGCCGACCCCACGAAGCCGGACGACATCCCCTCCTCTCCAATCTCCCTCCGATGTTAAGGGCAAACTTCACTCATATTGGATCCACACGTTCATCGAATTGGACCATCAATCACCAAGATTTGACCACTATGAGTTTGACAGATTGGGCCAACAATGTCCGTATATTGCTTCATGATTTGCTACCTTCAGCGCGTTGGAAACACGATGGTGTGAGTTGGCTTCACGACTAATGAATCTTGTGCCACTAAATTATAATGTTGCTAACACAAAAGAGTTGTGGATGGATACGTTTAGGAGGCGCCTAAACAGTTTCTTGTACCACACCTGATTCCTAACCCTTTCAATGGGATAAACGTGGAGCATCTGATCTTTTTTATCGACGCCTCCCATTGATTGGTTGTAGTCCAAGACGACTTGCGGTTTGTATTTGTAAACCCCGTATTTCTCTTTCCCTCCAACCTCAACAGGATGGAAGGAAGAGGTCATGGTTACTAAATTTTTGTCGCGCCATGAAACGATGGTCATGTCTTTTGTGCAGCTACTGCACATTTCTCCAGCCCGCAAATTGTTTTTAGTTCTGCCCTTGATGGAATCCGGTACAAACTCTCTATTCAATCGGAGGGTGCCCATTGTGTCTGTCCGGTGTACCACCTTGAGCAGGCGTGTCAGTAAGGGCGAGTTATAAAAATTATCCATAACCAAAGTGTGGCCCTTCTTAAGGTGCTTCTAAACGGGCAATATTTTTCGGCAATTTGTAGCTGCACCATTGGCTACTTATTGCCGGCTATCACAAAAATATTTGATGGCTGAGCAATCTATGGCCGAGATATGTGCTGCAATATGTCTGCAATAGTATGGCTCCTCATGTTACAGACTCCTAAACGAGCTACACAAACCGACAACAATGGCTGACGAAATCACACTCGTCGCAGCGGCTTATATTGTTTTAAAGGAAAAATCAAAAAAGAAAAAGGAGAGAATGTGGATTAGACCTTATTTAAATAGGCGTGAAACTTTAGATAATTTATGTCAAGAAATAAGTCTTGATAAAAAATTATTTGACAACTTTACAAGAATGTCAAAGAGTGACTTCGAGTTAATCTTAAACAAAATCGGACCAAAAATAAAAAGAAATGATACAAACATGAGGAAAGCAATACCGGTTACCACAAGATTAGCCATAACTTTACGGTATTTGGCCACTGGAGATTCATTTAAAAGTTTAATGTATCTATTCAGAGTCTCCGATGCTTCGATTTCTGTTATAATTCCTGAGGTTTGTGCAGCTTTGATGGAAGGATTAAAAGAATACATCAAGGTAAGTCGACATTGGTTTATTAAGTATGATATTTTAATACTAATAAGGTGTAATTATAAGTGCTTAACTTTAACCTTAATAATAAAAATAATAGGTAACAATAGTAGTAATAATAAAATAGGGTATTTGACACCACCAGTCAATTGACGTACTTTTTATGAGCTGTCAAAACGATTTTTCCCATAGATTTTGTATGGAGATATTACCATTATAACGTCACGATGTTATATTCAATAGCCCTAGGTACTATTTAATTATTGCAAAGCTACGAAAAATCTAAATCTACAAATTATTGAAAATCTAGTAGGGCTTTGAGGCTAAAATTAAGTACTTTTTTAGGGAATTTGTGTTTTACAATTATTAGTTAATGGTGTCAACTACCCCATTAGATATTAAATAATTTTCACTTTTGTGGTTCATATTGAAGAGTATGTGACACAAGTTCTTCATAAGAATTTATAGATAACAAAGGAACTTGAGACTGATTATCAAAAACATTATTTTGAAGTGGTAGTGTGGTTAAGTCAGAATATTGGCTTTGTGATGTGCCAGCTCCATCTCTACTATTGTTTTGAGGACTAGGAGGTGGTGGCGTGGATAAGTCAAAATATTGGCTTTGTGATGTGCCAGCTCCACCTCTACTATTGCTATGAGAACTTGGTGTAAATGAAGATGAAGGTCGAGTTCTGTACATGGACATATCACATTCAAACAGAATCTGCATTATTTTTAGTTCCGCCTGAGTACGGGTGTAATCATCATATTTGCTTAGCTTGTTTGCTATATGTTCTCCGAAACCAGCATATTCATTCCTTTTTTTTTCACCAGCATCACGTATAATGTTTTGAGCCTTTTCTAATAGTGGATCTGTAGTCTTAGACCTTTTAGCACGTGGTTTTGAACTAGTATCTATGGTTTCTAAGGAGTCAGTTGTTTCTGAATCCACGACTTCTTCTGGGCCAGCGCTGATGTCAGTGCCTGCAGTTTCCACCTGAAAATGCATGAAATTGTTAATATATTCTTTATAACTTTTTTCAGATGCCGTCAGGATCAACAGAGTGGAAACAAGTTGCGAAAGATTTTGAGGATCGATGGAATTTCCCTCACTGTTTGTGTGCAATGGATGGAAAACACATCGCAATTATCTGTCCACCGAACAGTGGGAGTCAATATTATAATTATAAGCAGTTTTATAGTATAGTGCTATATGCTGTAACAGATGCACGTTACAATTTTTTGTATGTACATGCTGGTGTTCAAGGAAGTATATCTGATGGGGGAGTTTTTAGACATACAGCTTTTGGGAAAGCACTCCTGAGTCAAACTCTTAACATACCGCATCCTGAATCCCTCCCGGGCCGTGAAATGTTAACACCATATGTTTTCCTGGCAGATGATGCATTTCCACTAACAGAGAATATTTGCAAGCCCTATACGTTAGATTTGAACATAGGGTCTCCTAAACGTGTATGTAACTATAGAATATCTAGAGCACGCCGTATTGTTGAAAACTCTTTTGGTATCTTGTCTTCAGTTTTCCGGATTTTACACACAACTATTGATGTTGAGTTAAAATATGTACAAGATATAGTAATGGCCTGTGCATATTTACATAATTTTTTGCGACGAAATACAAGATCACGATCTGTTTATTCACCACCTGGGACCTTTGATAGTGAAGATATTGACGTTGGTACAGTAACACCAGGCTCGTGGAGAGATGAAGAACAAAGATTAACAGATTTAAGAATACTGGGAAGGAATGCAACCGCAAGAGCAAAAGTGGTGAGAGATGAATTTATACACTACTTTATGACACAGCAGGGGCGAGTAGCATGGCAAGATAAATATTTAGCAAGTAGAAGTTCAAGATAAATATATTTAGAAGGAATAAGTTCAAGTTATCTATTAAGTACTTATACGTACTTAAAGTGAAATGTTTACATTATTAATGTCAAAAATACTTTATTACATATACTTACATAATTAGGCGTTGCATTTTCACTGTCCAATCCTGTATTTGAGGTATTTTGAGTTACATTAGGTGTTGCATTTTCACTGTCTAATCCTGTATTCGCGGTATTTTGAGTTAAGACAAACGATATCGCGTCGAAAGCAAACCACTTCACTAACTTGCCGCCAGAACTACCACTTTTATTTTTTTTCATCTCATTTTGTGCGTATGTTCTCAAGCTTCTGAATTTTTTGTAAGCCTCATCGCTTGTTACACCAAATTTTTCTGCGATTTCAATCCATCCATCTTTTTTAGCATTTTTATCTTTGTAAATACCGCTTTTCACATCCCACAACTCAGGGTGTAAATGTACTTCATTAATGAAATCAATAACCGTCTCGTTAGTCCACGTATTAGTCATTTTTGACACAGATTACTATATTAGTAGCTTAATGGTAGCTAATGATTTTTGTTTTGTTAACCTAACCTCAATCAATCCCAATTCCCAAAAACAACATGACAACTTTACTGCACAGAGTATAGCAATTAATCACGGCGTCACTCACAAACTTCATGTCGCGTAGAAAAGGACGCACTATACCATAATAATAGAGAGCGACGGAAACAGCAATAGAACTCGCTGGGCAATATTGCAGAAATATCGATCGCTCAGCGATCCTCCGGCAACCTAAAAAACAATATCGGCCATACATGGCCATACCAAACATGTGTGGCTATATGGCTGGGATATTACTGCAATATTGCTTAGTCTGGCTGGTATTGCTAGCAATGTTGCCAGCCACTGTGTTGCAGCCACAAATTGCCGAAAAATATTGCCCGTTTAGAAGCACCTTTAAGTAAAGGCCGCATTAGGTTAAGGACAATTTGAGCAGTGGCACCCTCTAACTCAGCGTCCTGCTCTCCACCAATATCACGTCTTTCGATGTCGAGACTGTGGCTCTGATCTTTACCCGCGTAAACGTCCATCTTCCACAAATAGCCTGTGCGGGACTCGCAGATCTCAAAGCTCTTTATACCTACCCGAGCAGCTTTTGTAGCAACATTACCAGTTCGTAATACAATTTAGATGAAATTAAGTTCAAGTCACTTCCACTATCGACTAAACTGTTTATATTTTGGCCGCAAATAATAACATTTTTCACCGATTTATTCCTCGTAGCTTTATTGTTAACATTCGAATTGACAGCCGTCATGACATCACCCGAAGATGGCTGCTCGTAACCGCTCATTGGTTGTCGTTGACAGTCCTTGCATCCGCCATGTTCATTTTCCTCCTCCAAAGCCGTCTTCACGTAGAACTGTTTTGCCGACTGAGACGATACATTGTTCGGTCCGTTCGGTCTTCCTCTTCGTTCAAAAGTTCGCTCGCGCCCCGACTGAACGAAGTCACGTGACGTTGCGCCTGGCCCGCCAGTGCCACCTTGCGGTCGCTGCTGCTTGTTGCACTGCATACCTTTGTGTCCAAACTCGTTACATCGAAAACATTTCAGGCCTTTGTCGCGATGAGGACACGTATCAGATGTATGATTCATTTGTCCACAGTTGAAACAACGTACCAGCCGCCTGTTCTGCATCTTGACACGGTCGCTCGCACTGCTACAACTTGCACTGGATCGGCCATGTAAATTCTCTTTGTACTTCTCGTACATTTTAAGCTTTTCTTTCAAATCCGGATATGTAGTAACGCCGTATAACATAATCTTGTTGCTTTCGTGGTCCGTAATCCCTTCTATTATGTACTGGATTGCAACGTAATCTGCTAGTTTGCCTAACGCCTTCATTTCTAGCATTTAATCATAACAATTCTCGTCTTTTTGCTTTCTACGTTTGCTCATGATTTCCTTTGTATTTATACTTTCTGGAAATTCTCTTCCTATCGCAGTCTTGAGATCATCGTAGATTTTAAATGTTTTCTCGGAGCGTAGCCACGCCGCCGCGGTCGAGGTCAAAGTCCGTCTTGCTAGAAGTAATTTTTGAGCTGATGTTAAATCAAATATTTCCACGTTGTCCTCGATGTCTTGTAGCCATTTTGAAACTGGGTAGGACGGGTCGGTTCCTGAGAATTTCTTGATGGATTCTTCTACGTATAGCAAATTGTGCTGTGATTTGCCGCCGTCGGACGCCATTCCTCGTCTTTATTACAGCGTCTGAAGGTACGTCGTACTCGTTGATGTTCGTCGTTGATTTCGTAGATTTTGGTGTGGATGCTCGTCGTAAACGTCGTTGCCGTCGTGATGCAGTGGGATTTGAAGCAAAGTGCCGTAATAACGGCCGTCGTCGTCGTAGATCACCTCGCTCGTACCACGTTGCGTCGTCGTAGCGTGTTTGCGTAATCTTGCGCCGTACGCGCCTTGTGTTCCTGATGTTTGATTCGATCCCGGACGAGCCCCCAAATGTAGGAGCGTGCGCGTAGGTGAATAATAAATCGTTTTTTCTCAATTTAAAACTTCTTTTATTTTCCCACAGCTCAAGTTCCCACCACCAAAATCACCATCTTATATCTAACCCTACTCCTCGTTCATTTCTCAATCAATCACTCATTCACATTCCATTCCCACCAACGTTCCATTCCCACATATATATATATATATATATATTAATATACATATAATATAGCAGCGTCTATGACGAGCTTAAGTTTTGCAATAAGCTACTCAGAACTCCGACTGGCCATCAGAAGTTCGTAAGGAGCAGTGGCAAAGATAGTGAAAAAATAGGTATTTCGTATTTGACACACGAGATGACAAGCAGTAATTTGGATTAAGCAAGGGACATGAGATAAAGTTTTTAAGGTGAAATTTTATTAGTGTAAAATATGTAAAGGTGTATACCCTTGACGTATTTTACAGTAATTAAATTACACAATGCGCTAAAAAAACACAAAAAAATAAATATATCAGGGACATAATAAAGTGATAGACATTACAAGGTAAAATCTACACTTATAACGCGTAGGTCCACCGTTGGCATCTATCACTTCATTCAGCCGATTTCGCATCCCAGTTACCATGTTCCAACACATATCTCGCCCCCTCATCCACTCCCACGTGTCAAACACCAGCTGCCTCAAGTTTTCATCGTTACGAACATCTGATGGATCCTAGTTGAGAACCATATGCCCCCAGAGGTTCTCAATGGGATTGAGGTCGGGGCTCTTTGCAGGTCACGGCAAGACTTCGATATCCGCTTGAGTTTGGAGCCACTGCTGAACAACCCGGGCGCGATGAACGGAGCAGTTATCTTGGCAGAGATATATAGTGCCAACAGGGTATGCTGCTCGCACTGTTGGCACTAAAACATCTCGCAGTATTTCGATATACTGCACAGCATTCATCCGCCCGGTGACCTCGACGAGTTCTCCCCAAAACTCCAAACTCAAACGGCCACTGATACGATTTGGCAAGATGTTGGCTACCTCGTCCCGTCTCCATAAAATTTTTCGCCCATCTTTGTCCAACTTGAAGGTTTTTTCATCAACAAAAATGACCACGTTATTTTCCCAGTCAAAATTATAAAACTGTAAGCAAAAACCTACACGGTCTGCTTTATGTAATTCATTGAGTTGGAGCTTTTTTGCAGGTATTCTGTTTTTAAGTCCTCCTTCCTTCAATCGTCTTCGAACCGTTTCTAGAGAAATCTGAAACAAAAATTCAAACGTCAAAATCGTATTTTAGTGTATTATTTTTGTATATTAGCCTCAAAGACCGAAAACGCTCATTGAGCAAAAAAATTGCTCACAACGCGCGTTAAAAGTCTGTACGCCGTTCTGATATCCTCCATTTTAAAATGCTCACAGTATACGAACTTATTTAATTTTTTTAAATTTAAGATAAACCTAAATTCACCGTCTTTTTTCGGAACTAGAAAGATATCAGAGACGTATTGACCTTTGACAAAAGAACATCGTTTTATTGCCCCTATGTCTAATAGATGAGATATTTCCGATTTAACATGAGTATTTTCGATGTTACTAAAAACACGTTTAGGATACGATTCGGGGCTTTGTGACGGTATCTCAGTAAAAGGAATTTTATAACCCGCTATAGTACTTAAAATGAACTCATCGCTAGTAATATAGGACCAGGCCTTAGTAAAATATTTTAGACGTCCAGCATGTACCTGTGGGTGTTGTATGGTGGCGGCTGATGAAAGGTCCCCGCCGTCCGGTCGGTCGATGTCGCCGGAGGTCGGCTGGCGTTCGCGGTGGAGCTGGCCGGCGGCGGCGGGCGACGTGGCCCGGGCTGCGCGTACGGCTGGCGCACAGTGGTGGACGTTGTATGGCGCGGCGGAAATAATTGTTTTATAGAAAGGGAATGTTATAAATGTTGGATATTAGTTCATAAAATAATAAGAAAGCGTATTTTTCATAATGTTTTAGTTATATTATAGTATCGTAAAAATCAGAAAAGCAGTAAATGAAAGAAAACTAAAAAATAAATAACAAAATAAATTAAATCATTAATTTTTGTGCATTTTTTAAGACATATACAATAATGAATATATATATACAAAGAAAGCATACAAATACATACACAGTAATGAACAGGAATAAAAATCATTAAATTAAGTTTGAGGATCATTCTTCATTTCCTCCATGCAGCAAAGCTTTTACATCTTCATGCAAGGGCAAATGCTTTGGGCTACGCATAGCCCTTAAACTATTTGTGTACGGATCTGAAGAAGCCAAAAGCATGTGAAAAACATCTTCGTTCGTCAATTCACGTGAGCATTTTCGAGAATGGTTTAATCTGTATCGACGGTAGTCCTTGTTGCGCGCCTCTTGGGCTTCCTCAGATAACATTCCCACTGGCAATGCAGCAGCTGAAATTATATGACTGCCGTGCATTAGAACCTTATGCACTGTATTTGGCATATAGTACCAGTCATATAACCCAACATACAGTCTTGTAGTCTCTTCACAATACTTCCCGAACTTTTCTGAGTCAACTGAAGCCCCGGAGTTGATTGTCTGCAATATTATAGAAAATCGATGAATCAACCTTTCATCGACTCCTGTAATTTCCGCCACTATATCCACATTATCAAAAAACCTCCTTGACGTGTTTCCATCATTCGACGAGCCCATTCCTTGCTTAACGAAGTCCACCTTAATTCCCAATCTTTTGAAAAGCTCGTCTTGTATTTTTTTCTTCTCCTCTTCTTTAAGTGGCAGCGTGTTGGCATTGGTTCTCCAGCTTTTAAACGATTTATTATAGGCAATATGCAAAATACATTCCATAAATTTCAGTCTTGCATGTAACGGACTAAGGCCTACTTTAAAAGCGTCCGTATTTACTTCTTTTGTTTTTAAATGTTCCAGCTTATTCATTTCAGTCGGCTTCGCCTTGCATATATAGCACACTGCATTAGAAGAAGTATCTGTGATTGTTTGTGCAATTTTACCATCGATCATGGTTAAATGAAGTTCATGAGTCACTCTAAAAATCCTGTTGTTCATGGAAATCGTTGTTTGATTTAGATTAGCTATTTCACTTTCCATTCTTGAGATCTCGTTTTTACTGACATCCGTTGTTTCTTTCATGAACTGAAACTGTACTGGTCTGCAATACCTGGTTGAAGAAGGAGTTTAATTTTTCCAATACACCAAAGAATTATTTATTTTGTTGTTAAGACGGAGCGGAACTAATGTTGTTAGAAATATGTTGGTATCTGTAGCACCATCTTCGACAAATGACTGTTTGTATTCAGTGTGGCCCGATGAGCCATCGCAACCCCATTTTGATAAAAGTGTTACTTCCTCACTCATACTTGCCAATTCATCGTCAGTTTTTGTTTTATATATCCTCTTTACAGTATGATCTAATAATTCTTGAAGACCTACGTAAGCGTAGCTTTCTGTTGCATCTATATGAGGAGGATAGCAATCTTTCTTTGCATTTAAGACATTATGATAAGCTGGAAAAATATCACATCCAATTTCCTTTGCAGCTTTTCTAAGAATTTCATATTGATGCCTTGTTAATGATGCATCTAACATTAATGCCCACGCTTTCTCCGCACTAAATGCTTCACATCTTGTTGATTGATCGCTTATTCTCTTAGCTGCTGCAGCAATTAATTCAGGTTGGACAGTTTCGCATAGCTTTTTAACTTTATACCTTTTGGCTCGGTCACAACATTCATCGATAGGTTTTTCTGGTCTTCCACTGTGAGATCGTTTTGATGATCCTGCTGCAATATCTTCATTAAGAACCGTAAACTTTACTGACAGCCATTTTTCATTTTTAGCAAAAAAGAACTTCTTATTCCGAGCTGCTTCATTCCACTTTTTTGTAAATTTGGGAAAAAAGGTTTTGATCAAATGTTCACTTATTTTCACTAACATGATCTCCGATAAATCAGTATGATTGCTTTTAATAACTTCAACGCACTTATTGACATCGCGACCGCTTGCGATAGCAATTTCGGCTAATTTGTCGTTAGAAATAGTAAAATTCGCCATTTTAGTGTAAAATTTGTTATCACTGTACCGGTTATGAACAAGTAATGAAAAATAAAACAAAAGTTTATCCCTTTTATAGCCATTACTATTTTTTTTAGGTAATTTACCCTCATTAAAAAAATTAATTCTTAATGTAGGCAATATGAAGCTCATTTACTAATAGGACTACAAAAACAAGGTTAGCAGATATTAGCAACTGGAAGTGATTTGTTAATTATCTATAGGAATGTACCTATCACGTAAACTACATAAGACACCGCCGGAAAGCGCCGCAAGCTAGATATGGTCGATTGAAATAAGAAATTATGTAAAAAAAAAATGCTTTGTTCTCTAACGATACTACATTAATACTAAGTACTTTCCTCAAATTATAAATTTAGTTTTAGATGCTCTAATGTATGTAGTATTACCAGTTATTTTTATATTTTTTTTAAATACACTGGTTATCTAGTGTAACTAAGCAAAAAAAGTCATATTTTTCAAGAAATAAATAACGTTTCTTTAAAGTCTGACTTTAGCCTTTAATTTAACCAATAACACAATAATAAAAATAAAAAAAAATTATATAGCATTGTTTGTTGAAGACTGTAGTATTTATTAATGATACAAAATCTGCCTAAAGTTGAACTCTGAAAAAAGGACTTTTTTCCGCCGATCCATCATTGTGTGGCGGCGCATCGAGGGCGCCTGCTGTGGTTGAGGCGCAGCTCGTCGACGGTATGGCCTCTGCTGACCTCCGCCTCGATTTGCGTACGGCTTCTGTTGACGGCCGCGAGTCGGAGGTCCTCTGGAGTTTAAAGTGGAGGTAGTTGCTTGTATAAGCTGACCAGTTTTTTTAATTCCACGGGAGTTCTTCACAATATCTCCTAGATTCTCTCCAAATAAAAACTCGTCTCTCTTACGGTCCTTGAAAGGATCTATGAGCTCCTTGTCGATGAGTGGGGTTATTAATGATCTTCGTGTATCGGTTTCCAAATGATGTGAATCAGCCAGTATCTTGCTGGTATCGGACAAGATGCTTAGAATATCTGATATATTGTGCTCTTTATCAACAAAAGGGACATAGCCTTTGTCACACCACTCAATACAGCTCCAAGCTGGTTTTGTTTGCTATAGAGGCGTTTATCTCTATTTCTGCTCTGCTCACTCAGCATTGCACTAACTTCCGCATTTAGAGTCGGGGCCTTGGCCAAGGTAAAATTTTTTGGGAACGGATATTTTCCAAGAAGGAGTTCTCTATCCTCTTTTTTAATTCCATTGAGTAAAAGAGGTTTGAGACGCAAGGCGATTTGATCGACTATCGACTCACCCCATTCTGTAGTCTCCTCCTCAAAATTTCCGAGTGCTTTCAGTAATTCTGGATCAACATCTAACGTTGTAGCAGCATCAGCGGCGGACATGCTCGCCGCGGTGTCTGGAGCATCGGCCGGAATCTCAGGTACGACGGGCGCAGTGGTCGTGCCTGGCATCTCAGGTGGCAGTGGTGGCACAGACTCCTCGAGGATTACGGCCTCGTCTTCTAATGCACCGCGTACAGGCGATGCTGTAGGGTCGTCGAGAATCACGTCCCATCTTTCACCCATTTCTGGATTTTCTAAAAGCAAATAAGCATAGCGTAAGAAATCGCAAGCTAGAAATAGGTAGGTAGCAAGAAATATTTAAACAAAAAAATATTTTATGTTAAATTAAATAGCTTCTGGTTAATATCTCGTATCAACTCGGAGCAAAAATTGCTGCTGGTTAACATCTCGTGTTAACTCGGAGCGAAATTGCTGCTGGTTAACATCTCGTGTTAACTCGGAGCAAAAAGACTGCAGTAAATATGCAATTACTCACAGAGAGGTAAAGTCTAGTAGTAACATTCACACAATTGTATGTAAAAAAACTAATTGTACTAACCTTCATAATTTTCCACTTCACTGTCACTATCTATTATATATCGTTTCTTCTTTAACTTCGCTTCGTACTTTTTAAACTTCCTCCGCCAACGTTCTTCCCTAGATTCATCATCGTGGGGACGTTTAGGCATTTTTAGAAATTCAAACTTGTAACGATTTTAAAATATATATATATATATATATATTTTTAAAGTAACTAGGCTGCGTGCGGTTGCAGCGCGCGCGCAAAAAGGAATGATTTTGGTCGGTGAGGAGTAGGGCAGCGTGGGGGTAGGGAGAGGGCGCTAGCTACCTTTCTTTTCCCACTACGCTGAATACTGTGTGCGGATTGGCTAGTCGTCCACTAAAGGTACTACATAGTTATATAGGTAAATCTTGAAGGCGAAAACAGGATAATTAACTACTTCTACATGACAAGATGTTGCTAACCATACCATATATAAATATCATAAAATGTATGAGAGTTAAGTAGATAAATATATTATTTTACTACAGTTTGTAAAACATAGCTATTGCAGACAGTACCATAAATATAAATTTAAAAAAAATGTATGAGAGTATAGTAAAGTAAGAATTTACAATTAAGTAGAGTAAGGAATTCACAACTATTCACTGTTGGTAGATAGCATCCTGTTCTACTATCTAATCTAGTCTACTACTATAATACTGATGAATACTCCAAGCCAAAATCTGTAGCTGTTTTTGTATCTCACTTGTAAAATGCTTTTCGCCTGCAAATGAAAGTTATTTTGTAACAATACATTTTAAATTAACAAGAAATTATTAAAAAAGGGATAAACCCTACCGCGTGAAAAATAAACTCGGCCAAAATCTTTATAAGAAAAAATATACCTATCCTGTGTCACTCTCACAATTTAAGATGAGTAAAAAGATTAGTGTTAATCTCCAATGTGAAATGTTGGTATGCCAGATAGATAATAGTAACAAGAATCATGGCCACGAGGCCTTCGCCTGGGCTAGGGCCAAAGCCATAATGAGTGAGTGTTGGCGAATTTTATGATCTATGTTCAATTGAAATTTACAATTTTATAAGGTAGTACATGTTTAGATGTAGCGCTTACCCTGTTTTCATTATTTTTGCTGCTGTTTTGATGACATGGCTCGGGTGGCTCTAGGATAATAACATTTGCCTGTTTTATAATTGCTTGTTCTGCAGTTAATGTTTCAACACTATTGGCTCTTTCTGGCAAATCACTAATTTCTGCTATCTGTTAAATTTGACAATAATCCATTAACAAATACTGATATTATAAATGGGAAAGTTTGTGTATATATTTCTTACTTCTTTATTATTAAAACATGTTGTGTAATAGATAGGCTACTTTTTATATACTACAATCCAGTCACTGATAAAATAAATTTGACAGATGCAATAATTAAATAAAATATTGTTTATTTGTCAGGTACATACAAAGTCCCATTATTAATTAAAATTAAATGGCTCAAACACTCAAATTAAATAAATACTTAAGTTAAGCCATTAAAATTAAAATTCAAAACTATTATTATTTAAAATTATATTATTAAAAGCTCTTAAGTTCTGATCACTTTTGCTTGTTTCCTTGGCTTATCGTTATATTGAAGCCAGGTTATTATAACTACAAATTAGTAAAATATATATATATAAATGCTTTAATTCACTGTTTTACAATGTTATTGCAGATATCTATCTAACGCATTCTCCCAGTGGCTGTATAGTGTAGTGTATCTAGTATTATAAATGCAAGGATTATTTGGTGTATAAATAAAGTAAATATATTCATTACATCTATGCTAAAATTGATGAGAGTAGCGGCAGACAGAAAACAATGGGGAGAGTCGGAGGAGGCTTTTGCCGTAAGGAAAACCGAATTAGGCTTTACAATAGCCAATATAGGTAATAATTAAAAGAGATACTTTGTCCACTTCGGTTTGCATGGTCTTGTCTCTACAAAGTGTAAGGTTCTTCGAACCAACCATCCTTTGGCATATGGTTTGTTGGCACAGATACAATAATATGACTCACCTTTATTTGTTGTGACTGCCACTCCTTCAACACCTTCTTGAATCTCATCTGGTGTCCAACGATAGGCATCAACTGCTGGACGCCAAAGTCATCTAAGACTTCCAGGGTCTTGTCATCGATATAATTTTCTTCAAGATAAAAATGAAAGTGGACAATTAGCATTTTGGTGTGATATCGGCACAACAGACTCCAGTAATATGATAGGTACTTAGTAGAATTGTTGAAGCCACCACGTGGCCGCTGAAAGTCATCAATAAATGACGGCAAAATGCTCGCATTTCAATTGTCCTATTAAAGTTTAGTGTTCTGAGTCATTCACTGGATAATACACTATCAAAATTATACACTAAACACTCAAATAAACTAAAAAGCGAGAATTAAAACGAAAGCTCGATCGCCATTGACGGATGCTAACAATCGACCCCGTTCGTTATTATACAAAAATATGTACAAATCAACTCACCACTAAAGCTATTACAATATTCTTCTAATCCGCATTCCTTCAACAAGTAGCGAACAGTAAAATCACTTCGAACCACTCGTTCATCTTCTTGTAGATCTAGGCCGTCCATATTTTTTTATATATATTTTATCAAGCGTCCGCGACAAGTTGGCCGCAAGCGCACAAATTAGTGTTGCCAACTCTGAAATGGTAAAATTCTTCTAAATAAAATTAAAGAAAAAAAACTTTTTTTAAAAACAAGCTTTTATTATTTGGAAAATGAACTAAAAAGTTAAAAATAAATTAACTCTAATTAGAAGTATAACACTTTATAAGTTCATTGTAACCTTTAACAATAATTAAGCTTCTTTGTCTACGACAAAATAATTCCATATCGTAATCATATATTTTTAACACCAAAACTTTACACCTTAATTATTAAATCTTCCCGTTTTTATTACAGTCCCAATTTTATAAATAAAAAAGCGTGTTACATTGTGATAGCTTAATTATACCATCAAAATGTAACACGCTTTTATTATTTATAAAATTGAGACTGTAATAAAAACGGGAAGATTTAATAATTAAGGTGTAAAGTTTTGGTGTTAAAAATATATGATTACGATATGGAATTATTTTGTCGTAGACAAAGAAGCTTAATTATCGTTAAAGGTTACAATGAACTTATAAAGTGTTATACTTCTAATTAGAGTTAATTTATTTTTAACTTTTTAGTTCATTTTCCAAATAATAAAAGCTTGTTTTTAAAAAAGGTTTTTTTTCTTTAATTTTATTTTTAACTTTTTAGTATGTTTAATTCGAGATTTACTACGACGTAGTTAGTAGCGCGTAGCAGCGTTTTTCCGTTATGTAGTCCGTAGTACGTTCACATAATAATGTGCTGCTTTGAGCACTTAAAGTTTATGTATTTTATTTATATTTAAATATTTCATTTTTTTTTTGTTTGTAGTAGGGTAAACTAATGTTTAAATTAGTTATGTAATCACAAGTTAGTTATTTGTAACATTTCTCATTCTATCCATTTCTTTACATTACAAGGTTTCTTCGAAGTCAACTTGGAGCAGTCAAGTTCTTCGATTCGAAGTCCTGCTAAAGACTTAACTCTGCTTAAAGCCACATAAGCTTCACCAGCAGCAAATAATTTAGAGCCTAGATAAATAACAGCATGATCTACAGTAGTTCCCTGCATTTTGTGCACAGTTGAAGCCCAAGACAAGACAATCCGAAGCATTCTTCTTTCAGCTGTGCCGTAATTAAATTTAGCAGGAAATTGAATTGATTTAGGCTGTATTATGTGAATGCCATCCTTGCCAAGATCCATTGTAGAGGGATAAGGGCTTCAGTACAACAGGGTTCGCCCTGGTACCCTGAGGCGCAACGTTAGCGATATGAAATGTTTATACACTCTCATACCATTCAGCCCTCGGCACGTGTTCACCTTGGCATTGGGGCATCCATCTAATCAATCAGACATATAATAATCCACATTCATAACAAACGGAACGAACTTTTTCCCAAATCTGTTGGAGTTGCATATTCACTCCAACTAAGATGCTCGTCAAAACGAATCAAATGAGCGCAAACTCGATCGGGTTGCGTCGTTTAATTACGGAGTTCCTATGACCACCTTCCAGCTCCATCATCAGACCCTGGTTACCATATAGTATCAAAGTACTCGACAAGACGAATCAAATGGGCCTAAACTCGATGGAGTTGCGTCGTTCCGGAGTTCCTATGGCCACCTTCCAGCTCCATCATCAGACCCTGGTTATCATGTAGTATCAAAGTACTCGTCAAGACAAATCAAATGGGCCCAAACTCGGTGGGGTTGCGTCGTTTAATTACGGAGTTCTTATGGCCACCTTCTAGCTCCATCATCAGACTCTGGTTACCATTTAGTATCAAAGTATTCGTCAAGACCAATCCAACAAGCCCAAACACGACTATGTTATGTTGTGTATTTGTGGAGTTCCTGTGACCACCTTCCGGCTCCATCATGAGACCCTGGACATCACGTAGGACTGAAGATCTAGTCAAGACAAATCCAACAAGCCCAAACATGACTAAGTTATGTTGTGTATTTGTGTAGTTCCTGTGGCCACCTTCCGGCTCCATCATGAGACCCTGAACATCACGTATGACTAAAGATCTTGTTAAGACAAAACCAACAAGCCCAAACACGACTAGGTTGTGTTGTGTATTTAAGGAGTTCCTGTGGCCACCTTCCGGCTCCATCATGAGACCCTGAATATCACGTATGGCTAAAGATCTTGTTAAGACAAATCTAACGAGCCCAAACACGACTAGGTTGTGTTCTGTATTAGAGGAGTTCCTATGGCCACCTTCCGTCTCCATCATCAGACCAGCTCCAAGGTACCATAATATTGCATTGTCATCCGATTTATACATGAATGCAAAATTTCAGCTCAATCGGAAACTGGAAAGTGGATCAAATTTAACTTGCAAGATTTGATTACAGACAGACAACGGGACAGGTGAAACTAAATAAAAGCTTGTAAAATAGTCCATAAAAATACAGTTCTTTGTACATAATCATAAAAAAATTCTGATTTCTGATTAATATCTGCAAGGATTTGATTAATTACGATCTTTAGTGAGCGGTGTGTAACTCCTGAGCGAGTGATTGGAAAGAGCTAGATCTTCTCTAAAAACCCAATTGCTCTTCAACTCGTTGCCGATCCGAATACACCCCGTGTTCCGATACGCGCTCAAATCGATTAAAGTACCCGTAATCGCGTTCCGGATCACTGTCAGCCATACATTTTTGGCTGTGTATAGAGTGCCGCAAGCGGTAATGTAATACAATTGGTTAGGATGCCGTAAGCTTACGATTTGTACACATAAATGACAGTTTTCTTGTGGTAACGTAATACAATTGGTTAGGATGCCGTAAGCTTACAATTTGTACACATAAACGGCAGTTTTTGATTCGGCGACTGGTTTATTTTCCACCAATTTTTACGAAAATCCTTGAACTAAAAACCGATTAGACCTAACCTGCGGTCACCGACCCCTGCTGGGGTACGCTCGCTCCACTCGCTCGGGTCCCTCCGCCTGTTATTGACACCAGTCTAACCTAACCGGCTGTTCCGATTTCTGGGTAGAATTTATGTTTTTCTTTGCGGGGGGCAACCCCCCCGAGCCCCCGGAATGGGGGGCTGCGCCCCCCTTGCCCCCCTCTTCGGGTTATGCCCGGTCTAGTATGCAAGGGCTCTTTAAACGGTCGCATTATTTGGCCGTGCAAAACCGCAAAACTTACGGTGCCCAAACCGATTGCGATAAAAAGCCGCTTGCGGCACTCTTTACACTTCTTACATTTTTTTTGCTTTTGTGATCGCTGAAAGCGCTGAAAGTCTGATTCGGAATGCTATGAATGAATGAACACAGCTAAAGAGTTGAAGAGTTACAGTCGAACAAGGATCTTTTGGCGCTTGGATGACATTGACAGGAGGGTTTTGGAGGTGAATGCACCATGCCATTAAAAAAAAAAAAAAAAAAAAAGAGCTAGCGCGCACTGGTGACTTTTGTCGCGGCGACAGTATGTCTCTCTCGTCAAGTTTACTGAGTGTGAAAGAGAGGCACATAGTGTCTCGAGAGACAAATGTCTCCAGTGCGCGCATAGCGTAACAAATGACGAATGTATGACAAATGTCGTTAGTTCCGATTTTCGCCACGCGCCAAAAGATCCTTGTTCGACTGTAACTCTTAAACTCTTTAGCTGCGTTCATTAATTCATAGACCAAAGAGTCGTAGCTAAGAGTTGTGCGCGGGAACGATAAGAACCGACTGAATGAATAGAGCGAGTCACTCTGCCGCAGGTGAAATAAGCCGCGCGTAAAATAAGTCTATAATCGTTCGCGAAGCGATCCGTACTGAGCTAAAAGAGTGATTCGAATCTCGAGAGCTACAAGATCGGAATCGCTCTTCTCTTCAAATGTGTTATATTTCCCATGTCTAGTTTGTAATGTGGTGTTTATTACGGTATTTCGTTGGTAGATCTATGCCAGTTACGGTGTTTTTACCGTAATTACGGTACAATTGGCAACACTAGCACAAATGATGATTGATTGCCATGCCAGAATCCTATTCGTATTCAGGGTTCTTTAGCTCATTGGTACGCCACTTGTTTTTTTTTATTTATTTACCTAGCACTTGTCTGTTTATTTCGAAATGGCAACACTTTGCAGGGTGTTTGTTAAATAATGCGCATTTCTCATTATTACCGTAGGCAATATACAACATTAGAAATGCGTATTACACGTTGAGTAGAGTTAAATGCTCATTGCGTAATGTTATTCATAGTTAATTAATAAGCATTTCTCATTATTACCGTAGGTGGCTACATTACAAATGCAAGCTACTCATTTTATAGAGATAAATGCTCATTGCGTGATGCAAATAAGTAAGTAAAAAGATCATTATGTTTGCTCTTTACGTAGGTTTAAGTATATGGGGTGTCGTTGAAACAGATGCACATAATTACAATAATATGATCGGACAAAGTTTTTGAAGAGCAGTAGAGATATGTTGTATTCGCATGTATCCAGAAAATAACGAATGCCTACTTTAGGATCCGAATACCATTCTATAAGTAATCGCACTGTACCACTGTACCTACCTCCCTGTATGGGCCGAGTAGCTAGCTAGAATAATATTAGCTATGGTCTCAGATTATTTAGGCCGCTTGAGGACCTCTAACATGGTCCAATCAACGATTGTTGTTATAGGTACTTAGGTACCTAAAAACCCGAATTGATCGACCGAGCGAGTGTATTATGGGTCTTTTACATGAGGCTAATTAGACGAGACAATCCGTTTTCCGAGAAACGTTTAATGTATAAAAATCACGTATCATTCAATAATAAAATAGATGTTTAAATGTATGCATGTTTGGATGTTTAGATGTTTAGATGTCTGGATGTTTGTTCCACCTTCACGCTTATAATAAGAATCACGTCTTGAAGACAATCCACTGATTTGATTGTCTTCAAGACAATGAACAAACCAGGCCAGTGATATAGAACGATTTCAGATTTTCGGAGCCAAAAGCTTCTCCCACCACACACACACACGCGTTGGATTGTCATGTCTATTAGCTTCGTGTGATTGTGCGTTCCTTGCCAGTAAGCCAGTCAATTCAATGTTGAGGGTTCCTAGCGAAGGCATGTCGTATTTTTATTTGAAATAAATCTGGGATTTTACCAATGATTCTAACGAAATGACATCTAAATTATACGTTTTCAGTTATAGCAGTAAAGTTCTGGGCCTATCTATCTCGAGAAGACGGTATGAATATTATGTATCCACCGATGTAAACTTAATGGACCTTTTATACGTGGCTAATAGCCGAGAGACAATCCAGTACGCTAAGACTCATCATCATCATTATCATTTCAGCCTGTTAAAGTCCACTCCAAATAGGCGCGACCGGTCCATAGCCACCTGCATCCAACGAGACCCAGCGATCCTCACCAGGTCGTCGGTCCATCTCGTAGGTGGCCGTCCCACACTGCGCTTGCCAGTACGTGGTCTCCATTCCAGGACTTTTTTGCCCCATCGGCTATCCGATCTTCGCGCTAAGACTACCTAAGTAAAATGTAAACATCGTCCTGACAATTATTATTATACAATGATAGTACCTACCAACGCAGAAAGAGAGACAATGAGCAAAGTAATTCTGCAGGAATAAAATAATGATTAACAGTCAAAAGTAGGCTTTATTGACAGAATTGGCATTCATCCGGTAAATAATGGTCATATATTACGTATATGAAACAGTGTTTACACAAAAAATTATCAGTCTGCAATAAATATACAATGTCATTGTTATTCAAAACGAAATGACAAGGCATATTAGTATATAAGTTAGAATCTGTAGAATAACCACATCCAAAACAACTTTGTGCCAGTATAAAATGAGTTAGTATCCAAGGCCATCGTAAGAGAACTAACGAATTATGATCATAAATAGTCAAAAATTTATCTACATCCATAAATTGTGCCATTTTGTGGGTTTAAATCTCGAGATACTGAACGCAATCTTCAAAGTTCCAGCCTCCAGTCACTTACTTTCATCAAAATCGATATAATATTGATAGTTGTCATTTTGAGAAGTTGTCATTTAGAGAAGTTGGCATATTGAGAAGTTGACATTTTGCGAGCGGTTGGCATTTCGCGAAGTTGTCATTATGAGATGAGACGGTAAATGCTTGGTTGTTATGGCGTCGAAACAATGAAGGAATATACATGCCGCTGTTTGATTTCAAACTCGCAGTTTCGGCACCTTTGATGGCCAAAAAGCGTGGTCGTCCGGCAAACATCTTCGGAACACCATCATCAAGCCGCGTTGGTACTCCGACAAGCCGTGGCAGTACTCCATCTAGCTTACCTGATTCACCTATACCCACAAAGCGATCTCGAAAAACTCCTGCTAGACATCAAGACTTGCCTCTCAATTCCGTGAGCAATGATAACATCGCCCATATCCCCGTGTGGAAGAAAAATCGACAGCTGTGTAAAAACTGTTCAAAGTTTCGTTCTTTCACTAATTGTGAAAAATGTGGAGTTTATTTATGCTACAATGATAAGCGTAATTGCTTTAAAGATTTTCACTTAGTATAATTTTTTTTTCACTTATTGCATACGAAGCCATATATGCCGATGCAACTTTTTCCTAGAATGCATACGACGCCAAATATGGCTTCGTATTTTATTTTCTAAAATAAAGGTCGTTTTTTTTTTTCTTTCTTATAGCTATTATTCAAACTTAATAAAACAAATTTATGAAAAAAAAAAATTATTGCACCTCCTCAATAATTCATGCGGTAAAGGGTTAAAGAGAAAAGCACATGAAAATGCGTTCATCACATTATGAAATGTGAAAGATCTAAACAATGAGAAAATCTAAATGACAATGTGTCCCACGCATTCAAAATGTGTTGAACGCATTGTCATTTACTCAGTTATGAGAAGATCACATTTCAAAATCCACAACACACGTTAAAATGTGCCGCACGCATTAGTATGAGGCTACGCACATGACATTGCGTTCAACACATTGTAATGTGTGGAGGTCAAGTTTAAGAGAAAAGCACATGAAAATGCGTTCATCACATTATGAAATGTGTAAAGATCTAAACAACGAGAAAATCTAAATGACAATGTGTCCTACGCATTCAAAATGTGTTGAACACATTGTTATGCGTGTTTCTCTTTAACTTGAGCTCCACATCTTACAATGTGTTGAACGCATTGTCATTTACTCAGTTATGAGAAGATCACATTTCAAAATGCACAACACACGTTAAAATGTGCCGCATGCATTAGTATGAGCCTACGCACATGACATTGCGTTCAACACATTGTAATGTGTGGAGGTCAAGTTTAAGAGAAAAGCACATGAAAATGCGTTCATCACATTATGACATGTGTAAAGATCCAAACAACGAGAAAATCTAAATGACAATGTGTCCCACGCATTCAAAATGAGTTGAACATATTGTTATGCGTGTTTCTCTTTAACTTGAGCTCCACATCTTACAATGTGTCATTCACTCAGTTATGAGAAGATCACATTTCAAAATGCACAACACACGTTAAAATGTGCCGCACGCATTAGTATGAGCCTACGCACATGACATGTTTATATCTCCACACGTATAAATGTGTGTTATCACTTCCTTAATGCTACGATGCAGTCACATAGTAATGTCTTAAAATATCTACTTAATGAGTAAATAACATGGTTCTGTATTTTGCTCCTGACGTAATGCGCTGAAAACAATGTAATGCGTTTTACACATTAAAATATTATCTCTCATTGTAAGTACACACATTACAACACTTTATTTTAGTATTTCACATTACAGTTCTACAGTAATGTGAAAAAGTCTTTACATATTGTGTTTTAAACATTATTATGGTGTCTAGCTCATTACTCAATGTTAAAGTATCTCTACTAATGCGTGCTCGAGTCAAGCTCGAGTTTACTCATTACGAAACTACTTACGGTAATGCTAATTTCTCTTTACCGTAAGTACAAATCAGTATTAATAATGTTTATCGCTAATTGTAAAGAGTTATCAGCGAACACATGTTTAATTTTGTGTCAAACACAAAACTTAATGAGTTTCGGACTCATTATTACGTAGTTAACAGCTAAAATAAGGACAATTGCTAATTAATTTAGAGAAATTCGTCGACTCATTATAAAGAGTGAGTTACCCTAGTGCACTTTTTTCTCAGTGTAGTCCATATTCAACTAAAGTTTTTTTTACAGCCTCTGTGATAGATTCGGAGTCTCCTTTGTTTAATTCTGCTAGCGTAAGATAAGTGCTGACAATCTCAAGAGATGTTTTGCTAAAATATTGAATAACTATTCCTAGTAACTTGGTTACACTTATATCGGTGCTTTCGTCAAGCAATAAGCTGTATGGTCCATCTCCAATATCATTTTTCAAGACAGAATTAAAATGTGGCGCTAGCACATTCTTTATAACTGCAGTGCACTTAGTTCGGTGAAGTTTATTTTCGGTTTTGAATTCTTTTTTGCATAAAATTCCGAGATGATCTACCGGCAAGATAGAAGTATGAGCAGCCACAAATAATGATAACGAAGCCTCATTCGAACTTTTTGTATCGTCAAATTTGGGTTTGGGTTGGAAGACCAATTTCGGTTGATTTGATGAAAATGGCTTTGCAGCTTTAATATGTTTTTTCCGGGTAATGTTATTCATTAAATCACTTTTTTTCGCATTTAATTCACACCGACAATAGGTACAATATGCTTTAGTTTTATCATTACTAACTTCTTTCAACCAACCTTCAAATGCAGCCTCAGAGAGCCATTCTTCCCGAAATTTTTGTGTGTATGGCGTACTCGATGACATTTTGCATGTTAAACAAATAAAACAACGCAAACAACTTCTAGATCATACACAAATGAACAAAATAGAAAAAAGAAAGGAACGAAACACCGCCGCGAAGTTTTCCGTGGATTACGCTTTGATACGATTCCGGGGTCCCGCCTACGCTACAGTAAGGTAAGCGCTGCGTTCAATTTAAATGTAAAATTCGGATACATGCAATAAAAAATATTTTTTTTTCTCGGGTTATGGAATATAGCTAAAATTCTATAAAAAAAGAGCTATAGAGCTAAATACGTTTGTTTAGAGCTGATTCTTTCTAGATGGAGCTGGATTTAGCTCTAAAAGAGCTAAGTTGGCAACACTGGAGCGCGGGGTGTACAGTTACCGAGCGATACAGGGCCAGATTCAGTAAAATTATAAATTCAATATGTAGACGGAAATGAAGATTTTCGCTTGACAAAACTAAAACTTCGATTCTCTACAAATTATAACCACTTTTTAAATAACTTTATTTAAGTTTAATTATTGATTTTCATCGTTTTATGTAGAAAGTACAATACATATTGAAAAATACTACAAATAAAAAAAACATGGAAGATTGAAATTTTGGAGCCTGGATTTTCGTGCGAAGGAAATGAGATTTTAGCCAGTTTTTGCCGGTTTATTTCCCTTGATAATATGTTTACAGAAATTCCCTAGATACCTTTTGTAGCTATAAAAGTGTTGTATCTATAGCCATATATTATTTTTTTATATTACAATAATTCATATCAGTTTTACGTTAAAATATCGAATTCGGACGAAATGAGAGAATCACTATTATAGTGAATAGGGAACATTATAGTAATATTATACCACAGAGTATTTTAATACAGGCGAAAATACTTACGGAAAATTAATGGTTTGGTTGATTTGGGCTGAGTGGCAGGATAAGAGTTGTCTGGGTTTGGATTCGAGGGGTCTATAAGGAAAGAGGAAAGGAGTATTAGTGCACGGGATAGGTCATATTTTGAGTGCAAACGCTAAGCGTACATTATAGTAATAATATACTTATGGAAAATAGTAGAACTGGTCGCTTGAACCGGAATGTTAGAAAATGGGTGGAAGTTGTTCATGATGGATAAGATCTACAATGAAAAGGGGAATATTAGTGGGCGGGGATGGATAATATTATGTAAAAACACTAAGCAAACGTTATAGTATGATGTATGATGTAGGGTAAGGCTGGATAAGACACCCTATCATATGCTGCACCCCCCGCCGCGCTCTACCCGCCGTCTGCTGCGAGTTTTTTGTCCAAGGTCGCGCGCTCGGCAGATGTTTACATTATCGCTGTTTTTGTTGAGACCACTCAATGGATCGCTATGGGGTTTCTTGTTTCGGGTTGTAATATGACTAGGCTTACTTCTAAGAATAACAAGAACGTTAGTTTCGATAAACATGTATTGTAAAAGCCGCCGTTGTTTTAGAGTTAACGAAAAATTGTGTATATTTTGCTAAATGTGACAATATAAAAACATTATACTTGATTTCTTTGTATTATTTTTACTTTCCTGGACCTAACATAATATGTTCTTATTGCTACTATCAAAAACTGAAAAGGTTTGGTATAAAAATTTCAAAAAATAGAGGTAGTAAATGAGCATAAAAAAAGACGTGACCGTATATTTTTACGCTTTCGAAGCTATGAATTATAAAGATTGTTATTCAATAAATAACTCGCTTACCTTCTTACTTTTACTTTTCTTATTCTGTAAATATATTCTTTTTTATTTATTCATAGGTAAATTAGTCAAAAGTAAAGTGTGTAATCCAAAAAATAGCCTAAAATACACGAAAGACGATAAATATTGCCAAATTCATGACCAGTGAATAAACCTTGTGTTTTTGACAAAATAAGTAAGTAAACATAAAGTAAGTACTAAAAACTATAACTAAATACAATGCAGTTACTATATCATTCTCTTTTTCAAGAAAACAACCTCTAAACTTCCATTATTGTTGACATTGTCGCCCACTGCGTTCAGATTATTGGCGTGCAAAGACACTGACTATACAGGCTGTTCAAAAAAGTGAACAAATATATATTCTTTCGAAATATTTTATATATTGTTCACTTGAGGTAAATAAAAATAAAAAATAGTACCTAGTAGGGAAATTCAATTTTATCTATTATAGTAGGTATTGATGGTGAACTACGGTACGACATCATAAAACTAAGAGGTGCTCTCTCTCAAAATAATCAGCTCGAAATAGGCAACTATACTATCCACTTGTAGTTTTTACTTTTGATGCCCGGATGACGACCAGGTATACTCCTGAAGGGCTGATGATGACCAGGTATGCAGCCAAGGCTCTATGTGATGGCAGACACTCGCCGATACCTTCTTACCATACGGATAGTTATGAGCGAAACTTTATAGTAAAAAACTCTGGAAGCCCTGATGATGACCAGGTATACTCCTGAGGGTCTAAGGAGGTCCAGATACGCTATCACTGGTCTATGTAATTGAAAACGTTACAAGAGTTGTATTTTTACATTGATAGTTATTAGCGATATAGTTTTGACTTTATACTATCCTGAGGGTCTGATGATGACCAGGCATGCGGCCACGGCTCTATGTGATGGCAGACACTCGCCGATACCTTTTCTTACCATACGGATAGTAATGAGCGAAATTTTATAGTAAACAACTCTGGAAGCCCTGATGATGACCAGGTATACTCCTGAAGGTCTAAGGAGGTCCAGATACGCTATCACTAGTCTATGTAATTGAAAACGTTACAAGAGTTGTATTTTTACATCGATAGTTATTAGCGATATAGTTTTGACTTTATACTATCCTGAGGGTCTGATGATGACCAGGTATGCAGCCAAGGCTCTATGTGATGGCAGACACTCGCCGATTACCTTCTTACCATACGGATAGTAATGAGCGAAACTTTATAATAAACAACTCTGGAAGCCCTGATGATGACCAGGTATACTCCTATGTGAAGTACTCCTGTATGAAGTTAAAAAGGTGGCACATTTTTCTCAGCAGTGGTCGTCCCTGGGCTGAAATGATGAGTCACGCACGGCCTCAGACCAACTACATGCACGGCATTCTGTATGGGAAAAACATCTTGTTTCAAAGATAATCCATATCTGTCTTGATTACCGTAAATAACACAAGATGAATGGATGAATCCGAAAGGTATTTATTTACTATTGAAAAGGTAATAATCATGAAGGATAAGTTTGTCGAAAAAAACACAATATTTGTTGTTATAAGAAGTGTAATATTTTTACAAGGTAATAATCATGATGTGAAAAAACACAAAATTTGTTGTTATAAGTGTAGTATTTTTAACAAGGTAATAATCATGATGTGAAAAAACACAAAATTTGTTGTTATAAGAAGTGTAATATTTTTACAAGGTAATAATCATGATGTGAAAAAACACAAAATTTGTTGTTATAAGTGTAGTATTTTTAACAAGGTAATAATCATGATGTAAAAAAACACAAAATTTGTTTTCATTAGAAGTATTATTTTTCTCTTAGTCAAGTCATTACAATCAACTTTATGACTTTATTTTTATTTCTTGTATTAAAATGATGCACATAAAAATTTTCTAGGTAAAGAGATGCGTTCACGCTCATATACATTATGTTTTCAAAGATGTACTGAAAAGTCAACTAACTTCCGGTCGTAACCCTCATGCACGCTTTCATCATTCTATCAACATTCACTCTTCCCTTATTCACATTCACAATCACGCTTTCCTCATTCATAAGCCCAAGCGCAAAGGTGGTTTGAAATGATGACTACTTATCATAAGGTGGGGCCGTCTCAGCCGTCTGATATGTATGTCTAGGTGGATAGTAGGTGCGTAAGCTACGGAGACTACTTATCATCAGGGTCTAGGTGGATAGCAGGTGCTAAGCGATGGTAACTACTTATCATTAGGTGGGCTGTGTGGAAAATGTTTCGGTGGATAACAGTGCATAAGCGACTGTGACTACTTATCATCAGGTGATTTTGGAAAGAATCAAGATGGACGTCAGAAGCAGTACATTCTACTAATTACAATAATCGAAATGATGCCTTCAGGTGGCGGCTTAAGTTCGAGACTATTTACCATCAGGTGGTGATGCTATAAGGTAGGCGGCTTGTGCGAGACTATTTACCATTAGGTGGGAAACTTAAGGTTATCTAGCCTGTGGTACTCATCGAAGCAGCGGCCCACGCAAAGTCCCACATCACAACGGCTACAAAATTAATTGTCAAAATCAATGCATAGATGCTTAGCCGAACTCTCCAAAGCAAAAAACAATTTAAAAAAAGGTCAATAAAAGAAAATTTGAAATTTGAAAAAGTGACATAAAAAACCAGCCAAAAGAGAAAAGAATCATACCAAAAAGGTTATTAAAAAAACATGCAGTAATGCTGCACTACTTTCTAGGTAAAATGGTATTACTACTTAACTGCTTAGTAAGTAAGTATTTAAAATACACACTAAGTACTAGTGTTCTAGTTATTATATCACTAGCATAACAATTAAATAAACAGTCTTATTTTGACTATTATTCTATCGTAATGTACTTCTTACTAACAAAACAAAATTGGTTTTCGACCAAGTAACAAAAAAAACGTTGCGAAAGAATAAACAAAAAACAACTACCTATTTGGTAATAAAAGAAAATGTTCGTTACTTAACTTGATTCGTCTTAATGTACTTCTAACAAACAAAACAAAACTGGTTTTGACCTAGAAAAATAATCACCCGAAAAGAAATAAAAGTAAAAAAAAAAAAATGTTACTAATCCATTGGTAAAATTAAAAAAATGTTCGAAACTTAACTTAATTTGTACTGTAGTTCATTGACTGCCTATTGCGTCTTCTTCTTGCCCCCGCGCTTATCTTGCCGGCTGTGGATGGAGGACCCATGTTGTGCGTGGGTTCCGGGACTGGTCGTCTTTGCCCCACTTGTGGATAGTCGCGCTTACTCTCCTCTACGACTGGTACCTGCTCAACAAAAATTCCGGAGCCAGTAGGTGCTACACCAGGTATAGGTATGTTGAACAGGAGTTGGGGCATGCGCACCAACATTTGTGAGAACTGAGCCGGTTCCGTTGCTTGTTCTCCTCCTCCTACTCTTTCCACGACCCGCGGATTTACAAGTTGGCAGTCCCAACATGATTATAGACCCGCCTGATGGTAAAACAAATAACGATGGGTCTTGCTGCTGGGGTGTTTGTTCATCGCACCAGGCTGGTGCGGGATCGGTCTGGATACCTTTGTCCCGTTGCCAGTCTGCATCCACACCACCCCGTTCGACCCTTCCTTCGGTTTTTTATCCTGAACCACTAGTATAGGGAATTGTTGAGATACCGGGGGCCGATGGGGCCGGAACTGCTGGACGCGACACCGGATGTCGCTCAATCAATAAATCTCAATTATCATTGTCCTCCAAGGACAATATATCACTGGCCTCACTTACACTCATTTCTTTGCAACTTGGCCTTACTCCCACGGTTTTATCTTTTAAAATTAATAACTCCCTTGGCCGTCCACTAACAACACTGCGCTTCCCTACTTGGCGAAAACGTCTTTGCATGGTCCACGACAAGACTCGGAATGCGCAGGAGCCGCCGTTAGCCGGTCATTATATTGAGTGCAATAATAGTCCTGTGAATACGTTACAATTATTACTTAGTTCTGGTTCTAGTTCTTTTTATTTTAATTATTATTATGGGTATTTTTATTTTATAAATATTTATTTTTACATTGCAATAATCATATTTTAACTTTTATATTATTTACCTTTGTGGTACCCGGTATATTATTTTAGTTTTGTTTTTTTTTTTAATTGTTTTCTGTTTGGGTGTTTGGAAGATGGGTGCAAAGCTTTAACACATTATTAGTACAGGCCATTTAGAACCATTTTGGACTATACTTAGCTTACACGAAGTATTTATACCAGAATTTATCTGTTTTTGTTTAAAATACCCAAAATTTTGCAGTTGGCTGCAAATAATGGCCAATCTGGAAAGTAAGTGAATTGTTAATAAGTGAATTTTATTTGAATAAAGTAATAAGTAAACAATCTAATAAGACCTGATTAAAGCATCTGTGTCATGTGTCAATTTTTTTACAGTTTTTTGTCAATTTTGTTACTGAATTTATTCAAGATTTAAGTAATATTTTTTTTTATTAAGTAAAGAAAAAACAATGGTGGGTCCTTTTATTGTTCAAATATTTTTAAAAACATACCTGGTTATTGTTCTTTCTTTTGAGGTATCAACTACTTTAATAGCTTGCCAATTACTGTAATTATAACCTACAAAGCAAGTTGAGGGACAAAATTGGAAACTCATAAGCGAAATAATAAAAACAAAATGTTAATTAAAATCATTTATTTTTCATGTTCAAAATGTTCGCCGCGATTTCTAATACACGCACGGGACCGTCTTCTCACTTCTGTTGTTGTTATTTTCAACATCATCTCCTGTTTCATAGTTTCGAAGGCTGATTGAATCCTCTCGATTAATTCTTCTTTACTTGTAATTTCTACATTTGTGTAAACGAGTTCTTTGGCTCTACCCCACACAAAAAAGTCAAGCGGAGTGAGGTCGGGTGATCGGGCGGGCCAAGGGATAGGCCCATCTCTGCCAATCCAACTGTCAGGGAAAGCGTTGTTTAAATGCTCCCGTACATTTAACGTCCAATGCGCTGGACAGCCGTCTTGTTGGAAGATTACTTCTCGGTCTGTATCAAATATTGGGGCACCAGATTCCTCGATAAGGACTGGAAGATCATTTTGTAAAAATTCTAAATAATTATTTCCATTTAAATACTCAGGTAAGAAATGAGGCCCAATTAGAGTTCTTCCAATTACTCCGGCCCACACGTTGACCGAAAATTGTCTTTGGAAAGACTTTTGTTTTTTCCAGTGTGGGTTGTTATCTTTATCAGCCCATTGATGTAAGTTGTGGAAATTTGTAATGCCTTCCCTCGAAAATTTTCTTTCATCGGTCCACAATATGGACTTGAAGAACCACGCATCTTCAATGTCCGCTTTGAGAAGAAAACGGCAAAACTGAATTCTTCTTTGAGGATCTCCTTCTTCTAGACCTTGAACACCTGTGCCATGAAACGGGTACTTGTCATTTTGGTTCATTGTTTTCCACACCTTCCAATGAGAAATGTTTAAATTTCGAGCTACTACTCTGGTGCTGGTATGTGTATCAGCTTCAAATGCCGCCAAGATAGCTTCCTCGATGCTAGGATCATGTCTGCCTGGGTTGACTCCAGGTTCCACACGGTGTAACCCAACTTCAGCAAGCCGACGAAATTTGTTGTAAAACACTCTTACATTAGGTACTCTCCATTGCCGTCTGCTCTGCCATACATAAAAACAATGTCAGCTGAACGCGAAAAGTAGCGAACGCAGCGAACCCGAAGCAGCTCTGCTACCAGCACCCTCGGTGAAGAGGATGCAAATGTGAAAAGTGCGACCACGAGTAAGTAGTATTCGAACCGTAGTCACACTCGTCACTCCGCGTTTCTGCAACCGCGTTACGAGGCGCAGTATCGTCGAAAGTCAACGATATAACTTAAACTTAAGAAAAACGCAAAGAACTCTTATAAAATACATGCTAATTAGCTTAATAACCTGTTCCCAGGGTAATCCGATGCCCAAATAGGCCCGCAACGATCGGTACAAATTTATTTAACAAAGCAGGGCAGAAAAAAGGTTATCAAGAAAAAAAACGAAAATTCCCGGAATACGGGAAACGGTTAAATAGATTCAAGGTAATACAAATAACCGCCCAGACGCAAAAAAAAACAACAAAATATATTTCTGGGTAATACCCAGAAGTACCACTAGTGCTTCCGAGGTTATGCACATCAAAGTCAGAAAATTATTCTCCAAAATTTTTAATATTCCTAATTTATACGAATCGTACAAGAATAGATTTATAATGAGACGTCTACTCGAACCCCTCGGAGGGGTCGAAACAATTTGTATTCTACTTAAGTCTCAACCAAATTTTATCTCAATACCTAGTTTGAAGTAAACAATGACATCCGATCCCGACTGATCAGAAAATATCGTGGATTTAAAAAGAATAAAACTTGTTTTATAGAAATGATTTTCAATCTGGACGTGATAAACGGAAGTTGTAGGTAATTTGACAATACTCGACGCAACGAATGGTGAGATTTACACCACGTAAAAAATAACCCGATTATACCAACCAATTATCAGTTCTGTGCCGTAAATCGAAAATTCAAACAAACAATCAATATTTAGAAGGGGTTCAAAATTAATCAATGGGTAACTAACCTTTACAAGCAACCGGCTTCGCGTTAGGAATCCGTACGGCAAGAATTTAACTTCAGTATGTGTACCTAACAGCTAAAGTGATTTGTATTAATGTTACTGTACATATTATCGTGAAATATACTAAATACATTAATAAAAAGGTGTGTAAGTACTTGCTTGCAGGAACCAATCCACCAGTGGTGGCCGCGTACTTCACTCAAATCAGTTTTGGAGTTTTCGATTTCACAAAACGAACAAGAACTAATTTTAACACGGGTTATTTCACATTAGACGTCTCAAAAAAATGAAAACTGCAAAGGTCTAAAGGACGTGGCTAGCACAGCAAAAAACCCGACTATCTTTTCAACGATCAGACAACCAGTAGGTGCGCGCCGCTCCCGGCAACTGTGGCAAGACGCGCGCCGAATACGAAGCTAGCCTTACTGATTTGAAAAATAATATTTAAAATCGAACATCAGCGTATTCCTGGTTCGTAAAAGTAGCCATAGTCACTTGGCAAATAAAAAACGGCGTAGAAGCGCACTAAATGTCCAACGTTTTACAAAACTGAGTCCAAAATTAACACGTGCAGGAGAGCAAAGCTAGCTAAGGCTCGCTGGGCATGGTGAAACAATCTTTACAAAATCAACACGTGCAGGAGCGCAAAGGGCTACAACTGAACACGGTGAATTGTTACGAATAAAGAGATAACGTCTAGTCACAAGTGTTTGGGGACCCAAACGATTATTTAGTGAACTGATAAATCAAATGCTGGATTCTTGAGGGTTTTCTTTTATTTTGATAAGGAAGCACACGATTGACAAACTGCACGACGGACAACCGCCAAACCAAGAGAGAGCACCAAAAATTGACATTTTTATTTTTAAACCCTAATGGTGGTGTTGCCAACATGCTGGGGGGGCGGCAAGGAACCCTAAAACACACTAATTTGAAAAAACGACAACAAGATTACTAACAGCGAGACAACCTTCCAGCATCTTGGTAGCACTATACAAGAAAAATTACTCTTATAAAAGTATTACAGACCGATATTCATAGCCTGTAAGTACCTGAACAAATTTTACATAAAAAAAAAAACTTAAATCAAGTTAACAAAACCTTTATTTTCCTAACACAGTTTTATTTTACTATATTTTTATATAAATCCCAAAGTTATAACTCATTAGAAGACAATGAAATTAATCTTAGTTTTATAAAAGTTTTATAAAAGTTTTATAAAAGGCAAGTTATAACTCATTAGAAAACAATGAAATTAATCTTAGTTTTATAAAGGTTTTATAAAAGGCAAATTGAATTTATGCTTACTATCTTAAATGAAACTGTACTTTAAAAAGAACAAAACAGACCTATCTCCTTTATAAAAAAGTAAAGTAATGAAAACTTATATCCTTATTCTAAGACCGAACCTTATTTTGTACTTATTTCTTAACCTATATTATAATACCAAAATCTTATCAAATTTTAGGTAATAACGCTTATTCTAAAGGTAATAAACAAATTCCACTAAGAGACCGTTTGTACACTCTCTTATTAGCTGTAACAACCTCAACCACGCGAATCTTACCATCTTGACCAGTGTATACTTTTATAACTCTAGCCATGGGCCATGTTAGGGGCGGGGAGTTAGGCTCCCTCAGTATGACCAACGCTCCTACCTTTACATTAGGTACAGCGTCACGCCATTTAGAACGGGACTGCAAGCAGTTCAGATAATATCGATGCCATACATTCCAAAAATGACCTTTAACCTTATTACAAATTTCCCAGAATTTTAGTTTATTAGTAGGCATTTCAACAACATCTCTTTCGGGGTAGGAAGTCAGAGCAGTACCTATAATAAAATGGCCGGGTGTAATATAGCTGAAATCGTTTACATCGCCAGCCGTAATAGGTAGTAGCGGTCTTGAATTTAAGACGGCTTCTATCTGGCACAGAACTGTATTGAGCTGTTCATATGTCAAAAAATAGTTTTGTATGATACGTTTTAGATGGAACTTCATGCTCTTTACAGCTGCCTCTGCAAGACCAGCAAACACAGGTGAGTAGCTTGGAGTAAAATGGAAAACTATGCCATGCTGTGCTGAATAATTTTGCACTTGTGTTTGATGCTCTTGTGACGACTGTAATTCGTATAGACGAACTAATTCGTTCCCTGCTCCCCTGAAAGAACCACCGTTGTCGCAGAACACGTCTCTCGGTAACCCTCGTCGAGCGATAAAACGCTTGAAAGAAGCAAGAAAACAGTCTGTACTAATATCTGAGCAGAGCTCAAGATGTATCGCTTTGGTGACGAAACATACGTACTGTGACGACTCTCCGGGTGAGAGCCGCCACTTGAAATACAAAAGGCACTTATAACACGAACACTATTTTATTAAAACTTTAAACTATACTTGCACTACTATGATAACAATCAATCGTCCACACTCGACGGCGGACGGCAGGTGAGAACGTCAAACTTCCACGGCCCCTGCCCGTCTGAAGTTTCTATCGTTCTCTTTCTAAACTGAATAGTTAAAAAGAGAACGAATATATTGCAAAAAGAATACTATCGCCAGTATCAAACTACATAGCACTCGGACCAACGAGGCCCGATGCTACAACTACCCCCGGTCACTCCTAATTTCCGATGGTTTAATAGTCTCGTTTCCTGCGGTTTTGGGTTTCTTGCTCCCTCTTCTCATCTCTCTCTCGGTGAATACGCCGAGAGATCCCTCTGAGAAGATCTTGTTTAAGTCAATGGTATTCGGTGCTCCGAATGTATATACTGCTAGTTCTCGTCTTTCGGCTTAAAACTTAAAATTAGTCCTGTCACTTTCTATCATTTTTAATTGAAAAGGGACCGAAGATCATCAGTTTTGTTTTTGCCTTTGACTTCACGACTAACTGTCAATTTTAGTGGCTTTTTATTCGTCATGGTGTTAATTAGACACTAAAACTGGACTAAATTTGACAGTTAGTTGTGAAGTCATAGACAAAAACAAAACCGATGATCTTCATCTTCTTCTTCTTTTGATTGAAAAGGGACCGAAGATCATCGGTTTTGTTTTTGTCTTTGACTTCACGACTAACTGTCAAATTCGTTATTAAAATGAGGAAGAAAAAAAAGAGTTATGATGAAAAAGTACTCTTTTAAAGCATTCATGTGTATTCTCCAACCCTGACACTGGCAGAATTGTCACCCCAATTGTCATTCTGTCGAAGCCATTTTTTTCTTCTTTATGGCACTAGTATGACTTTGTGCCAGTGTCAAGTTTATAAATATTGAATTGAATTGAAAGTACTCTGAAAATGTCTGTCGGACTTAGAGAACAATAATAACCCAACATAATTTAGATTCTCATTTAATATTTCATGGACGCCCTATTTTCACGATATGGCCAAACGTGGACGACAAAATCGTGAAATGATCACGATTTAATGATCTGGTCAAATTTAGTTGCCCACATCATGAAATGCGACCATTTCATGAAATAATCGAAAATTTCATGATGTGATCAATTCTACGATACGGCCACGACATATATAAAATTTCATGTAGAAATATAAAAAAAAAATCCTGATAAAACTTCGGTTTCAAACCACCTATCTCCTTTAACGACTATACCAAACTTTATCTAAATCGGTTCAATAGTTTACCCGTGGGAGCTTACTTTAGTATTTATAATATTAGTAAGGATTAAAGAAATTTTTCAAGTTTCAGTTTGCCTTAAAGAATTAATTGAAAAGAAAATAGCACTGAGGTCTGAGTCAAGTATTCAATAAATTAGAAGCGACGGAGAGCTCGACTCGCTCCTAGGAAATTTCTACAGCAATTAGCTAATTGTCGTAGTCTTACGATTATCTATAAATAGCTACCTACTTGGATATCACTTGACTTTTAGTAGGCATAATTTTGTTTTAATTGTGTTAATAATGTTAATTTTTTACTGTGTTTGTCTTCTTCGTCGTGTTGTTAGGTCGACAACCGACCTCACAAGCTCTGGCGCCAATGTTTTAGAGTTGCCAAAGGCTACTGACATGGTGTAATAACTACTTCCATCATAAAGCGAAATATAACAGCATCTATTACGTTCGAAAATCTTCAATTTTTGTTGACTTTCAACGCTGTGGATAGTTGAATTTCTTTAAAAAAGAAACTGCTTTTACACCTCTGACTTTGACCCGTTTAAGATATTCTCGAGGCGTTGTCAACCAGCAAAGTCAACTACAAGTATTAGTACATTTCTTTCACCTGTCCGCGCATTGTGCGCGTACGCATGTTCGGAATTCAAATCAGTTTGTGCGCGCGACGGTTGTCATGTTTAGCCTCAGTGGCTCTCAAAGTGTCCACCGCGGGTTCTATCTTAGGTTGCGCGAGTTTGGTTCAGCCTACGTCACTCGCTTGCCCATAGAGCAAATGATGCGGTTGTTAATAAACTAGACATCGCAAACTTTTAGCTCATTGTTACAGATTACGTCTGTTAAGTGTTGACGAAATCCTACTAATATTATAAATGCGAAAGTTTGGATGTTTGTTGCCGAATCACGCTTGAACCACTGGACGGATCGGGATGAAACTTAGCACACATATAGGTTAAGTTCTGGAATAGGACATTGGCTACTTTTTACAACACTTCATTCCTACGGGAAAACTCATAAATCGCGGGTGAAACCGCGGGCGGAAAGCTAGTATCTAATAATTATAAAGCAGAAAATGAAAAATTTTGTCGACCTGCATCTCCTTGGCTACCTTGGATGAGTCTTGTCCAAGATCGAAAAAATGTTTAATTTTCTGCTTTATAATAATTAAGGAATACATTATTTCTCGCTATAGACTCGCGTTTCATGCCGTCCGGAAATATTTTTCCCTTAGTCAGTCGCTTAATTGATACGACCAACCGGGTAGCTCTGAGATGGCCTCCTTAGGAGCATTTCTTATTGTGTTGTACGAACGCACGCAAAAACAATACAGTGTGCCCCTATACACACAATTTACACCAATCTGCTATCATCGTGAGGCAAAAAGTCTATAGAACGCGTATTGACAATTTATAAATTGAAACCCTACCGCAATGGGTTGCATGCGACCCATACTTTGAGAAACACTGATCAACAGGTCTGCAGACGTCTGCTGCAGCCGCAAACGTCATCCAAGGCTGGCTTCACAGGAGTGAGAGGCTATATCGTGTTTTAATACACCGCAATGGATAAGCTGCTGTTAAAATTATAAGAAGCCTTTAAAGCATGTTCCAAAACAGGCAGGAACTACTAGCCACGTGACGTAAATAAAGCGTACAATTGTATATAGGAAGTTTGAATTGAGATTATAATAATGGGTGTGCCATTATTATAACCTCAATTCAAACTTCCTATATTTATTCCTATGTGTTATTGTATAGGTTATTGTAATCTCGGACTCCTTCTTCTCATTCTGATTCTAGTCAGAATTTTGAAGACTCAAACTGGCTAGTTTTAGTTCCGTTGGGACAAGAGGTGAACATGCTTTATGTAACACGGAACCATCTTACTTCTCAGTAGGTGATTCAGTTTGCTGTTCTAACCAAACCGGCATTCGAATCCAGTATATCTAGACTGAGAGCTCTGGTTGACCGTAAGACTAAATAAATGATCAAACAAAAGACGTGAATATTAGAAAAGAATACAATTATTTTTAATTTAAATTGTGGAATTGATCGTGTCTTCTTTAAGTTTGACAGCTCTAAAGATCACAAACGAGCAAAAATCCCGCGCAGCTATCTCGACAGCAAAGATGTTTTTGATTTTTGGACGGACCGACGAAAAGTGACTGAAAGGCTACAAGACGTTTTAATTTTAAATAATTATTTTTGGCACAATAGGCTTGACTTGCGGCTTAGATGAGACTGAGAATAGAGCGAGCTCGCCTAGAAAGCACATGTTCACTCATCAACATCATCATCAACGGCCCGTTACAGTCCACTGCTGGACTATGAGCCTGTAACGAGACATTCGTCCTCTTTCCTGTTTTATGACTGGCAACCTTTCTTGCTGGCAGTTTTATCTTTCATTTTAAACATTTTAAAATTTAGATTTCTTACGTTTATGTGCCTAGATCGATTTCTCCTATGCTAAGCTTACCTCGACATCGAACTGCAGCCTTCCGCGGTAGTTTCAAGTTCCAGGCCTCAAAGTGTTGGAATGACCTTCCTCCGCCACTTCGTTGTATAGCCACCAAAAACCGTTTTAAAAATGAAGCACGGAACTATTTTCTTACACAACAGAAGGAAACTGGATAATTTCTAGCATAGGAACCATACAAGTTTTGCTTCAACCGCATTTTTTCCTCACTTTTTATTTTTTTATTTTTTGGGCTGGTAGGTGACACAACACATCTTTCTTCATTAATAAATATGTATTTTTAAAATAATTGTATATTTATTTAGTATTATTTATTCACTTATATTTCAAATATTACACATATTATAATATCATTATATATATTTATTGTTCACTCCATTGATTGCGCACTCCAACTGAATAGGTGCTAACAGAATAACAGCGCTGTGAAGTGTGGTGATCCTCATGTCACAGCATATGCTGAGTTAGGGCCTAGTTAAGGGGCGGTACACTTTTTCTCTTTTTTCTTTACTTTTGTCTTTTGTCTTCTGTTCTCTACTGATTGCTTTTCTTTCTTTTTGTGTATGATGTACTTTCCCTTAATAAATGTTTTATCTATCTATCTATCTTTCGATTTTGTCTTTTTTCTGCCACTTCATGTCCTGATCTCCGAAAGTACATACCTAAACCTTTTCTACTGTACTCTACTATTTGCCAGTTAATATAATATATAAATATCTTCTTTTCCTTGGACTGTGCCCTGATTATAGCCACATAACCCTCTACAACACTCTTCATGTAGTGCCCAGCAGCTCCGTGGCGGCTGCTGGACTATGAGCCTCCTCCACTTAAGTGTTTGGTTTTGCCATAATCTCCACGCTTGGCAGGCGGGTTGGAGATCGCAGATTAAAAGGTTACTGTATCAGAGAGCGCTGATTCTACTCTGCCGTCACCACACGACATGTTCACTATTGTCTTAAAATTTCTGGGTTGTAAGGAATTGGGAATACAGACGCCGACTGAGAATTCCACACCTAACCCGGCCACAAGACATGAAAAGCCAGTGCGTCGACCCTAGTAACAAATATACCTTAGTAAACAATACCAGGAAATACGTTTCTAATATTTCTGTGTACAAAGTATGTCTGTAGACCGTCATCGATACACCTAGCCCACCTAATTACTAAGATGGAACCATTCTATATTTAGCTCCTTATCGAAGAGGTACAGACGGCTACAAGTCAGATGTAAGACCGTAACTTTTATATATTACGAATCGCTTCTACTACTACAGGATTTTTCAAAGGTTGATGTGAAGTTGATTGTAGGCGATGTGACCATAGCAAATAGGGGCGACAAAACAATTTTTTATTAAGAAAGACCGTGGTGTAGTGGCCAGTGCCGGTATTTATAATTTTGACTCATAATCATTTTGTGCACATAATCATTTTTTCACTGCACTCGTACACCGTCTTTTTTCGGCACACGACGCAAGTGCGTCGGCCCAAGTTGAACCTATGCGCCACTCTTATCTCGCATTTCTTGCGTCACTTCTACACGTGAGATAAAGTGGCGCTCGGTAAGCCGACGGGGCACGAGTGCAGGATTACGCGGGATAGGCTGGCGTACAGTGCGAGGGACATTCGCAAGGTGGCGTCCCATAATCTCCGACACCAATTCCAGCCGGAAATCTAACGAGTCAATGCTCTTGTTTATTGATTTTTCCAATAAAATGCGAGAATTTGGAATTGTTATATTCAAAATTCTCTTTAGAATTTTTTGGACCATTTCTTGCATTGTTTTCTTTCAACCAGGTAAGGCTCAAGTTTCTGATCCATAAGATCAACCCCCCCCCCTATTGTGGTTGTATTCTTCGATGAGCGCGAGTTTGTACTGCGCTGAATGCCCTGGTCTCGCCACCTTCTGAACCTGGGAGACATCGTGGTAAGTTGAGATACAGGTCGTGCGTTTACGATCCTGTATCGCAACAGTCATGACGTCCCCGGCATGGCGCGCAATGAACTCCCCTTCCCTCAGCGGACACCTCTGTACGGAAATGGGTACCTGCTTGCGATTTGCACGCAGAGTACCCACGCAATCCGTTCCGTTGTTTTTTAAGTGTCGCGCCAAGTTGGGGGAGTTAAAAAAATTGTTCATGAAGAGGATATGTCCCAGGTTCAGAAGAGGGCGGATCATGCGCATCACAGTGCTCATGCTCGAGCCTAATGGACTGTTGGTCGTCCGCGCTCCTACGTACACGAAGAACGACCACAAATACCCCGTCGAGCTCTCACATAATTAGTATGTCTTTACACCGAACCGAGCTGCCTTTTATTTTAATATATTGTTTGAAGGCCAATGGCCTCTTCCACAGAGTCAATGACTCGTCAATAGAGATGTTTTGTTCTAGCGTATACAGCTGTTTGAACTTCACGTTCATGTGTCCACCACAGGTCTTATTGGGTGGATCGGATCGCTGTGATCTCTATTGGTCGAGTCATTGAGATGAAGTGGCGATGATGAGAAACACGACTAAACTGGAGGCATGTGTATAACACCTAACATTATCCAGAAACAGAAAAGTATCAAAACTTCGTCCTCGTTCGTCTCATACCATTCGTGCTGGAACCTTGCACGCTGGATGGACTGAGCGTACAGTAAAAGCGGGGGGCAGTAGCCAGATGGGCGCTAGCTAATCAAAGTTAAAATCGAATAATTAGCGTAAAATGAATTTATTTTATATCTTTTTTTTCACTCTCTAACAAAAACCCGTCTACTCGGTAACAACGTGACGTCCCGAGTCAAAACAACAAAAAAGAACCATTCGTATTTCAAAATCTTTAAACTCTATCGAACTAAACGAACAGCCGGTCCGCTCAAAGGAGGCCGCTACTTACAGTACCGATTGCTTTCCGTAGCTATATGGGAGACAATAGCGTCATCCCAATAGCTACGGAAAGCATCATAAGGGCTTGTAACAGCCCTTGTTGGCCCAGTTCATTCAGCGCGAAAGGTTTCCTTCCTTCCTTCCCAAGTGCTCATTTCCTCCCACACAAACTCTTGCGGCTCCAACAACACTATCTTCTTCATCAATCTCCTCATTCTCGTCCTCAACATTCCCACGCATTCTATCACGCACTCGCTGCTGTTGTCTCTCATGCTCCGGTCGATTAGGCAAAAACTGGCTGATCACCATTCCCACTGGCTCGGGGAGCTCTTCGTCAGAGACGAACCTTTCTCTGTAAGGCTCCCCGCGCCTCCAATCATTCCTTTCATTCCTACCTCTGCCTCCACCTCGTCAACCTCCTCTACCTCAAATCCTCTCATCACCTCGTCCTTGGCTCAGTGTTGCAACGGCAAAATGTCAAATCTGCAAGTATAAAAAATATTATTAAAAACGTGTTATGTGTTGGGAAAACGAAGCTCAAGAATTTCCAGTCGTAACAGAAAAGGGATAAAACCGCAATGATATCAGTTCGTTCATATGACATAATTGTATTTTGTTTACCTATGTTCAGCCCCGAAAACACCTGCAGCTGCTGCAGCCTGTTGAGGTGGTGCCGGTGGTGGTGACGATCTCCGTAATCTAAAAATGTAAGACTAAGTTTACACAAGTCCAATTAGTATGAAAAAGATAGGAAACATAGCATCACCAGGTGGAGGCGATTGCCTTTTTGACCTAAAAGGCAAAAACATTGATCACACAGAGTTGTGATATGTCCAAAAATAATTAACAGACCTAAAACTTACCTAGGGCTCATTTCTTCTTCTACCTCGGCTTCATCCTCGGCGGCCGAGGAGGGAGGCGTTGATCTTCTCGATCTGAAACGAAAAACTGACTATAGGAGTAATTCATAACTCTTCAGAGTTGAATATAAAATATTAACAAATAACAGAACTAAAACTCACAAAGTTAGCCCTTTGTGAGTTTTAGTTTCGTTACGTAGCACCCGCTGGTAGGCGGTCTCTACCTCCTCGTCATCAGACGGCCGGTCTCTTTCATTAAAACGTCAAGAACAATTTTACACTGTTGTAATAAGTAAAAAAATAGCTTTGATTGAATAATAAACATTCAAATTACATAATACAAATTTTGGTATTTTAAATTATTAGTGTATACAAATCATCACCGTCTGCCGCATCTAAGGGGGCCAGAGAGCCGTCAGTGGCCATCACGAATATCGGCATATTCTATAAAATAAATGAATAGACATAAGCTAATAATACGTATAAGAAACCAGATATATTTATAAATAGCTTAGTACATACGAGGACCTCGTGCTGTGGCTGCTCCGCTTCCTGCACCTCCTCCTCCATCTCCTCTACATAGATGTCATCTTCAACCTCATCCGGACTCCCCTCCTCATCGTATAAGATATCGGAGAATCGTCCGGGTAGTGGTGCATAAGAATTCCACATCTGTATTATGAAATGACAATACAAAACTTGGCAGCTATCTAACACACAGTGATTGAACCTACATGATTGAACTACTTCTCTTCTACGATTTTGAAATATTAGTAATATTAAGAGGCGAAAATATTTCGTAATATTTTTCTAACACCCTGTATTTACTTTATCGGCAAAAATAATTGGTTCTGTTTGTAATAATAGTATGCTAACAAATGAAAAAAAAAAACATTTTTTTTTACTTGAGTGAAACTAAAAGTATCGATTAAAATTATCGACTAAAATTTTGGACGCATTACGATTATTGCAAAAAATGGTGCACATTTCAAACAAAAAATTGTTCTGAATTTGTTGATTGCCAAATATTGACGAAATACCATTCTGATTTATAAATAATTATAACTCAAATGAGAATATATGATAGCAAGCCTCTTTTTAGGGTTCCGTAGCCAAATGGTAAAAAACGGAACCCTTATGGATTCGTCATGTCTGTCTGTCTGTCTGTCCGTCCGTATGTCACAGCCACTTTTTTCGGAAACTATAAGAACTATACTGTTGAAACTTGGCAAGTAGATGTATTCTATGAACCGTGTTGACGCTGTACACCATTAATATATTTCACCAAATTTTAGCTGTTTTTACAAGACTGACAATCAATAAAAGGTGACAATAAACCATAAACAAAACATAAAGAGGCCGTCGTCTACACTCACCACCCTAGTGCGAAACTAGCACTCATTAGCTAATGGGACAGGTGCAACGCGCGCCACGGACCGGCGCAGCACGCCGGTAGCGGTGGTGACTTCCACCACTCTGCAGGTAAACAAAACGCCATAACGTTTTTCTCGGTGCCTGCCTACCGTGACTTCCATGGGTCCGAACAGGTCAATGCCGCAGAAGGTAAAGGCGCGCTGATGATGCGCCATGCGTGCCTGAGGTAAGTCACTCATTCGAGGCACCTCTGGGGTAGCCTTTCTTAACCCACAGAACATGCAACGGGTCGCAACAGTCTTAACAGTAGGACGCAACTGAATTATTCAATACATCTGTTTCAAGTCGTTTACTACCGCTTCTTGGTGTCCGTGCGCTGCCTTAACATGATAGTGCTTGACCAAAAGTCGGGTAGATGGATGACGCCCATCAAGGATAATAGGTCTTTTCGCTTCCTGAGGTACATCGCGAACAGCATCTATGCGGCCACTCATGCGAAGAACACCGTTCTCGTCTAAGTAAGGGGAGAGATTTAACAATCTGCTATCACGTGACAAGTCTTTGCCCATCTTTAATGCTTGCACATCGCTGGCATACGAATCTTCTTGAGCTTGTCGCAGAACTAATCTCTTTGCTTGCTCCATCAGAGCATAGTCGTCGAGTGGAGTAAGACCTCTACATTTATTTGTAAACTTCAGAACAGAAGCAGCAGATCGAACAAACCGTAGCCACGAAGAGAAGCGTTCAGGGTCGGGAACTGGTAACCGTGCAGGTGAGTTTTGTACAACAGTCACGCAAGCGTCAACATTTTCACTGTTCTCCCGGTCAACGACGTTCACTGGCCATTTACTCTCGTGTTCGTATAAAAACGTGGGCCCTTTGAACCATTCATTGAGAAAAGAGCGGTAATTAAACGTCTCTCTAGTGGCAATGTCTGCCACATTCAAGCCTGTGGGCACATACCTCCACTCAGTGACATTCGTGAGGTCGTCTATCTCACCTAAAGTGTTAGCCTCAAAAGTCTTATACTGACGCGTGTTGTTGTATATCCAGTGAAGCACCGTGCTCGAATCACACCAGAAGTATCGCCGGGTGACGGGTAAGCGATGCGCCTTTGCTATCGCGTCGGCGAGCCGTGCTGCTAGTAGCGCAGCCTGAAGCTCCAATCGTGGCACGGTTTGAGGTTTCACCGACGACACTCGGGACTTGCTGGCAACAAATGCGACAAATATATGTCCGTGACTCATCCAGCGCCAGTAAGCGACTACAGACATTGCTTTAAGCGAAGCGTCGCAGAATAAATGCAATTCCAAATCGCCATAGTTTCGATTGGTCAGGACACACGCGGAAGGGCTTCCTGAGCTAGCGGTCAGCTCATCTTCGGACTCATTACATCTGGCAGCGCAGGATTGGTACCATCTCGGCAGGCGAATTTCTCCAATAACTTTCAAAAGTCCTAGCCAACTACACCATTTTTTATACAATTCGTCTGGAATAATATCGTCCCAGTTAATGAGTAGACGCCAAGTGTCCTGGAGCATAATTTTGCCTTGCGTGGTGAAAGGTGTCAAGAACCCGAACACGTCAAAAATAGACATTATGACACGTAACATAATTCGCTTCGTGGGTCTTTGTTCGCCTTTCATCACACTATCAGGGATGCGCTTAAATGACACATCGAACCCTAGTTCGTCTTTAGCGGGGTACCATATCAGTCCAAGCGTGCGCTCGCCTTCGACATGTTCGTCCAGTCCAAACGTCACAGCTGTAGCACCTAAAATATCTTTAGGTATAGTGTCGAGCACAGTAGCGCTATTACTCGTCCAGTTGCGGATTTCGAAACCTCCTGCACTGTAAATATCTCGAATATTCTTTACCATAGTGATGGCAGTAGGCTCATCCGGCAGACTATCAATATAATCGTCCATGTAGTGCTGGTGGTGTATAGCGGCGACAGCTGCCGGTAGCGTTGACACAAACCTGCTTGCGTTCTTGTTCTTAAGGTACTGCGCTATAAAGGGCGAGCAGTTAGCGCCAAAAATCAGTGACGTCATCGCGTACGTCTTCACTGGGCCTGTGGGGTTCCTACCTCTCCACAGGAATCTAAGAGCATTCTGATCTACAGAGTTAATTTTAATTCTCAAAAACATATCTTTAATATCACCGGTTACTGCAATCCTGTCCTCTCTAAAACGAACCATAATGCCGAACAAGGAAGCGAGCAAATCCGGGCCTGTGAGAAGAAAATCATTTAAAGATTTGCCTTGACTTTTAACCTGTGTGAAGTTAGCAGTAAAAGTTAGACGAATTTGATAACCCGACTAAATTGAGGAAGCGGTGAATTCGAATTTCCAAAATGAGCTCCAAATCGATGGCAAATGACTAGATAATAAGTAAAATGTCCCTAAATATCGATTCAACACAAAAACAAGCAAAAAAGTAGGCGAAATCACTAAAAATTCCGTCATAAACATTGAATGTTTTTTGGTGCCAGATTCGTCCAGCTAAAAAATATGTTTCTAACAAGACTTTATTAACGAATCGCATATCAAAATGTAGCTACTGAAATATCCTTCCAAGTAAAAGACAAATAAAAAATATTTACGATCTCCACGTATAATTAAACTCGAAAGGTTCCCGGAGACTCTGCTTAGCCATGCGCATTATTTTAAATTGACCATAATTTCGTTTCCTTTATAGCTAAAGAAAAAAAAAAGGTACCAAACGGTTGGTATTGACGTTATCTATCCAATGATATGCGGTTTCTCCATGTTTGTGAACTATTACTATGCTAAAATTTAAATATTCTCAGAAATACTGCTAGATGAAAGACCTGTATCTCCTTTCCTGATCGACCTTTATGAATGAAACGCATACCAAAAGAAAGGTATTCAGAAAGGCTAACAACGATAAAAAAAAATAAAAAAATCTATGATCTCTGAGTAGGCGAAAAAAATATTTTTATGCTCGGCTTAAAGTATAGGTGATGGTGAGTTTTGTTTCAGCTGTATCTCCCCTCCTGATCGACCTTTATGAATGAAACGCATATCAAAAGAAAGGTATTAAAACAGGCTACAGCTGATAAAAAAATAAAAAATATTTATGATCTCCAAGTAGGTTAAAAATTAAATTGTATGCTCGGCTAAATGTATATGGTGATGGTGAATTTTGTTTCAGCTGTATCTCCCCTCCTGATCGACCTTTATGAATGAACCGTATACCAAATGAAAGGTATTAAAACAAACTATAGCTGATAAAAAAATAAAAAATATTTATGATCTCCAAGTAGGTAAAAAATTAAATTGTATGCTCGACTTGATGTAAAGGTGATGGTGAATTTTGTTTCAGCTGTAACTCCCCTCCTGATCGACCTTTATGAATGAAACGCATACCAAAAGAAAGGTATTAAAACAGGCTACAGCTGATAAAAAAATAAAAATATTTATGATCTCCAAGTAGGTTAAAAATTAAATTGTATGCTCGGCTAAATGTATAGGTGATGGTGAATTTTGTTTCAGCTGTATCTCCCCTCTTGATCGACCTTTATGAATGAAACTTATACCAAATGAAAGGTATTAAAACAAACTATAGCTGATAAAAAAATTAAAAATATTTAGATCTCCAAGTAGGTAAAAAAATAAATTGTATGCTCGACTTGATGTATAGGTGATGGTGAATTTTGTTTCGGCTGTATCTCCCCTCCTGATCGACCTTTATGAATGAAACTCATACCAAAAGAAAGGTGTTAAAACAGGCTACAGCTGATAAAAAAATAAAAAATATTTATGATCTCCAAGTAGGTAAAAAATTAAATTGTATGCTCGACTTGATGTATAGGTGATGGTGAATTTTGTTTCAGCTGTATCTCCCCTCCTGATCGACCTTTATGAATGAAACGCATACCAAAAGAAAGGTGTTAAAACAGGCTACAGCTGATAAAAAAATAAAAAATATTTATGATCTCCAAGTAGGTTAAAAATTAAATTGTATGCTCGGCTAAATGTATAGGTGATGGTGAATTTTGTTTCAGCTGTATCTCCCCTCCTGATCGACCTTTATGAATGAAACGTATACCAAATGAAAGGTATTAAAACAGGCTACAGCTGATAAAAAATAAAAAAAATTTATGATCTCCAAGTAGGTAAAAAATTAAATTGTATCCTCGACTTGATGTATAGGTGATGGTGAATTTTGTTTCAGCTGTATCTCCCCTCCTGATCGACCTTTATGAATGAAACGTATACCAAATGAAAGGTATTAAAACAGGCTACAGCTGATAAAAAAATAAAAAATATTTATGATCTCCAAGTAGGTAAAAAATTAAATTGTATGCTCGACTTGATGTATAGGTGATGGTGAATTTTGTTTCAGCTGTATCTCCCCTCCTGATCGACCTTTATGAATGAAACGTATACCAAACGAAAGGTATTTAAACAGGCTACAGCTGATAAAAAAATAAAAAATATTTATGATCTCCAAGTAGGTTAAAAATTAAATTGTATGCTCGGCTAAATGTATAGGTGATGGTGAATTTTGTTTCAGCTGTATCTCCCCTCCTGATCGACCTTTATGAATGAAACGCATACCAAACGAAAGGTATTTAAACAGGCTACAGCTGATAAAAAAATAAAAAATATTTATGATCTCCAAGTAGGTTAAAAATTAAATTGTATGCTCGGCTTGATGTATAGGTGATGGTGAATTTTGTTTCAGCTGTATCTCCACTCCTGATCGACCTTTATAAATGAACCGCATACCAAAATAAAAGTATTCAAAAACACTACAGATGATAAAAAAATTAAAAAAATCTATAATCTCTAAGTTGGTAAAAACTTAGATGCAACATCTAGCTAAACATGAAATGTTCTTTGATATATATATCCGTTTCTCATGCAACTTTAGATTTGAATTTGCATAAAGATAGTAAGATAGAGACAAAAACTATCCTCAGTTCGTTTTTTGTTTTTTTACATGATCTACGAGTGGTTTAAAACGTAGAAGCCATATTGAACTGTACGCGAATTATTGTTTTGACTATATCTCCGTTTGTAATACGACTTTTTTAACAAATTAGGTACCAAATTGTAGGTATTTAGATCTTCTATCAAATAATATGCAGTTATTTTATGTCTGTGAACTATTAATATGCTAAAATTTAAATATTCTCAGAAATTCTGCTGAGACGAAAGACCTGTATCTTCTGTCCTGATTGAGCTTTATGAATAAAACGCATACCAAAAGAAAGGTATTGAAAAAGGCTATCAATGATGAAAATTTAAAAAAAATCTATGATCTCTAATTTGGTAAAAACTTAGATTCAACATCTAGCTAGATGAACATGAAATGTTGTTTGATATATATATCCGTTTCTCACGCAACTTTAGAGTTGAAGCGCATAAAGATAGTAAGATTGCAATAAAAGTTGTCTACAATTCTATTTTTTTTTATAAAATACTATCTACAATTGGGTTTAAACGTAGAAGCCAAATTGAACTGTAAGGTCAACTGAGGGAAATGCGTCGCATTTTTCGTTTGTTGATTTTGATGGCCCATAAAAATTTAACTACAAAGTCATGTCTAAGAACCTAATTATACCTGTATTTTCTAACGAATTTCATTCAAGATTTATTAGGTAGCTTCCTTCAAGAGTAACGCATAAAAAAAATATTAAAGGTTTTTTAAAATGTAAATTTTAGACGCATTTACCCCATGCCGAGTAAATGCGTCTCCTATGAATAACTGTCAAACCACACAATTTTTGAGGTTGAAACGTTCGTTAGTAGCTCTTTTTTGAAATTCTGACTTCATATATGCTTCATATGTTACAAAAGAGCAAGAAATTTGTCTACTAGAGGCATTGCAATTCACATGGGGAAAATGCGTTATATTTATTTATGACGCATTTACCCAACGACTAATCCAGGTGTTCACAACATTTTCTTAAGAAGGGTTGTAATATAAAGAAAAATATTGAGGTACTTATATTTAAGTTGATTTAAAACAAGCAGAATTGTATAATTGAATAAGTTTATTTATCAAAAATAGCCATTTTCACGAAATAAAACAACCATACAAATTGCTAAACATATAAAGTATTTTTATATAAGTACGTAAATGAACACATAAAATGAGATTAAGTATTAGTTCTAAATAAAATATCAAGTCTTTTAATAATTCAATTATTGTTCTTACAATCTAAATAACAATAAACAGACTTAAATCTTACATAAGAATAAAATTTAGAATCAAAATTAAACCAAAATTTTGCGTCTTATGGCACATTTACTTAAACAAAAAACTGCTTATCCAGCGTAACGATAAAACAAAAACTAATTCTTACAAAAAATTAAATTAGTTTTGTTTAACTTGATATCATAATACCAACTTATTTATTTCTATATAAAAATATAGAGAGCTCCAAAAATGCGTACATATTTAGTAACAGTCTTTAATTGTTTAGAATTAAACATTATTATTAGAAAATTAAATCAAATTTTGCTTATTTTTAAATTCACAGTAAGTATATTTCGGTAGGTAATTAGGAACTATAAAAGATATTTATTTCTTAAGAGATCAATAACTTTTAGAAAGATTACTAACAAGAGGTTATTTTCTACATAGGGCGTGTTATTTTGACCTTACTGAATATTATACGTTTTAAGGTTTTCCTTGAAAATAACACGTCCTCTTCGCGTTATTAGGGGTTTCTCCAAAAACATTACAATGTCGGAATCATGTTTTAGTTCTGAAAGATCTTCTACATCAGGGTAATGAAAAGATTGCATTTTACTATTTCGAATCATTCGCAGATACTTGACATTAGGGTTTTCACCTATCATGGAGATAACGTTCCCGACGAAGTGCTTGACAGTTTTTTTTGTTGCAAATTTGACTAATAGCCAGTCGTCAACTTTTGGACATCTGCGATTTATATTTTGTTCATATTCGTCATCCAAAATATTATGTTCTATCTTATCTGGTGTATGGTGCATACTTTGAAATGGAATACATTCTTCAAAAGTACCTATGTCTTGGTCATCTATATTCACGAAATGAATTCCAATCTAAATTCGATTCGTCGCTGAGTATTAGGTCATTATCATCACTGGTCTCTTCCGACAAAAAGTTTTTCTTTGCCTTGGTACGTTTCTTCGTTTTAGTACCTTTTTTTGCTTTAGAAGACAACTTGATATCATTTTTGGTAGATTTTTTAGCTGTTTTCTTATTTTCCTTTTCTTCTTCTTTTTTTTCCTTTTCTTTTTTTTCAGACCGCAATTTTTCTAAGAACTTTTCGTGTGTAATGATATCGCATCCTCTCGCTGCTTTTCATTTCTTTACTTTTATTACATTTTCAGACTTTTTTAAAGTTTCAAGCAACAAGCTTTCAAAGGTGGCTTTGTATTCAACTTTTTTATTTTCGATCACATGGATACATGAAGGCCCAGCACCCTGTACCTTGTATAATCATTTCCGTCGGTTTCAAAACAATATTTTTATTATTTTGTCCCATATCATTTCGTTCTTCCTGTGCAGGTGCATTTATTGCATGTATATTGTTATATATTTTTAAACATAAATTTGACAACGTTGGTACTTCTTTTTGTGCTTCTTGACTTTTGGCTTTAATAAATCTTTTAAGTGAATCTGGGTCGAACTTTTCATCAGGTATTGCATTTTTGTTTAATGGATATATGCCTCCCTTCTTGAAGCCATTTTTAATGATTTGTGGGTCTCTTGCCAGACTTCTCCCAAAATTTGGCTAAACTGATCCTTTTGCAGTTTTGCTCCTACGTTCTGACGTTGCCACCATAAGATTTTGGCATCCCATCTGTCTTTCATTGACTTAAACACAGCCAAGTCTAAAGGCTGCAAGAGATGGCTAGCGTGGGATGGAAGTTTTATGATGGTAACACCCATTTTCGCTGCATTTTCCAAAATATTCAACTGGATGTGTGTAGAGTGTCCATCATATACCAACAAACATGGAGATTTTTTACTCAAGTGAGGTAAGACCGTTTGCAACATATATTTTTCAAATACTTTAGACTCAATCCATCCATTTTTAGTTGCAGCATACGATGTACCTTCAAAAGCTTTCTCGGACATCCACTGATCCCAGACATTTTTCCCCCGAAATATAATCAACGGAGGCAATTTTTCACTGTTTGCGCTTGCAGTAAACAAAACTGTTACATTATCTTTACCTGCAGAGGCTATCGTTCGAGTGCTAGCGAATCCTCGTGCACCTACTACTTTTGTTTTTTCTGGGTCTTTGCTGAAACTAGATTCGTCTAAATTCCAGATTTTTTCCGGGCTTTCATTAAGGTTCAGTTCTTTGATGCAGTTTTCGAGAGTATCAAAGTAATCTTTAATTATAAACGGGTCACAAGCTGCTTTTCGTGATAACTCAACCGCTTGGGGCTTTTTCAAAGATAAATTGTGTCTTTTACGAAAACCTGAAAACCAATCGTAACCTGGGGTATCATTCTTGAAGTCCGTTTTAATTTTATTATGTTTGATAAATTTAGTTACTACTACAGTAATTAATTCCGGGGACAGAGGGAAACCATACTTTTCCATGGTTCGAAGGCCATCAGCCAGTCTTTTTTCTTTTCCAGGATCTATCCTGGTTGGTCTACCTTTTGTATCTTTAACGACGCCTCTTCTAAGTTTAACGCGATCTACTATGGTCATTCGTGGTATTGCGTACTTTTTTGATGCTTGGTAAGCATTAAGAATCCCATTTTTAACATCATTGACAGCCTCTTTTAAAGTTTCCAAAGTGTACGTGGGTATCTTTTTTTTATGTATTTGCGCGGCATGTTGAAAAAGGCATGGACATCTGAAAAAAGGTATAGATATCTGTTAGAGGCCGATTGGGCAGTTTGAAAACTCTGACATCAGGGTTTTGGACCACAGATACACATGACGCTGAGGATACGTAAGAAAGATTGCTTATTTAAAAATAAAGGTAAGTAAGTAGATAGTTACTTGTTAATTTTCGTGACAGGTTATGCATTCATCGTCTGAGGGCGGCTTTTACGAAACCCCTAATTGAAATTAAAATTATGTTTAAACACAAAATGTTGATTAACGTCTTGCACCATAGTCTAATCACGATTATGTGAGCTGTCAGAATTAATTACTCAAAAATGACAAATTAACGAAGCTAATCGCGATTAACTAAAACGCATTTTGAGGTTATTTGACTTGCTGCAGTAGCTTTCGCGTTTTATTATGGAATTATCTGTTATGAATATGTTTTTTGACGATGACATGTTAGATGACGACGATGAAATAATTCTTCAATATTTAAATAGACCTCGGGCACCACGAATTGTTGGCCAGAGGACTAATTTATTCGAAACCCTTACGGACAAGAAATTTATAAGAAGGTTTCGTCTTACGAAGTCGACAGTGTTGCTGTTGTTACAAGAAATAGAACAAAAGTTAAAATTTAAGACAGAAAAGTAAGTAGAAAAGCAATTCCATACCAGATAGATGCTTTTTAATTATTTACCTAATGTAATTTACTATGTAAACTTTTTGTTTTACATGTTTTTAGAAATGGCGCTGTATCAAACCAGTTGTTATGTACGCTGAGATATTATGCAACAGGGAGTCAGCTGATTACCTGTGGTGATGTTATAGGTGTAGAAGAAGCAACATCTTGTCGCATTGTACACAGGGTTACTCATGCCATTGCATCGCTGTACAGCCAATTTATATCTTTACCAGAATCTGACCAAGATCAAAAAGCTCTTTCGACAAAATTTTACCGGATCGCCAAATTTCCTCAAGGAAAATATAATAACAAATTGCTTTTGGGTGATAGTGGATATGCTCAAACCAATTTCATGATGACACCATTAAGTGAAGGCAGCGTTCACACCAGAGAAGAGACTCTCTATCAAGAATCACAAATAAAAAGTCGTAATGTTGTAGAGAGAGCTTTTGGAATTTGGAAAAGGCGATTTCCTATTATATCACGGGGCATAAGCGTGAAGTTACCCAGAATACCTGGTAAGTTGGAAGTATTAAAAGATTAGGACACCATTAAGAACATTTGATCTTCATTTGTTTTTTTTTTTTGCAGGTTTAATCATAGCAACTGCTGTACTACACAATATAGCCATATGGCAAAATGATGAAATTCCACCAGAAGATCCGGAATATCCGTTATTGCCAGACTTACCTGACCTACCCGGAACGTCTAATTCGCAATCAGTAGGAACAACTACACGCAATTTTGAACGGACTGTTCTTATTAATGAATATTTTGCAAGGTATATAATAACTGTTGTAGAATTATTTCTTGATAAAATAACCACCTCCCTGTTTAATTTTGTATCATTAATAATAATTTTCTTTTTCAGGTTATAATCAAGGAAATATAAAAAAAAAACAAAATTAAAATTATTTCATATTGTTTATTTTCATGTCCATTAATAAAAGTTCCTTTTCTCGTAAAATCTCTTTGTGTTTATTTTCTTTAATTTTATCTTGAAGGTCCAATTCCTTGATTTGAAGCTCTTTTTCCATGATACTTTTTTGTATCAAAACAAGTTCTAGCTTCTGTTCTGCAAGCTTAAGAAAAGCTGCGTTGGTTTTATCTTTTCGCGGTGGCTTCTCATTGTCGATAGAATCAAGAGGTGATGCTTTCCTCTTTCTCAATAAATTAACTCTACTCAAAGGTGTAGCATTGATGTTACTTTCTTTTGGCTGTGTTTCAAGAGCTTCAATTGAATTAATATCATCATTAACATATTCTATTGGCTTAATCTTCTCACTATCAGGAAGACTCTCTTGATACTGGGACATCAAGAGAGAATCTCCATCGTAAATTGTATATAAGCCATCAATCTGCGGCTCGATGATTTTTTTCAATTTCATCAGTGGTTCGTCAGCATCGGGAGGCGGAGGGCCGCCGCCTGTACCCATAATAGATTTTTTATATTGAGTTTCTTTTCTCTTCAGTTCCTTTTGCATCTCCCTGAACTCAGATGCACAGACTTCGGCTGGTTCACATACTTCTAAAGAGATAGCATTCCAGTCATCTCTGTTAGCCTCAATAGCATCAATTAATGCTTCTTTTTTTCTAGGATCTGTAAAATAGTTAACAATGTTAGGATCACAATAATTTGAACACAAAAATAGTCAAAACCTGAAGACGACACTCTGATCAAAAGTTTGAGAAGGTACATTAAAATACGAGAAAAACAAGTTTTACCTGATAAATTCATTTTTGCAGCGGAATGATTTTTTTTTATTTTAGATTTCATATTGCGGTAGGAAAGCAATAAATTCTCAGTTGTTCTATTAATGTTCTTCGTGTTTGCATTAAACGCCTCGGCCACTTTAGCCCATGCGGCTTGCTTTTCGCTGTGCTTAACGCTATCGGTCTTTTTGCTTTCTATGATGTGCATATAAGGTTTAAGCACGTCACAGAGCAACGCTTGTTCTTCCCTAGTAAAATTAGGGGCACGGGTACGTAAACTAGTGCTTGGTTTAACATTCATTGTTTTACCAAGAAAAGTACCACGATATTTTCAAATTAGGGGTTAAAATAACACAACGTATGTAGTCAAAGTCAATGGCTTTTTAGCTGACAGACATGTCATGTCAAACAATGTCACGTTCCAAACCAAGCAAATACTTTTCAAAGTACGGTATAGAAACTGTCAAATATTTTTAATCGCTATGCTCAAAAACGTTACTGTCGTAAAACGAAACGTAAGTCGCCAGTCATAGACATTATTTTTATAGTTTCTTTCCATCCAAGACATGATAGACAAAACTCTAATTACAATTTGTTAGTTAATGACAAAATCTATTTAGTGCAAGACGTTACTAATTGCAATTAGTTTTATTTGCAATTAGGGGTTAATGATTATTAGTTAATTCAAATTTAGCTAATTTTAAACACTATTTGGTAAAAGCGACCCTTAATAATGGTCATAAATAGAGTAATCACAATATTGACACCAAAAAGGTAAGCTCCTCAATAGAGCCTTTGCAACGTGTATGTTCACAGTTAAAATGAAATGACGAGGATAATTTGTTTCCATGTTTTGGGTTTCACCACATCCAAAACATTTGTTCGTTCGAACAAAGTGGGTTTTACGTCATGGCCAGGTAAGTCTCTCATTTATGTAATGTTGAAAATCATATTTCGTCAAAAATTTATCTATATCCATAAAGGTTAGTATCACCATTATAATTGTAATTGTAAGTATATTGTATGAATCTGAAATCAAAATACAAATATGCGCGTTTGAAAAAACTATGACTACTGCACTGCTAATAGAAACGAAAATAAAGAAATACTATAAAAGTATTCATTATTAAAAAGGTTGAGCAGCCATGTTATCGGGGTAAATGCTTCACACAGACGCTTTTACCCAAAAAAAAAGGACGCATTTATCCTAAAACTTCTTGTCATAACCTGAAGTTTACATCTTCATAACTCAACAATTAGGATGTTATGAATCAAAATAACTACGTGTATAGGCGAGCAAACATGTATTACGTAATAATTGAAATATAAAATTTTGTTAATAATCAATAAAAACCTAAAGATTTTTATAGATTGTAAGCACTCACCTCTCGCTGCTCCTCTTGCGCACAAACAAGTGATTTTCAAAATGGCCGATTTGTCAAATTTTCGACGAGCAACGCCCTCTGTTCCCATTTTAAGTTACGAATTTAGTTCAAACTGCTCCCTCCAGATGGCTGTAGTTGTTACATTTCTACTAGTTTTTGAGAAATTGCAAAAAGCTGCATTTACCCCTTGGACGCATTTCCCTCAGTTGACCTTACGTGATTTTTTTTTCGAAGATATCTCCGTTTGTATTATGTCTACTACAACAAATTAGGTACCAAATTGTAGGTATTTAGATCTTTTATCTTATGGTATTTGGTTTCTCCACGTTTTCTTTCTTTAAGTGTGTCAAAAATCAAATAGTCTCCATTTTACGTCTGTGTCTGTCTCACCTCACCTTACCTTACCTCAGTTCCTAATGTGATTTTAGAGTTGAAACGCATACCTATAGTTAGATGTTAACATTATCCATGTCATTACATGCAAACGAATGCAATTTACGTTATGTAAAGCATGTTAAAAGTCATTTTATAGGTTATATTGTGAAAATTACTAGTTTTAATACTGTACACTAGTGAGCGCTAAACCATTTGAAACCCTTTGTGATGTTTTAATTCTGCTATTCGACGGAAGATGGCGTCACTGGTAAATTTTTATTAGAAGTAGGAAAAAAAATTGTGATAATAGATGGCGTTACTGGGAGCGATTTCGCGCTTATAAAAATTTTTAAGATAGATGAACGTGGGCGAAAGTATCTTGTTATTACAGTTTAAATGATTTCCTTTTAGATAAAATTAAGTCAATGTACTTTGTACGCCTTACACTTGCTTGTAACATCTTTTTGTAAACCCATTTTCACAAATAAATATATTTGTATTTGTAACTGGTGAAGGTCACAGCGCATTATATTCGTTTTCTTTTGCAATGTCGCAGCATAATGAAGAGATATACCTATTTCCACGCCGCGCCGCTCCCCTATATAGTGCGCTGTGACCAAGGACTCTGACAGCCCTCTGTTTTTAATGTTAGAAAATAAAAACCATTATTTTTTTATTATTTCACTTTATAAATAGAATATAATTTTGTCAATATAAATAAATTGATGTGGCAGTTTTTCTCATCAATAAACTGCAAATAAAAACAGAAAATACAATTAACCATATTTTAATTAATATTTCAGTTCTAAAAATATTACAAGACATGAAACAATATTATTATTTAATTATCAGTTGAGATCAGTTAATCAGAGTTGAATAAATATTTATTAATTAATTCAAACAAGAGCGCCCAGCACACCCGGCTACGCCATTGGTCTCTTTTGAAAATGTTGTATTACAAATTTTTAAAAAATTGCTAACCCTAGAAAAATAATCAGTATAGATGTTTAGGACAATGAATTAAAAGCTAAAAATTAAAGAAAAATATAGTTGAGTTTTAATGAAATGCGGTAGATGGCGTTCAGAAAATCATGGATCTAAAGATGAAGCAAGAGAAAAAACTAGCTTACATAACATTCGTATTTGTAGTTTATCACAGAGCTTTAAAAACGAACTTTTTAGTACGCTTTATTCTTTTGATTCCTTCGAAAAAAGAGCCATATTTTCCAAAGAGCCATTATGCTTTGTGGCGATTCGTCGGTGCACGTCGAAGGCCGGAGCAGAGCGCACCTGGTGTTCCACTGAAACAAGAATAAGAACATCTTAAAATGCAAAATAGGTTAATTATCTTTTCCATTTTTTGTTATTAGTTAACGTTTTGATTTTATTTTTAGATGTGCTAAGTCACCTGACGTGCTGCAAATTAGTATGTGAGTTTCTTTACTTCTTAATGCCTGAACCAATTTGGATGTGTGGGGTATGATTAGAATCCTTACATTAGCCTGAATGACACTGGCTATAATATAATTTTTGACCTGATAGTCGTGTTTTCTTATTTTCGATGATAATTAGCTAAAACTTCCGCCTATGAGGTTCATTAGATATAATTTTTTTACTAGCAGTTGATTGAATCTGAAACTGCGATGTTAGAGCGTATCATTTGACTATATGCGCCTCTAGTCTTAGTTCCAGATTCAGTCAAATTTATTAAACGACCCCCAAAAACTGAAAAGCTATAATCATACTTATTGTTGTGAATAGGTCGATCAGATCAGCAACGATACATAATAATATCGCAACTGGCCTCGCCGCTGTCGCGCGGCTGTGTAGATATCTTGTGTTTAGCATGAGCATCGCATCGGCCCCGCCTGAACTGCTGTGCAGCCGCTGCTGTAGCTACGTATGCTCAGCTGATGCCGCTCTCTACTGAAATAAGAAAAATGCCATGCTTATGAACAGTTTTTATGCATGTGGTAAGCATAAAATATTATTGTTTGGTGGCGATTCGTCGGTGCACGTCGAGGGCCCGAGCAGGTAAATATAATTTAAGATTAAAGGAATATTTTATGAATATTACCAAAACCTTTAGTAAAAGTTCTCAAACAATTTTTTATTTCACCGTAACTTCTAAATGCCTGAATCAATTTGGATTTGTGGGGTATGATTATTTAATAAATTGTGATTGTGTCGTGTTTCTGCAAACCCAGTAGATTACCCCGCTCTCAAGGCGATCTCTGACCGATATGTGTGAAAGAAAGAGGCCTTTGCCCAACAACGGGACAGTTCAGGCTAGATAAAAAAAGTAATATACGTTGACTTTGGCTTACGGCTGATCGAGGCGTATGACACTGTACCTAAGTATTGGAAGTAATTTTCCATATCGTTAGGAAGCTGTAAAGCGACAAAATATTTTTTCCGACATGTTTTATACGTATAGGTACAAAATGTTAGGTTAGGTTTAATTAATTTTTGATAAAGCGTAGGCTATATACCTGGTCAAGTCAAGTGGGCGGCAGTCGGCGGCACAGAGTACGGTGGGCGGCATGCCTGTATCCAAGCAGTCACAGATATTTTACCTAAGCTATCCACAAACATAACCACTCCTATTACACAGAAACGATGTACTATTTCGAGGGCAGTTTTACTTTGAATAATGACATCAAGAGGTTGATATACGATGGGAAAAAATCAATATCAAAGAATTATCCATTTGTTTTAAGAAAAAAGATACGAAACTATGTAAATAACACTTGCTTGCTGGTATTTAAAGGTATCAATGGCCAATGGCGCGTTCTGAAACAAACACAGTTAAATTTCAGAACGCACCTCTAAATACTGGAAATGCGTGTCATGAACTGTCGTGTTTCCGAATTCTAGAATCACTGAATTGCATACGACAAGGATAGCATAGCTGTTTCCGTGGAGAGTGGAACAAGGACGTCCGCTCTGAGTTTTGTTTTGCGTGAATTCAGACATGATTCCAAATCTGATTCGGACGATGATCTAATTTTGTAATAACTACAAAAATTCTCAATAAAGACATATTTTTTAAAATATTTTGGTTAATTTTATTTATTTAGTGCTTTTTTATCAAAATTTGCACAAATCTAATGCATTTTAGGGTTTGTGTAGCGCATTTCTTAAAATAGCAGTTGGCAACACTTGATTCACTGCCACTATCTATTTAGAAGTAAGTATAATTTAAGCATCTCCTGTGTACTTATTTAATGTTAAAAACATACCATTATAGTACAGAACTATCGATAGTATCGATTGTTTATGCAATATTGAGGAGCAATACTATCGATAGTTTTTCCGTTTCCAACGATCGATACTATTGCTGTTTATCAAAACTATGGATACTATCGTTTTTTTTCCTTAACTATCGATAGGCTATCGATATTGGACTATCGAGCGGCAATACTAGAAAAAATGTTTCCCGGCACGATGTAATGTATTTTTTTAGTTGTTTCTAGTGTTGCCGAACTATCGGTAGTTTTACAATCGATAGTGAAACGCCAAAAACATGTATCCTATCAATAGTAACGATAGTGTCGATAGTTATTTTGGTGCGATACTATTGATAAGCAGCAATACTATCGATCGTTGAATCCGTTTCCAACGAGCGATATTATCCATACTATTGCTGCTTATCAAAACTATCGTTTTTTCCTTAACTATCAATAGGCTATCCATAGCGGCAACACTAGTTGTTTCCATATTCATCATCATCATCATTTCAGCCTGTTAACCTCCACTGCTGAACATAGGCCTCTCCAATCGCACTCCAGCGCGACCGGTCCGTAGCCACCTGCATCCAACGAGACCCAGCGATCCTCACCAGGTCGTCGGTCCATCTCGTAGGTGGCCGTCCCACACTGCGCTTGCCAGTACGATAGCAACCATATTGATAGCAACGAAACAAACTGACTGACTGCCGGTGAACGAACGAACAAACGCCAAGCCGAGCTCTAGGAACTTATAGGCGAAGCGAGCGTCTTTTGTTACTCTGTAACATAAAATAATGTGTGGGTGGGGAAGAAGAAAACCAGATCTTGAATATCTTTGAACACATCAATAATTTATTGATTAAAGAACAAAATTAAAAATTTAAGTCCTATAATACCTCGGCAGCTTAAAAGTTATACAGGGTCGGTGGGTGACATGAGGTGATACAAGTTGTTGCTATTAACGTTTTAAATAGATATTAAAATTAGAAACTGGGCGCCAGGTCATTGGCCACGGGACCAAAGACCAAATTTATAAAAAGAAGTTAAACCGAAGGTTATAAAAGTATGGTAAAAAATATATCAACGATACTGTTAAGATCCTTGGGTGAAGAATGGGATGCTCAGACCCGTCTCCAGGTGCTTTTGCCACGTTCGACAGCTCCACACGGCTGAAGAGCAGAGGAAGGTTCAAGCCAGGTATCCTGGACTAATAAAATACCCTCAATAGAGAAAAGAAATCCAGCTCAAGACACGCTGATATTCATGTCAATCCATTGAGGGTATGAAAATAAAAATGTGGTCACACACGGATCCACGTTACCAGGAACTGATTCTTTTCCAAAATTTCAAGTAGAAAACATATAAAAAATCAATGCCAAGGTCATCACCACATTTGGACTCCAGGCACGAGTCAAAACCAGATTAGCAATAAATTCACATTAAAACGGTGAAATAAATCCGACCTGCGTACAAGCAGCGGAACAAACTGACTGACTGCCGCCGGTGAACGAACGAACAAACGCCAAGCCGAGCTCTAGGAACTTATAGGCGAAGCGAGCGTCTTTTGTTACTCTGGAGCCGTAAACGTTCAAATAATTTGTCAAATTTTACGTGTACGACGTGAGTTCAGCGCGTATATTACAAGGTAATGTTACATGCGCGCGGTACGACGAGTGAGCCTTTACTAGTGTTCTGTGCTTTATTTTGTGCACAGAGTACCTTGTAATATAATGTGTGTTGGCCCTGAAGCTCCAACCATTTTATGCAGGGAAGGAAAATACAAGTCATCGAGAGGAAAATGTTAACAAAACAATCATAAACTCTATCTATCATTTATTTATCATATCATAATCTATATTTTTTTTTTTTTTTTCATTTTTTTACTTCACCCGCAGCTCAAACCGGCCGTCTTTGGAACTAAAATAAAAAAAAAAAAACAAAAATTTGGTGACATAGGAAATTAGAAATCATAAATAGGGAACACATACGAACATTACCATAAATACAGCGGTTTTTTTCAACTGTTGGCTCGTAATGGTTCGTGTAATATAATGGCCGGTATACACTTTGTTTAGTGCAAGTGCGAGTGCATGTACAAAATACGTGTACCCTTAGTCAAGTCACACAGAGCGGGAGCGGCGCGTTCCGGGGCCGGGACAAGCAGGACGGCGCTATACCGCGCCATAGCACCGTCCCGCTTTCCCGGCCCCGGACCGCCCTCGGCACGGCTCTGTGTGACTTGGGCTTTAGTCAAGTGATTATTGGTCGAAGTACTCGTATTTTGTACATGCACTTGCACTAATCAAAGTGTATACCGGCCATAACACACTGGTGCGTCGTCGCCTTTTTATTTTGCGAACTTGGCGGACACACTGCCGTGAATTAAGTTCCCGGAGGAGCTTTTCACAAAAAAAATATAAACTTTTAAAAAATAAATTTATTCAAGAGAAAATTACATGTTTCGCGATCGCGTTATTCTGTATGACTGACCGGTAGGCCAGGCATCAACGCTCCGGTGCAGCGCGGCTTATCGGTAAGAAATGCTAGCGTAGCGTCTGCATTCCGCGTCACCGTAGCGTCAATGTAAGTATAAGAGCTATAGTCTATTACTAAAACTTATAATTAAGGTAAACTAGACATGAAATTACTACGGAAACTATAGAAAACACTAAAAGTTAATGTAGAGCCGCATAGAGTTCACATAACACCTCCCGGCGGAGATCGAGGTCCTTTCAGCAGCTTATCTGATGAAAGACCGCGGAAGTGTTATTCCACCTTGTACAGGTTCTGCAGCAGCTTCTGTGTCTCCAGCAATCTGCTTCATTTCCTTACATTTCCTTATTTTGATGTACAATATGAACCTGGTCATCAGTAATAGAAGAATGTATAGCGGTGCTGTCCAATACAGGTGAGGTTTCACGTTGAAGCTGTCTAGATTTGCGGGGTGGGGCGGTGCTTTAATGATACGACTGGAAACTTTAGTATAACTTTTGTATATTTCTCAATAGATCATTTTTACATGCACGATCCTCAGATCTCAAACAAAATGTACTCTTTTTCTTCTGACAAACTTCATTGTCCATTCTCAAAAATAATTCAAATATAAGTGGCCAGTAACAGCCAAAGAGGCAAAGAGGCGTAGGTATGTATCCATACCTAACATCCCTCCCCCTCCGGAAAAGAGCACATTCTATTTTATAAGTAAAATACCCTATCTATCCTACCTAAGCCCGGAAGCATTCTCTTTGACAACAACGACTCACATCAGTAGTTAGTGCTACTAACAAACTGAAATACACATGACGCCACATGAAGGACTAACTTATAAGCAAACCAGGAGAAGGATGAACTAGTAAACAACGCGTTTGTGGCGCAAGTTATTTCAATTTTGACGAGCAAAAAACAGGCGAAAAAGTACTCGTCATGCTGAGACTATGAATCATTCTACGATTAGGGCCAAAATGAACAACATCAAGAAATTTAGAAAAATCATGACTACACCCTAACTAACTATAAAAAACATGCTTAACCTAAATAAAAAAACGCGTCACTCCCTACGATCACTAACACTCGCGTACACGGACACACAGACACAACACTTGTGGGCAGTGAGGGCCCACGGGAGAGATACCCTCCCGTATCCGGCGCCTCCACCATGCGGGGTGAGGCGGTGCTTTAATGATACGACTGGAAACTTTACTATAACTTTTGTATATTTCTCAATAGATCATTTTTACATGCACGATCCTCAGATCTCAAACAAAATGTACTCTTTTTCTTCTGACAAACTTCATTGTCCATTCTCAAAAATAATTCAAATATAAGTGGCCAGTAACAGCCAAAGAGGCAAAGAGGCGTAGGTATGTATCCATACCTAACAAGATTGATAGTTTGTTGCTCTCGTTCCAAAAAATCAATTGTTTTGTGAAGTTGTTTTAAATTGACGTTTTCTATTTTCAGGGGCTGTAGCGGATTCTTGATCTTTGCTGCTTCCAAATTGAAGTAAAATAATTTAATGGGTATTCCGTTGAAAACATTATACGTATTCATGTAAGTCACTTTGTCCGTGGAGGCACTGCAGTTTTCAGGAAGCCTGAGTAAATACGCACCATTTATTTTCAGATATTCGTCGTGGATGCATTGCAAGTGGAGGTTGGTAGAGTTGTGACCAATTAGTACGTAATATTCATCGCTTATCTTTTCAAAAATGTTCCGGTTAACTTTTATTTGGTGGTATTCGCATTGAGATGAAACCTTCTGTGATCTTATTAATGTATGTATACAATCAGGGTTACGTCTTGACTCTAGTAGGTTTGCATTTATCCGGCAGTAATAAATACTTTCAACTCTGTTGCATGAGTTTTCTAGATACTGGTACGCATTTTCGTTCATAACTAGATGGGATTTATTAGGTATAAGGATAGTACTGTTGGAAGTGGGAATTGGGAACAAATAATAATATGTAAACGTACTCTTAACATAAATGGGTACCTTAATAATAAAAACTAACTTATTGTCACTAAAATAAGAGCCTACATCTAAAAAATTATAAAGAAGACGAGATTTCTTCACTTCAGATATTATTAACTGATCTGAACTATAATGTTTCAGCAAAACCTGTAAGATGTATTTTATACCTTCAAAAGAAATGAAATTGCGGTAAGCTACATGATTTATGGAAAAAGAAATAGATGTTTCAATGTTTAACAAAGTGTCTAATACTGTTTGTTCGTTAATCTCCAATAATTTATACACACTGTCCAATTTTACAAAGTCTATAAACTCTTGTTGAGTAATATTAACCTGTCTTAATATTTCTGATATTTTAAAATTTATTTTCTGTTGATTTTGCACCACAGCCGTCATTGTATTATTGTAGTTTTCCATAAAAAGTTTATTTAAAGTTACTGCTTGATTAACATGGTGTGTAATTTCATTTTGATTTCTTTGTAGAGTATCTATAGCTTTGTTATATCTCAAAGCATCATTCTGATCCAAGTTACCAGTAATGCTATGAATTAAAGTACCGAGACCGTCAATCAAAGCTCTTCTATACCTATTTCTACTAAGAGAATTATACTTATCTAAAATACTACTAAACCTATCTCTAACATATTGTTGTAAAGCAGTAAATCTAAATTTATAATCGTAACCTAAATCACTAACCAATGCCTCAAGGGTAAGAATTTGATTTTCAATTATTCTGATGTTATCTTTCATGGGATCTAAATCTATAAAGTGCAAGAATACATGGTCAGATTGTAAAAGTTTAGCAGAGCCTAACTTAAATAGAAGTAGTCCAGGGTTATTTGTCATCGGCATTAGTTTCGCTTCCTCGGCTCGTGCCGGGCAGCCCACCGTCATCGTCGTCCTGTAACAAGTAATGTTGCAGTTTAAGGGGCCTTCGTAGTTTTCTTTTATGATATTCTTGTTGTTTATCGTGAGGAATTTTTATACCTAAATCCTTTGTTACATTTCTCGTTAAATAACGAGGTTGTTCTTTGTGGTGGACAGCAAGAGGATTCTTGGAATAAAATGCATGGCCTTCTTCATACTCCAGGGGAGCTTCTAACGTTTGGTTTCGTTTATTTATGGTCGCCATTTGTCGTAAATTTAGACGTTCGTTAATTTTTTCATATAAATCGGTGGTTATTCGAGTCAGAAATCCCACTCATAGGGGTTGGTTTCGGTTTTAAATTTGTCCTAGGGTCTTGATAAAAATAGTTGAATTTCGGCTGTTGGTGCTGATTTGTTCGAAACTGGTTGGAATTGTTATTATTAGGTTTAAAGTTTTGTTGATTGTTTCCAAACTGACGACTATAGTTTGGCTGATTGTTATTATTCACAAACTGACGGTTTTGGCTGATTGTTATTATTCACAGACTGACGGTTTTGGTTAAAATTCATGTAATTGGGTTTTTGATGAGCCCAGTTTGGAGTAAATTTTTGTGTGTTAAATTTAAAGTTATGGTTATAATTCTGATTTTGATTTACAGGTTTATTATTGGACATATTTTGCGTTTGGTTACGTTTTTGTAAGTACATTATGTTTCCTTCTTCTTTTATGTACTGAAGGGCTTCGGGTAAATCTTCAGGTCGCATTGCATGAATTGTAGAGCCGAGGGGCTCTATTAAACCGGCCAAAAAAGTTTTAAGGGCCTGAGCTTTGAAAAAATCTCGCTTGCAAGAAACAACATTTGGGTCACTATTATGTATATTAATATAGTTAATCAAAGTAGTTACCACATTAACACATCGATCGTAAAATTGTTGGGGACTCTCGTTGCCTTGGTACAAATTTACAAGGTCACGGTTAAGTGAATTTTCATCTCGTTGATCCGAAAAATTTTGAGTCAATACTTCTTTAATTCGCGGCCACGTATCTGCAGAATTTACATCAACTATATCGAGAGCTTTTCCCTTCAATTTTCCGATTAAACCATTAATAACGATAGTATTCTGGAAATTTTGATCATTTCCACTATCGTAATACTGTGTATAAACTTTATCGGCTGTGTTTATCTATAAAGAGAATTAACATTTCCGTCGTAATCTGGCACTATTTTAAGCGCTACAGAAAAAAGCTCTAATTGCGTCATGATTTACAAGAAAAAGTAATAGCTTTAAAATGAAAAAAAAAATATAAGAACTAACACAGGCTGTCTGGTATAGTACTTATTTAGTTTTATTCGTAATAAACACTTCACAAAACTCTTGGATATCGGGATAGAAATAGTTATGAACTGTTCTAATATCTGAGCGTACTTACAGTATTATCAGCAAACCAAACATCGTAATTAGGCCAAATGAAGGCAATGAGTTTCCTTCAGGGCGTCACAGATTCCACAAAACGTAAGATCACTTTTCGGGAAGGTAAGTTACACTGTTAACCGTTTAAACGGACACTGAACACGATTTTCAGTTCTCCAGCGCAGTGTAATCCACAAGTCTGCGCTAATTAAGTTCCCGGAGGAGCTTTTCACAAAAAAATATAAACTTTTAAAAAATAAATTTATTCAAGAGAAAATTACATGTTTCGCGACCGCGTTATTCTGTATGACTGACCGGTAGGCCAGGCATCAACGCTCCGGTGCAGCGCGGCTTATCGGTAAGAAATGCTAGCGTAGCGTCTGCATTCCGCGTCACCGTAGCGTCAATGTAAGTATAAGAGCTGTAGTCTATTACTAAAACTTATAATTAAGGTAAACTAGACATGAAATTACTACGGAAACTATAGAAAACACTAAAAGTTAATGTAGAGCCGCATAGAGTTCACATAACACGTGTGTCTAGCCATCCAACCATCCGAGAGAACGACTCCGTTTGGTTGTAACGTAGCCGGACTCCTCTATAATTACTGTCTAATAAATAAAGCCATTTTTTTTTTAATTTTATCGATCTTGGACATGACTCGAACCTGCATCTCCTTATATGTCCTTTCCCAAGCTCTAGTCTATCTCTGTACAAAATTTCTATATATAAAAAATATATAAAAAATATATTATATTTTTACTATACAACGTGTTACAAAAAATCCCAAAAAAAAATAATATTTTTATCAAAGGCATTTAATTAAAATTTTCCCGTCTCTAGTGATCAGCTGTGTCAAAGAATATTCGGACGAAATATGTAATTTTAGGTCAATGTTCCTATTTTTATCGCTATGGTTAAAAATGTTTACGTACTACTTGTACCATAACATTCACATTAGAACAATTAATTTCAAAATGAAAAATTACAAATAATTAAAAAAGCTTTGTTAAATAATTGTTATGAAATAATAAATTAATGAAATAATAAACTAAATATTTCAATTTAATATTTATGTTTGTAAATACGTAAACAAGATAATTAAGGCAAAAAAAAAATGATTTCTAACATAAATTGATTTAAGTTCATCTCTTTTAAAATAGTAAGCACAAATGGTGTACAAATAGTTTCCGTTCTGAGAATTGATAGTCTATATTTTAGGTGTCAATTGACACTAGAGATGGGAAAATTTTTATTAAATGCCTGTGATGAAGAATATTTTTTTTTTTGGTATTTTTTGTAACACGTTGTATAATATGTTCACATTTATAATTCATTTATTTATAAAAAAAAAACTGTCAGAAACTTGACAAGTAATTGCACGGACATCACAAAAAAGAACGGACAGACAGACAGACAGACAGACGGACAGACCGAAACTATAAGGGTTCCTTTTTTACTACGGAACCCTAAATCTATCTATTAACACTTGATACTGGTCCCCACTATAGATGTAGGGCCGGTTTAAATATAACCACATTTTCTTAATATTCCGCAGAAGAAGGAATAGAATGGAGTAGGTATACCTAAAAACTGTAAAAAGATTTTTTAATGTGCGATAGATCGGTAGGTATAATACTGACTAACTTGCCTACTTATTAGATTCTAGTTGGTGCAAGTGCGACCGCAAGTTACAAAAAACTATAGTTAAAACTGTGTTGACTATCCTGAATTTGGGTGATCGTATCTACCTACAGATATTATCAATCTAGTTAAATAGGTTACCTGCCACGGCCACGCCCACGTCCCCGGCCACGCCCGCGCCTTCACGGCGGCCGCCACTCCCGCGCCGCCGGTGCGCCGCAGCAGCAGCAGCCGCCTGCTCCGCCGCAGCAGCCTGCCCCGCCGCCGCAGCAGCAGCCGGTGTCGCCGCCGCAGCAGCCTGCTCCGCCGCAAGGGCCGCCGCCGCCGGCCAGGGAATCGCGGTCAGTTACTGATATAATATCTATAACTTCATTTTTCCCCGACTTTGCTCAGAGACTTCGTAGATATACTTAAGTACCTGGCTTATAGTATGAAACATTATTGATCTGTTGTTGTTCTACCATAATCTATAGAGCGCCCTGGAGGCCGGCTGCCCCATGGCGGCCGCCACCGGCTGCACCATGGGGGCCGCCGGCGCCGTGGGGCTATGTCCCGTGGGTGCCGGCGGCGGCGTGGGTTCCGGCGGCGGCGCAGGCACCATCGGCGGCGGCGGCGGGGCAGGCTGCTGCTGCGGCGCCGGCGGAGCAGGCGGCTGCTGCTGCGGCGGCGGCGGCAGTGGCGGCGGCGGCAGTGGCGGCGGCGGCAGTGGCGGCGAATGCCGGACTTCTTTCATTTCCCTATTCAACACATTGAACAGTTTATATTACCTACGAACAGTGGCGGATTTGCAGTCCTAGCCGCTCTAGGTCCCAGGCCATGTGCCGCCCTTTTCTCAATACCTACCTAACATATAGATTAATACATAATTCATAAAGCTGCTATTTTATAATATTTTCCGAGGTTTCAGGGATGATTGGACATTAAAATAAAACAAGGTTTTAGGTTTTGTTATGCAGGTGGCTCTGGAGTACGATTGGAGAGGCCTATGTTCAGCAGTGGACGTTAACAGGCTGAAATGATGATGATGACCAGACGGAATCTGCCGGCATAGAATCTGAGAAGGAGAGCGGAGTTTTCCTAGCAGCACAGGCTAAAGACCAATGAAGTTCCAATTCCAAATGCGAAATAAGTAGTACCTAAACATTCATGTACCAGTTTGTTTAAAGATTTGCACAAAATAAACAACTGAATTTAAATTAGGTACTTACATTGTGCTCTCCTCTGCACCCATCATCACTAGTTTCAGAACGTTGCAACGAAAAACTGCTCCCTATCACATATGGCGCGCTACACCAGTGTTGCCGGCAGTCAAACGAGAAAAAGTCCGAAACCAAATATAAGATTACTCGAAATTACCCGTTTTCTGTAGTAAAAAAAAAAATACTTTACTTTTTTTTAGCGTATTGATTTTTCACCTATTTTAAATTTTCCTTAAGATTAGGGAGCTGAAAAGAAGAAACGATGTAAATATAAAAAAAAAACAAAAAGGTATAAAAATAAATCTGGAGTAAAGTTGATCACCTTTTGAATACTCATAATTATATTTTCAGTTTTTTTGAATACTGACTGCTACTATTGAGTTAAACATGTTTTCTTATAATGAAATTATTTACTGTAAAATAAAAACAAAATGTAATAAGTTATATGATTGTACTCATAATGATGTTTTCTCACAAAAAAATTGTTACTTAGGTAGGTGGTGGGTAGGTGATGAACAAAATTATAACATAATTATTCTGTTAGGTAGGTTTTATTGATCTACGATTGAATTTGCAAAAAAACCTGAAATTACCCGGTAGTCAACGTTACCCGACAGAAACCCGCTGAAGACCTAAATTACCCAAAGTCGGGTAAAAATACCCGTACCGGCAACGCTGCGCTACACTGTCTATTACTTCGCAACTCGCAACAAACGAAACGTTTAGCCGAGGTCACACGAGCGCGGTAACAGAGATGACGCTATACGAAAGAACGAGTGATCCAGTTTTTATAACGCTCCAGCTCAGCCAGCGAAGATGCTACGGCGCTATTCTCTGATAGAATGTTATTAAAATAGATAGTTTCGGAACTAGATGATGAACTAAATTATAACATAATTATTCTGTCAGGTAGGTTTTATTGGTCTACGATTGAATTTTGCAAAAAAACCCGAAATTACCCGGTATGTATGTATGTATAAGGGGGGACGTCTGCGAGGAGCACAGACGGGTGACCTGCTCTATATATAAGAACTATTTCACCCTTAATCCCAGTTTTGATGGATGCTCCTTTCATGACAGCGCCGCATCAGCTCAGCCGTACCGCGTGATACTCACGGTAGGTGAGTTGTGTTAGGTCTATCCCTTGTTCTCTCCACTTCTGGCATGGAGTGACCCAATGGCCCCCGCGACTACCCAAGAAGAGCCAGCTTGGCAACGGCTATTGCTACTACCAGCCAACCCACCCGAGCGCCGCGTGAGTCCCAGTGCCCCCCCACGCCTTAAGCTTCGAAAATTCTGGGTTCCCCCACACGGTTGTTCTCCCCCCGTGAGATCGCAATCGGCCGGGCCTGCGATCGCCTACCCTCGGAGCACCCATCGAAGGAGTACTGGTTTTACTGTAGCTCCTCCGTGATGGCCCCCTCAAATCTGCCTGTTGCTCTACAGTATCTCAGTATGTTCTTGAATGACAGATTACTCAGTTTTTCCTTTTCGATGCTGTCTGTTCCTAGTATTTCCCATCTCGGCAGTGAGTATCGGACATTCTGCCAGAAAGTGTAAGCTTGTTTCATCTTCGCCGCACTCTGGACATGTGGGGCTCTCTGCTCTCTTCATGATGCTGAGATGTCTCTTTAGCGTGCAGTGTCCTGTCACTATACCTGTGATGACTCTGACGTCTTTTTTCTTGTGTTGAAGTAGGTGCTTAGTTCGTCTGCGATCAAGTGTCCTGATGAAAAGTTTAGACTGCCGGTATCCGGTGACCTTTTCCCATCTGGCATTGGTTTCTACTCTTGTTTTCTTCTCAATAACTCCATTCGTAATTCTTTGTGGTATTGGTAGGCGGGGCTCAGGACCTGTGAAGGTACTATCCGCTCCCTTTCTGGCCAATTCATCTGCAATTTCGTTCCCTTCGGTGCCTTGGTGTCCAGGCAACCAGGCAACAGTAACGCTACTTTTATTTGCAAGTAGGTTAAGTGCTGACTTGCATTCTTTAACCAGCGCTGATGTTGTTACTGGTTTATCTAATGCCCTAAGAGCTGCTTGACTGTCACTGTATATTACTACAGTGTCAGTCTGTAGATCTTCCATATTTTTGATCTGATGAGCACATTCTAGTATAGCGAAGATGTCCGCCTGAAAGATGCTCGCATACTTTCCTAGTTCTATTGAAGTCTTTAAGGACCGCTCAGGCCCAGTGTCGAGGATGCCTGCCCCTGAGAGTCCTGTTAATTCTTTCCTTGACCCATCCGTAAAACATATCAACGCGTTGTCATTATGCTTTACTTCCCATGATGTTCTTGGTCCTATGTGTATTCTGTATTTTTTGACAAATATTCTTTGCTTCCTGATCAGATCATTATTTGCCAGAATCATCGACATGTTTCCCTCGAATTCCTTAGCTACCACAGAATGTCCTGTGTCATTGGTCTTAAGACACCACATTCCGTAGGATTTTAGTCTGTAGTATTGTTCTTGAGCTCTCTTTTTTGCTTCCAGATCAAGCGGATTGAGATCAAGTATCATATCCAGCGCTGCTGTAGGAGTGGTCCTAATTGCCCCTGTTGTCATTAGCCCTGCTAATCTCTGAACTTGAGCAAGCTCTTTGTAGTTTTGCTTGATGCTTGCTCTATGCCACCATACTATAGACCCATAGAGAAGCCTCGGGAGAATAATGGCCTTGTATATCCACTCTGATATACGTGGCTTCAGACCCCAAGTCTGCCATCTGGTCCTGCAGCTTTAAAAGGTGCAAATGAGAAATGCTCCACCTAACTACATTTTCGTTAACAATGTTGTCCACACTATCAACCATTGACGGTGCTTCCATTGTTTCGCTTTCTGTTTCATCCTTCGAGCACCCCGGGAAGTGCGTTTCCATCATAAGTTCCAGGATTTCCTCTGGCTCCTCTATGATGTCATCACCAATCTTTAGACAACCTAACTTACTTGCCTTATCATTGGTGAGCGCTTTTGCTAGTCTCGCAGTTTCCGGATAGTCGGTTATGCTTTCACAGTACGCTCTCCAACTTTTCTTGCTTTCCTTGTGACATTTATTGCGCAGGTTGTTCCTGTTAGCTCTGTAGGTATCCCAGCGGTCTTGATCACCCTTACTTAGGGCGGCCCTGAGGGCTCGGCGCGCCTTTTTCCTGTCCTTTCTTAGTGTTTTATTCCACCATGCTTGTCCTCTGCCACTGGATATTTCTCTGGTGGGGCATGCCTGATCTAGTGCATTATCCAAAGATTTTCCAGGTTTGACGCTCTTTCTTCGATTTCCTTCGCGTTGCTTGGGGTCCCGTTACTGGATGGACTGTACGTCTTCATGATGTTATCGAAGAGCGTCCAGTCCGTTTTACGGATGTTTCTTATGCTAGTCTTACCTATTGCACTGTTTATTTGGAAAGTGATCCTGCGGTGGTCCGAGAAGGAGTCTGCAGTGTGCACCATCCAGTCGCTAATGTGGTTGTTGATGTCGCTTGAGGCCAGAGTGACATCAAGTACTCTCTCCTAGTTCTAGTAATGAATGTGGGTGTGTCTCCTACATTCGTAATTACTAGATTATTGCTGATTATATATTCTAGAAATAACTCACCCTTTTTATTGCAATCGGTGCTACCCCACGCTTCATGGTGTGAGTTAGCATCGCAGCCAATGACCAAAGGAATGTTCTTACCATTGTATTTAGCAGTGGCTTCTTCAAGTTCTTTTGTAGGTGGTTCAAAAGTTGTCTCGCTGGGGATGTTTGCGGACATGAACACAACTTTCCTCTTGGTGCCGTCTTCCATGGGTAGCATTATCTGTATCACCATGAGATCTCTGTAACATTCACACTCGATTAGTCCTAGATTCCTTGCCCTTTTGCTGACAAAGATGCATGTTCGGGGATCATCCTCACCGTGGTGATAGAGTATTTCTCCTCCCAGGCATCCCAGCCCCGCCACACGTTTGTTGAAGACGTATGGTTCTTGCAATAGGGCAAGGTCTATCTTATTTGCAGCAACAGTTCTGCATAGTTCAGCAGTAGCCAATTTGCAGTGTTGCATGTTTAACTGAAGTATCTTGAGTGTTTGTGTGTTTTTGTGTAGTGTATTTGTTTGCGTAGCCATTGTAGTGTTATATGTATATTTGTGTGTGTGCTTTGTGTGTGTCTATACATCATGGCGCTGAGTCGTGCCCCTTCCGTCGCCAACGTTCCTCGGGTCCCTGCGGTTGCCCACGCTTACCGAGGCGCGAATGGTGGCGGTCGGGTCTGTCCTATTGCCAGTGTGCTGTGGTGCGCTTGTAGACGCAGTGTCCTCCAGCTCCTCATCCGACGACATAACCTGCACATCGACGTAAGGCGATGCGCACTGCATATGATCGTCGGGTTTGGCGCTTTTGTCCACCGCTCCTTCCGTGTCCTGTTTGGGTACCCGTGTGGTGTTCTTATTCTTGATGAGTCTGGCCTGGACCTGCGTGCCCTCTAAGCTGATCCAGACATGGTCTTTGTCCTCACCAAGAATACACTGCGGTATGCCTACTACCAGTCTTTCTCCCAGCGGGAAGGCCGTTCTGGATTGCAGGACCCACTCTTTTACTCTAAGCTCAAATCTGTGTGAGTTCTGGGCTTGGATCATCATCATCATCAATTCGTGGTCGAAGTGATCCTCGGTCTTTGTCCTCACCAAGAATACCTTGCGGTATGCTTACTACCAGTCTTTCTCCCAGCGGGAAGGCCGTTCTGGATTGCAGGACCCACTCTTTTACTCTAAGCTCAAATCTGTGTGAGTTCTGGGCTTGGATCATCATCATCATCAATTCGTGGTCGAAGTGATCCTCTTTTTTACCCGGAACCCATATGGAGACCCTGGCCCTGTCCAGATTTCTAATGCCTATCTCTACCCCGTTGTGTTCGCCGAAGTCTTGAGAGAGCGCTCATTCCCCCGCCTTGGCCGACATTCGTGTAAGTAGGAAAAAACCTTCCGACACCAACCCCGACGTAGCGAAGGACAAGCACTCCCCTCCGATCCCAGCCTTGGCTCCAGCAACGAGAAGTTCTCTGAATTTCTTCCGGATGGTCGCAGCGAACATTTCGTCAACCGGCTCCCCATCCTTCCTGAAGATCATTAAGGCGAGATCGCTCTGATCCTTAGCGGAGTTTCGCGGTCCCTCCGTCCCCAGGAATGGTCGTTTAGCCGGTCGCTGCTGCGATTTCTCATCCGGATCTGTGTTTTGTCGCTTCGTTTTGGCGCGTCTAGCAGTCGTCGGTCCCTCACCACTCCCCGACGCTTGTGCACCCTCTACCTTCCTGGCAGCCTGTTGTCTGCGCTTCTTCAATCTCTTCTTCATTGACTTTGTCATCGCTGCGCTGAATCCGTCTTCGTCACTTCCGTTAGGTTGCGACGTCGACGACTTCGGGTTAGCGTTCCGATCGCCTTCCTTCGAAGGAACCGTACTTCGCGCCCTCACATCACCATGACCACTTCCCGAGGGTTGCGGCTGGGTTGAGTTCAGCAGATCTTCTATACCTCTCATCATTCCATCAATGTCCCTTACGGGCGTCACGCGCGTTTTTTGGTCCCCCCCAGAATACGAATGGGGACCGCCTGAGGATGCGAAATCCGCGGGAACCGCCGATGCCGCACCCTCAGGGAGGGATTCCCCAACAGTGACGTTGGGACCCTCCTGGGTAGTAACTTTTAAAAACGCTCTCATCATAACTGTTATATCGGAGTCCGGGTGCAGAAAAAGGGGGGTCAAATTTGTGATACACCCGCCACTGCGAGTGTATCAGGGGTTTATGTTTGGATCACACAGCAATTCTAGTATACCGTTTGCCCTGCTTCTTTTTGAATTACTGTGCGCCCCTGGTGCCCTCCTCTTTTATCCGGGCTAGGTACCGGCATCTTAGCCCCCCATGCTTTATGCATAAGATTCTAAGATGGCAGATTATTTGGGATTTTTGGGGTCAAGGTTTACTCCTCCAGGACAGGATAAGAGGCAGGAAGGAAAGGAGGGATTTAATTTGGATAAAGGAACCACGGGAATAGTAGGGAAGGGAAATTACCCGGTAGTCAACGTTACCCGAAAGAAACCCGCTGAAGACCTGAATTACCCAAAATCGGGTAAAAATACCCGTACCGGCAACGCTTAAGCTAGCAGCAGCAGAACATAGGCCAACGGTCGTGTCGTGTCGGTGTCGGTCAACGAATCCAAGGAATTAAATTGAATCATATACCAGTGTTGCCGGCAGTCAAAAGAGAAAGAAAGTTTCTAGATCCACGTCAAGCTAGCAGCCTCACCAAGATAGACTGATATGTCAAAAATTTGTTAGGAAAGAAAGTACCCATTTCTCATCACATCCGTACCTATATACTCTACCTCGAGAGCGGACAAAAATCTTCGCGCTGGCAACACTAATGTGAATCCGTCCTACTATGCGTGTGTGTGTATTATACACACATTGATCACACACTGTTTGATTGACCACACGCGGATGCCGCGGATTGCCGCGATTTACTGCTTTATCCTCATAGGAATAAAACCTTATTTACTCGTCACGCAGTAGTCAAGTGGGCGGGCGAGCGGCATGCTTTTATCACATTTTTATCGCCTGCATTCTGAACTTTAATGTTATGGCGATAATTTTCATTATTGCGCGTCACGCGGCGATCGGGCGGCAAGCCTTTGTCGATCTTTGAGTTCACCGCCACTAAAGGGGTTCGCTCTTAAGGTGGGTACAGACTGGTGAAACGTAACATGAAATGTATAATTCTGCCTTTCATTGCATGTTCGCTGCAAGCGTGGACGCATAGCGCGCTCTTAACGTGCATTCACTACGAACCTCCCGCGTTCGTCTGTTTCCGCCATTCTGCCGCGAACACGGCCCTTCGATACACGTTTTTTTCGTGCGCGTCACTTACAAAACCGCTAGATCACACGAAGCATGGAGTCCGAAGACCACGTTCTTGCTATGACGATTATCAGTACTTCATTATTAATAATACATCAACTCATGAAAACACGCCGAAGACCCCGACGTTGGTGGCGGACAGAATTGTATAAACGGAGAGAAGGTAGAGAACTGCTTACTGATATGAATTTTCAGCACATAAGTGGACAATACAAAAACTTTACAAAAATGACGCCAAAAGACTTTGAAAATTTACTACAGATGATCGGACCAAGAATTAGTCGAAACCATACAAATTTAAGAGCTCCAATTTCAATCCAAGATAGGCTAGCAATAACACTTCGATTTTTAGGTTCCGGGGACTCTTACACGAGTCTGCAGTATACGTTTAGAGTATCGAAACAATCCATAAGTGCTATTGTACCTGAAGTGTGCGCCGCAATAATGGAGGAATTAAAAGAATACATTAAGGTACGTATTATGAAAATCTTTATTTATGTTTAGAAGTGTCTTTATATCATTAAAGTCATCCATAGAAGACGTGTAAGACTCTTGTGAAGAGACCGACAAGGGCGGCTGGATGGTTGGATAGTCAGTAGTATCTTCATTTCTTGCCGTAGTATAGCCATAGGGTCCCGCTTCGTTTGTGCCCGATGGTGGTCCGGCCGATATTGAGGGACGATTAGAATATCCGGTCAGATCCACACAGTTCTGTCTTGCCCTGGATAAATAATCATCTTGGTGTGAACCATATGCATGGAAGTCCGAGCGATGAAGTGACTCCTAAAAATGCAAAAAATAATTAATTGTTTTCTTTTAAGGTACCAACGACAGCCGAAGCCTGGTTGAAGATAAGCAAGGAGTTTGAAGACCGGTGGAACTTTCCACACTGTTCAGGGGCATTAGACGGAAAGCACGTTATACTTGAAGCACCTATCAAAAGCGGAACCGAGTTCTATAATTATAAACAAAATTTTAGCATCGTTTTGTTTGCTCTAGTTGATGCAGATTATAATTTTCTATTCGTAGACGTGGGATGCCAAGGGAGAATTTCAGATGGCGGAGTTTTCAAAGATACCACATTATATGATATGATAGAGAATCACACAATAAACCTGCCATCGCCGCGTCCACTCCCCGATAGAAATATTTCCATCCCATATTTTTTTGTACAATTTTGCTGTTGCATTTTTCTACAGTCATTGACATCAACTTTGCGATTTCCGACCACGCATCTTGCTTAAGATTTTTCTTAAAATAGTTTGGAATCATAATTATGTTATGTGATAAAATATATAGTCAACGTCATAACGCAACCGCAGCTCATATGACAAGAGAAGTCCTATAATAGATAATCAAGGCTATTTCATTTTGCGGGTTCCACAAAATTTCACGAACTCTGTACGCATCTATCAAGCAAAATGCCTTTTCCTCACTCCACGCAGTGTCGTCCTCCATGTTCGTTGCGTGCACGTGTTGATTTCAAAACGACCGTCCACGTTGGCTGCTCCGCGCACACTGCGCGCCCCTTTGTGTTCGTTCGAAAAACCGACAAATCACGGATGGCTCCGCGCGCGGCTTGTAATGCTCGTAGCGTACGCGTGAAATGCACATATGTGTACGGTGAATTCTTTCATTACATGACACATTGCATGTTACGTTTCACCAGTCTGTACCCACCTTTACTGTTTAATAGATACGGTCTACACGGTCGCTTGAATTATTCATATTATAGCAAAATGAATTCCTTGATTGAGCATAATGTAATTCGGTGTACCTAAGCTACGCATTGCTGGCTGCCTTTCTGTACTTACTGTACAATGAAATCGCGGATAGCGCGACTCCTAGTACCTAGTGTCACGTAACACCTCCGAGGAGGTCCTACTGACGTAAATTAAAAGAATAAAGTTGAGGGGGAAAATATATTTACAAAACAGAAAAGGACAGAAAATTATAAAAACCTAAAGTACAAAATTTAGCACAAGCTAATAATCTAAAAACCAAAATAGTGAAGATGACGGAATGAAGATCCTTTAGCAGAGGGACTTGAAAAGAGGGAAGAGTGAGTTCGTAGAAGTAGACTTCAGTAGGACAGGAAAGTTATTCGGTTGTGGCAAGCTAACAAGAGATGTCCCGGGATCAGCTGGACCCCAGGACAAGGCCTTTTATTCGACCGCTCAATTAGAGAGCGGGGAAATGACTGCCATCCAATCGGAATGTATGGGCTTATATAGCCATCAATTCTCATAACAATATCCGATCGTCCGATCAATATTCCAAGCTTGAACTTCTGAATTCCATATCCATTTTCAAAATCCAAATCCAGATAGTAATATTTCCAGCCAGTCGTAGATAAACAGCTAGGCACTCCAAGTAAAGTCAGCCATCAAGCAACCAGGTTCAGTCCACAGAGTCCACATAACAGGTCCTGCAGGTCCAAGTGTTCCAAGACAGCCAGCGGATCCCTACGCTAGGTTTGAAGCCCTAAGTTCGATAAAAAAGTACTAGAATTACATAAGTTTAAAAAACTCAATCAATCTCTTTTAGAAAAATATAGGTATACAAACTTTTAAATGCCAAACTTGAAGAGTAAAGAAAGTGAAGTAATATGTCAACAAATGACAAGACAAGTAATGTCAACTAAAAAGTAAATAAAAACATTGAATTGAATGTAAATAACAAGACAATACTACACTAGATGGTAGAGCAACTGCGTGGCTGCGAATCTTCACCAATAAATTATAACTTCGATGTTGTAGTATTGTACTAAGTACCTATATTTTTCTTTTAAAATCCCTCATGCACAAAAAGCAGCATATTTTCTGACTGACTACGTCTGTAGCGAATGCGAGTAATGTAACGAATGCAATCTCCACATCAATCTCCCTGCTCCTATTGGAAAATGATCATCCGATCACAAAACATAAACCGAACTGAACTGCCGAATACCTGGGCTGATTGATAACTGGCCGAAACGACGAACTTAAAAAAATGATACCCAAAAAAAAAATATTACATTATATTTTGGTATCTTTTTGAAAATAGAACGCCAAATTTGAATTTAATCGAACTGGTGGAATTTGTTTGATAGGACGTAGAACTTTCTCTGTCGTAAATTTTCTTAACAATGGAAAGAAACGAAATTCGTGCGGTGATAAAGTTTTACGTTTTAAAACAGAAAACAGCAACCCAGATTAAAACCAAGCTGTAATTCTGCTCCTGCATTGAGTACAATTCACACCTGGGTAACTGATTTTAAACGTGGAAGACAGAGCTGCGAAGACGCCCACAGGTCTGACCGTCCAAATGAAGTCACGAATCCGGACATGATCAAAAAAATTCACAAAATTGTATTAATTGATCGGCGCTTGAAGTTGCGAGAGATAGCAGAGATGGTGAGCATTTCATCTGAACGCGTTTTTAATATTTTGCACCAACATTTGGGAATGAAAAAGCTTTGCGCGCGATGGGTGCCGCGTTTGCTCACTGTTGACCAAAAGCAACGTCGAGTGGACGATTCATCGGAGTGTTTGGCGCTGTTTAACCGAGATCCTAACGAGTTTTCGCGGCGTTATGTAACAGTCGATGAAACCTGGATACATCATTATACTCCCGAGACAAAAGAACAATTTAAGCAGTGGACTGAGAGCGGAAGACCTGCGCCGAAGAAAGCAAAACGGTTTTGTCGGCCGGCAAAGTGATGGCGACTGTTTTTTGGGATGCTCGAGGGATTATTTTAGTGGATTATCTGCAAAAAGGAAAAACAATAAATGGAGAGTACTACGCAAGCTTGCTGCAAAAATTAAGTGAAGAAATCCAGAAAAAACGACCACATTTGGCCAAGAAAAAAGTTTTGTTCCACCATGACAACGCACCTGACCTGCACACACGTCAATGGTTGCAGTCGCCAAACTCCATGAATTGCGGTTCGAATTGCTACCGCATCCACCCTATTCCCCGGATCTGGCCCCGTGTGACTTCCACTTATTCCCAAACCTGAAGAAATGGTTAGGTGGCCAGAGATTTTCATCAAATGAAGAAGTCATTGTTGCCGTGGACGAGTATTTTGAGGCGTTGGAGAAAACATTTTATCAAACTGGTGTAACGGCATTGGAGAAGCGCTGGACTAAATGCATCGAGGTAGAAGGAAACTACGTTGAGAAATAAATTTATTTTAAATAGATTTTTAAAGTTTTTCTTTGTCGTTTCGGAAACTTATCAATCAGCCCTCGTATTTCATCCCATAATTTGCACAAGAAGCCATAGCTAAGCATCAAATATGAACAATTAAAACCACGCTAAAAGATTATTCGTTCAAGTACAACTCATAGTAAGCCTATTCTACATGAACCAAAAGAACAATCAATAATAAATTTTGAAGAAAGAACAGCTAACTGCGTCACATAGGTTAGGTATCAACATAATTTTAACATTGGACAATGCTGTTTTAAATGGAATTGACCAACAAGAACAAACGAAATTATAATTATGTAAGTATAATATCAGATGAATCAAATTATAACAACAAAATCCTATCAATACAATGAACACACCTATAGAATAACAAGATCTTTTCAGTAGAACTATAAATATTCGATAGCATTATCTAAACTAAAATGAGTAGCTTATACACTAAGCTCACCCTGAGCTATGTATTTGCGTTCTTGTGTGAAATAAATAGATAGGTAGGACAACAGCAATTTTTGACCTGTGTGTGGGTGTTTTAGAAAGAAAGATAGAAAAATACTTTATTACTAACTACTCTACTACTACAAGTACTACTCTCTCCACTTTCTAATACTTTACCTAAAATTCTTAAACCGGGGTTACAGGTTGCTCGGTTATCTAAATACAAAGTTTAAGTTTAAAGAAGTAACCCTATTCTTAAACCGGGGTTATAGGTTGCTCGGTTATCTAAATAGGAAATTCTATAAGTTACCACATTATTATTACTACTGTGAAAGTACTATAAAAAATTTAGTAAAGCAAAATACAAAGTTTGTGGTACTTGCTTTAGAAAGTAACCCTATTCTTAAACCGGGGTTACAGGTTGGTTCGGTTATCCAAATACAAAGTATTTATAATTTATTAAATTGCCAAGTAGATGTACAAGAGAAAAGAGAAAAAAATAAGAAATATCATATTCATGAAATCGTTGTGGATACTTCACAGTACGCCGCTGGCGTGTTTGACATGCTATTATCCAATAATTCTATAGATGTATCGGAAAATGGTGAAAATGCGCGATGCATTTTACGTGGGGTCAGAGAATCAGTTAAGGATGAACTTACATCAAAATCTGCATAGCGTTTTGGACGCTTTATTATACGTGGAGAAGAAAATGTAGAATCCATAAAAGTATCAGCACGAGATATTTTACGTGACGTATAAAAGCTGATTGACGATATTGATGAGGTTCCATCTGAATCGTCGTAGCGTTTTGGTCGTTTTTTGGCTCTTTTTTTGGTTTGTAGTATATTACACGCTTTTGTTACACTCTTCGGATGATTTAGAGATTGTGATTTGATTTTAGGTAGCGCAACAGTTTCCGTACAGTTTGATTTGAGCTCAGGTTTTGTGTCATAATCAAAGTACACAGTACATAACTTGCAAACAAAATTTTCATCATCTTTTTTGATGTTTTTTAAACATTTAACATGATAGTTCCTCAGACATATTTTACATTTTAACATTGTTGCATCTTTGGTCTTATTATTGAAACATATCGGGCATAGTGACTTCACGTCATCGCTTCTAGTTATTAACTTTTGTTTATATAAATTTCTTTTTTCAAGGCAATCAACATAACCTACCAAACTTTCATTTAATGAAATCTGGTTAAAATAATGCACAATATACACTCCACAATTGTAGCCATTATTTTGAAGAATATGTTTTGGATATAAAACATTAAAATGGGCAATGTCGCGGTTCATCTGTTTAAAAAATAATTTTATTATTTTTACATATTCATGACCGTGTGACTTTCCGTTGGTTAATGGATCAAAATAAGATATAACCTTCCCCAAACAGTTAATGACCATCAATGTATAATGATTTGACATACATATTGGTACTACAATCAAATCTTTTTCTTTAGGGCAGGATGGTTGAGACCATTCTGATTTTAAAATGATTTCTACTATATTTGTCGGTATAAGCTTGTATTTTCCGTTATATTCATTGTTTAAAATATGCAACAAATGTTCCACTACACTATTGTCTAAATATTTAACGTCATCTAGTGACAAAAAGTCATTAATGTTTATCTCTATACAGCGACGGCTCCGTAGCCCAGGTGGTAGTGTATCTGCTTCCGACGCACAGGGTCGCGGGTTCGAATCCCGCCCAGGGCAAACATTTGTGTGATGAGCACTTGTGTTTGCCTTGTGTCTGGTTGTTGTTTATCTATATAAGTATGTATTTATCTATTAAAGTAATGTATATCAGCTGTCTGGTACCCATAGTACAAGCTCTGCTTAGTTTGGGATCAGATGGCCGTGTGTGAAGATGTCCCCACATATTTATTTATTATTTATTATTATTATCTTTTTTACAGTGTTAATAATAGTATTCTGAAGTGAAACAAAGTATCCCTGTTCGATTTTTTTGTAATATGAAAGATCTGCGTTCAAACCATTTGGCAAAAAGTTTACAGGTAAAGTGATATTTTTGATTTGTTGCTCCTTATCTTTATCAACATCTTATTTTTTTGCATGTATCTTTTTGAGCGATCTTGCCTCAAAGTGTGAGTATCTAGGTTTTGGTTTTCTTTTCCATGTTTCCCTAGCGTCTCGTTCGCTTTAAGGTCAAGTTTTGTAAGTCTATTTTTTTTCAGTTTTAAACGACTTTCTTTTGCAATCGACAATACGTCTTGACGCAGCAGTCTCAAGAAGTGACTACATTTCAAGGTGCGTCGATTCTGTAATACTGACCTTTTTAACTGCCCGAAGTAATTTTCAATAATTGCATTACTTTGTCTTTTTTGTATTAACATTTTTGACCACAATGAAACATAAGGTAAATATTTTTTAATATCAGTTGAAATAACTCTGGACTATAATAATCATTCTGTGAAATTTCTTCGTCTTCCTCAGAAGATATTGTTACATGTGAAATTATGTTGGAAAATCGTTTGAAAAACATGCTTTTTTTGTATAGAGCATCTTCATCGTCGTTTTCATAATTTACATTACAGCATTCTTTAAACTCCTGCATTGGGTCATTCAAAGAAGTTTTGATGCTTTCATGTTCAGAGCATATTGCTCGGATATTCTCTTTTGCATTATTGACATTTTGATTTGACTTCTTTGTATTAAGTAAAATAAATAAGTTTTTAATGACATAATCAAATTTTTCCAAGCAATCCATATTGATCATAGCAGCTAGTACATCTTTAAAAAAATATGACCTTTTCAAGCCCATTTTGTCCATATCTTTGCACACTATTTTCATAAAATGGGCGCAACATAAACATATAGGCGTTAGCATGTTTTTGTCAATGGATTCTTCATTGTCATTTGATGTACAAATTTGATAAGTCTTTTCGATATATTTATCGAGACTGAGGCCATTAAATGCTCTTGAGAGAGCGTGCAGATTAGTGAAAGCAAAATCACTCACTACCGCAGAAAATGCTGGCCACGATATTGCCGAAGTTTCTATATATATTCTAAAATAAGATAGCAAGCGAAATATCGCATCGACATTGTGTGTTCCCGCGACCATAGAAAATAGTGGAAAAATTCGTCCAAGTGGTAGTGAGATGACACCACAATAGAAATATTTTTTTTTCTCACATATTTCCTTTAGTGGTCGCACGACACTTCCAGTAGCATCGAAGTGCAAAACCGGTTTTTCAGGAAGTAATGCTCTCAGTATTTCTACTTGTTGTTTACTGTATATTTTGACCTTAAATGATCATCTCGAAGATATTGTATCAAGTCTTTCAAATCGTTTTTGTCACGATCATTTCGTGCCAAACATTCAGACTTTATTATTCGATACACATCATCTGATTTAATATCTCCCAGATTGTTTGTTACATCGACGAATTGTGTTTTTGATTTTAATATAATCTCTTTTTTTAATGCTAATGGCTTTTTGTTGATTAATTTACTTTTTAAAATATCCCTCTCCACTCCTCTAACTTGCAAAGTAAGATTCTGGGAGTGGTTAAAGTTTAAGCTTGAGCTATATACTGTAACATTTAATCCCGATATAACTATTTTAAATTTTTTACATTTCTTTTGTGAGCAACAAGCTGATACAACAATATTTCCATAATTTGAATATTTTACACCTTTAAATACCAGCAAGCAAGTGTTATTTACATAGTTTCGTATCTTTTTTCTTAAAACAAATGGATAATTCTTTGATATTAATTTTTTCCCATCGTATATCAACCTCTTGATGTCATTATTCAAAGTAAAACTGCCCTCAAAATGAGAATAGGTGTGGTTATGTTTGTGGATAGCTTAGGTAAAATATCTGTGACTGCCGGACTTGAAATATTTAACAAATGTTTTGGTATTTTAGGTTCACTGGGTGAAATTATTTATTTTTATTATCAAATATTTTTTTAAATTAAATATTATAATGACAATTAGACATCATAAATCTTATTTCATACATATGCACAATGTCAGTCAAAAATACCTCCCCGGGCCATACCCGCCGCAAAGGTGCCCATGACACTCGCTGCGTTGCCACGTTGAATGGCAATGGACAACCTTTGCGCCAGGTAGGAACCGGATCGGGCGTCAAACCCCCTCTCTCTGAGTCTGCGACCAACTTCGGCAACAAAAGTCAAAGCCTCTGATCCCCAGCAACCTGTTGTCTCAAACGCCAGCGGGACAAAGTTATAATTACCCCCCAGAGTTGAGTACTTGGCTCGCTTTTTGTCGGCTGCAAATTCAGCAGCAGCACCGGCTGAGCGCATAGTACGGCTGAGATGAGAGGCAGCGAAGGTGCTGACGCACGTGGCGTCCCACAGTAGGCACTTTCCTCTCTGCCACGGCACCAAGGTTAGGCCGTCAGGCCTTTTGCCATCAGACCGGCTGAGGCCCGGCGGCTCCAGGACACAGGGAATATTAGCAGAAATTATATCTTTATCTAAACTTGATGACAATATATTATTTTCTACAATAGAAGTTTTTTTTTTATTGTTATGAATTTGTCAGAATATAATGGACTGTTATCGGCAACACCTACATCTATTACTTTAGTATTAATCGAAGCATCATACTCTGATTTTGAAGAAGATTGAGTATTATGTTCGACATCTACAGATACTTTAGTACCAGCTAGAGAACTATACTCACTATGATGATGAATAAATGAATCTGATTTGTGAATTTCTTCTTGTTGTTGAAAAATATTTCCTGTCGATATTACAGTTATTTTCTCTGAACTTAATATGGATATGGAATTGTCTGAAGAGAATTGAATATTATCTTCAACTTCCGTTGCTATAGTATCAATAAAATTGTTATTTTTCTGTTAACTATTTTCTGTCCACATTTCAGGTATATGGATACAGATTTGTCTGAAAAGAACTGATTATCGTCTTTAACTTTGGTATCAGTAAGCAAACTACACTCACTATGATGAAAAGTATTTTCTGTGAATGTAGGAGACATTTTCTCCGGATTTAAAATGGACATGGACTTGTCTGAAGAGAATTGAATATTATCTTCAACTTCCGTTGCTATAGTATCAATAAATGGAGACTCACAGTTGATATTTTTCTGTAAACTATTTTCTGTCCACATTTTAGGTATTTTCTCTGAACTTAATATGGATACAGATTTGTCTGAAGAGAATTGAGTTTTATCTTCAACTTTAGTATCAGTGAACTACTGTGGTAAAAAGTATTTTCTGTGAATGTTGCAGACATTTTATCTGAAGAATTGAACTCGTCCGAAGATAATTTATTATTATCATCAATAATTATTGAATTTGGACAGCTAATGCTACTTTGAATTTCCTTCCAATGGTAAATTAAACGCGTTCTATTACGCGGTGTTCATTGAAATCCAAGAGTGGTTAAAACAGAATTCAAAACATCGGCATCAGAAATTTCCTTGGGAAAGTATTTCAGGAGATTTTTATCTTTTAACGCGTTGTACACGTTATTCCGCGTCATAGGCTTTCTTTTAAAACCCATGACAATATTATAAAAAACAACTTAAAATAATAATAATACAAAATAACTACCTACGTGATCTTCAAACCAGGAACTATGCACAAATTGTGGCCACAATGGACTCGGCTTCGCCCGCAAGACTGCAAAAAAAAAAATAACACAATTCAATTCAATATTTTTAATGCTGGCGGTTTCATTCATCGGGCTGTCGTCCGCGTCGTGGCGTCCAAGAGATCCTCAACTATCAGGCGGGTAAGCATGATATGAACCATGGTCTGTGGAGTCGCACCACACTCAATCCACCAATCGCATATGGATTGGTAGTAGTAGTACGGGCGTAGCCAGGGGAACCGTTTTGAGAAAAATATTATTAAATAAAACTACTAAAAGTATATTTGGTACCTACTTTTAGTAGTTTTATTTTCTTGAATTTAATTTAAAACAAGAAAAAAGACTAACCTATCACGTTGGTTATTAGAAAATTCTCAAGATTGCAACTCGCAACTAGGACAACCTTTGCGAGCGACTCTCTAAGAAGAAATAATGAAAAATCCTGTGTACAAAATTTCTCTATTCCAAATTTCATTCAAATCCGTTCAGTATTTTATTTGAGATTTCCCGTAGGAATGGGATGTATTTTAGGGATTCTAGCTCTTCGTCTGAAAGGTCTTTTTATTTGCAGTTTGTTTGTTCTAATTATATAATGTCCTACTATAAAAATATAAAATAGACATAATTTAGTCCAGATTCAATATCCAAACTAGGGGAATTGTTAATGGCATTTACCAACATGTTTGTCAAGTCCGAAAAAAAAGTAGAATTGAAATAAGACGTAACGTTGATGTTGTGTACTATTTCGTCGATGTTCGTGTTTCTTAAATGATCATGGCATAATTGTGCACTCGGTGGAATATACAGGCGATAGTTACAAACCAAATACACTTTTATTGAAGTTGGGATTCGCCTAAGGTTTTGGTTTCTGCGTTGTCTGTAACAGCAGCTGCGAGAAAAATTTAGTGCCCTCACAAAATCTCGAACGTGAAAGTCTTGTTCTTGATTTGCTCCATCATTGCTCAAAAGCTGATCTTGATCTTCAACATTATGATGATTTTCCACAACGATATTTTGTACATTGACATCATCCGCGCTTCTTCGAATTTCTGGACCTGGGACGCCATTGTCTGCATTTCCGATGCGACCTTGTCGCGTAGCGTTGTTAGCTCTTTGCCAGCATCTATGGCACACTGCCATAGTGTTATTGAATACAACCTGGAACAAAAATAAAAATCGATGAGTTTTAGAATCTACCTTTTGATTCAAGGGTCACGGGGTCAAATCTCGTAGGGCACAAGTATTTTTGTAATGAATAAGACATGTTTAGTCCTATACTTGAATTTTATTATTTTCTTACTTTTCGCAAGTTTTATTATTAAAAATTAAGCCATATTAGAAAAAAACGACCCGTATTATTTAATGCAGCCGCTACCGTGCGTATAATTTTTATTTAAATAAAGAATTATTTATTATTATTATCTATACATATTCAAATATGTATTTATGTATGTGTTTCGTCACACCAATAGTACAAGCTCTGTTTCATTTGGGGCTAGATAAATAGGGTGTAAGTATTTAAGCAGCGATCAGACTTCACGATCTATCGGGACGACGAGCAGGGCGGCTAGCCGGCCGGCAGTTAGGGCGTTCTGATTACACTGCACTAGATCGCTTCCCTACCCCAGTTTGCAGTCGGTTCTCGTGCGGGAAGGATGGCTCCTGTGCTCTCAAAGTACCAAAAAATTAGCCTGGCTCTGGCCGCAACTGCGGGCGTTAATATAGAAAAACGTAAAAAAAGAAGATGTTGGGTAAAAATATCTACTATTAAGAAATAAACTCTGCAACATGAAGATTTTGTACTATTTAGAGCCAGAAGATTTCAGAAATTATGTACGAATGAATTCTGCACAATTTGATCATCTTTTAAATTTAGTGACACCATATATTCAAAAACAAGATACATTACTTAGAGAAAGTGTAAGTGCTAAGCAAAGATTAACTGTAACTCTAAGATTTTTAGCGACGGGAAATGCTTATCATGACCTGAAGTATAATTTCTAATAGGACACGGAATCCGTCATACGGAAGAGATTTGTTTTTGTATTCAGGGTGGTTTTTAATCCACAAATTCTTTATACATGTCTAGCACATAGATTAAAATTTCTTTTTCTTTTGGAGATGGCATCGCGCTCGCTGATATACAACCAAATCTTACGTACGTACAACCACATCGAACGCCGCGCGGCGACTGAGCGCACTAACTCCCTAGCAGCGATCTCACCTCCCGATTTATCGTCACGATGGGAGCTAGGGCGGTCGGGCATCCACGATCACACGATATCGGGACCCTAGCTGCCTAACAGCGATTAGACCTCCTTGTTTGTAGTGCCTAGCTGAGATCGTGGCCGATAGATTGTGTAGTATAATCGGCCCTTTATTATTATTATTATTAGTTATCGCCCAACGATAGTCCCTAGCTTAGATGAAATATAGTGGTGGAACGCCGCTCGAAAAACGGCACCATCAAAACAAGGCATAAATTATGTGTATGCCTTGTTTCTATCTCAGTCCGCTAATCGACAGCGCCGATAGTGTACGTCACGATGCCTAAATGTGCAGTGAAAAAGTGCAAAAACTACACGTTAAAAGTGCAAAAAAAAGATGCAGTGTCGTATTTTCAGTAAGTATGGTTTTGGAATTACGATATTCTAAGTATTTTTTTGCATTTCATGGCATTTAACTGTATTTTTTGTAATAAACCATCATCTGCCCAGCGCGCGTCTATCCCTTTCACTCTTGCATACGCCACTCATAAGAAAGAGTAAACCAACGATATCTGTGGAACATAGTCGATAGGAAAAAACGTGGAGTCGCCATCATCACTCTTTGTGGGTCGATTTCACGTTACGAATTTTTATGACACTTTTTTTATTTTTTTCTGTAAATTCCGTTTTTTGGCTAACTGTTATATACGCTTTACCTAAAATGATATAGCGCATCAAGCTAGAAGTATTACAAAATTAAAATTGACACTAATGAGTTTGACATTTGACGGTTTGACATCGTAAGATTATAAACTAACGAGAAATAATACGTAAAATTAAATGGTTGGATTCAGTTCACAATTTTCCGTAAGTTTATAATATCGCGAGTAAGATTATAAACTAACGGCGTTCACAATCTTACGGTGACATAGATAAACCTCCGGTGCCACGAATAAAACAAATTACCATTTTTCTTGAATTCTCTTAAGAGCGTATTGTAATATTTCTTCTTGTACCATATAAAGGCACAAAATTAGAATACAATTATAACGATTATATGCAATAAGATGTAAAAAATTACCATCTCTCACTTCTCGATGTTCAATGTTTAAGTTGATGTTTATTTACATTACTTTGTAGTGCATCTCAAAAAAAAGTAAGACTAAGCGACGACTCCACAGTTCCTTTGTTCCAAGCCGCGTCAGCGGCAGAGAGATAAGGTATGCGCAGCTCCAAAATAGCGTAACGCGCATATCTCTATTGGCGATTTTGTACTTTATTGCAATGCTTTAAAGTTCGTATTAAAATAAATATCATTTTTAAATGTGTTCTTTAATTTCTGAAAATCATACTTGTTTCATATCGTAAGTAGAAAAAGGTGATAAGTAAAAAACCTAGCACGCTATTTTAAACGTTATTGATTAAGAATTAAGGTCTATATTCAAGTTTAGGTAAAAAACTTAACGGCTGTTTTGCACATACTAAAGCGGTATAATATCTGTATAAACATGTATAAAGTACAGACGACGCGGTGACAAAATTATGTCACGGGTCTCATGTCAGCCCTGCAGGTATAGCTTGTCAAGATTTAGGTATTGCATGACATTTATTACTAAGATAAGAACAATTTCGTATAGTGCAAATATTTAAAAAAGTCACAGAGAAACAATAATTCAGAAATTTTGAGTTAAAGACTGTTTTGTCCGAAACATAGTTTTCAAAATGTGAAAATATTTTTAGTTGAGTACGTATTGTAAACAAAATTTTAATTACTACAGTTTTAAGGTGATTTACTATCTGCAAATTTTAAGCAAACAATTTTCAGTTACAACCGTAGTGGAAAATTTTATAATTATCTCAAACACAATTATTTTATCTTTTATTTGTTGGGATGTTGAAGAATAAAACCAAATTTCAAAGATCAAAAGCCTTTATGAAATAATGTGTGAAAATGAAGTTATTGTTTTAAACAGTATCAAAACAAACAGTAACAAAATAAACCTTCTAAAATATAATTAGTCTCAGTAGCACCCACTAAAAATACACAATACTGCCAAAAAGCCAACGTAGACAAAACGACATTATCTTTATTCTTGTACTTTATTATTACTAAACTATCAGTTTACAGTTATGGCACAACATTTTAAATACCCTGAAAAACCGTTTATAAAAAATAATCAAAGAAAATAAAACAATTAGTTTACATTATAGCAGTCTCTCAAAATTTAAAAATAATCATAGAAACAATGTGTTAGGTATGAGTACATACCTACACCTCTTTGCCTCTTTTGACGTTCTTCCCAAAGGTCTCCTTGGGGTAAATTAGTTAGATGTAAATGTTGGCGAGGACTTTTGCCAGCATTATTAACTTTCACGACTATCTAGCGGGTATACCTATAGTAGTTCCGCTTGATGTAGTTATCAATCGCCGTGAGTCTGGATCCGCCTGGTGCGTAAGACACGAACTTTGTGACGTGGGTAGCGGGATTAGTAACTCCAATGGTTGCTGTATAATTTCCAACCATATTAAAGTTGTCGTTGATGTGGGCATTCCATCCCTGTGGAGCTGCGTTGTTAACGATATAGCCCAAACCACGTGCAATTCCAGTTCTGAATCTACGTAGAACGGTCACATTAGCATGGCCAGCTGATGCTGAACCAAAAGCCGATGAGCTGCGTATTTGATTTTGCTTTGTGCTTAACTTCGTAGCATCCGGGGTATTTTCTTCCACTTGTACGAAACTCATGTTGCCGGGAATATGCTTCGGGATGATGTAATTTCGAAGTCCTGGTGATGACCTTCCAATATCTCGCATTTTAAACCAGTTTTTCAGCTCGAATAATACAGTGTTCACTCTCATCATTAATTCGGGACAGATTTTTAGACGGGATGCTACATCGTCTCCATCTGGAAATTCGAATCCCATAATTCGAGGTCTTGCTTCGGCTGGAATGATGTCGGGTGCTCCATGTCCAAGTAAATTCCAATTAGGAACTGCCCCTGCTGGAGCAAGTTCAGCTGGAAGAGGCGGAATTTCTGCCTCGCCTTGTTGTCTCCTACTGTTTAGAACCCTATTCGCAGTGACTAAAGGTGCAATATAGCACTCATACAGATTGTGGGAATTGGCGTCCACTGGCCCGAAAGTACCAGAGGGTACATCCCCGTTCCTTGCCTGTGGGATAGCGGCGTCCGGTACATTCAATTTAATCTCCTCTCCTGTTGATGTCGTTGTATTGCCGATAGATGTACAGAAATGATAGAGGTTATCTGGAATACACAAGTCCTCCGGAAGGAGGTCCTGACATCGGGTTGCCCCTAGCTTCCTCTCACCATTATCAAGCGTTACGTCGAATAGATAGCAATTCAGAATGGTGCACATTAAATGCTGAAACATACTGAAGGATAACCTGCGGTCCAACCGCGGATCTATATCCCGTAAGACCTCGTAGGTCCTTTCAACTTGGTCAACGTATCCTGCTAATTCAACATTCTGACTATAGATCTCTTGTACAGGTATGAAGCTTGTATGTGGCCCTAGATCGTATAAGGGCTCATCTACTGGGCTGGTCTCCTCCTTAGCCCTGAAGTCCGTTGATGCTGCAGCATCATCAGGCGGTTTGGAGGTATTCTTCCCCTTGTTCTTCCAAGCTTGACTGCGTTTGTTAGGTTTTTTTGGTTTTTGTTGCCTGTCTTCAAATTCTCTCGCACTAGCCCAGTCTCCTTCAGCTGCCTTCCTTTGCTGGAATTCATAGGCTCTGCGTTCATTACGGCTACCACTAGTCGGCTTACCAGACTGCATTGGTGGCTCGTTTCTTCCGATGTTAGGTATGAGTACATACCTACACCTCTTTGCCTCTTTGGCTGTTGCTGGCCGTAAACATTTTGATTATTTTGAATTAGGAAAATAAGTTATGACATAATAAAAAGAGCTGATTCTAGACCAGACTTCGCCCGTGTAATGATCTTTACAGAAATAATAAAAAAGTATTCCCAGTAACAAATAATCTTTATATTCGTTATTGATACCTCCACCACCGCGTCATGGTGGAGGGCCGGTCTTTTCCGCGTCGCTTAGGTGTTTTTAGGTGATAATCATCATCCTCGACGAAAGATGATGCCTGCAGCTGTGGAAAAGCGTCAAGAAGCTGTTGAAGTGGCCGCTTTTCATGTGATATTTGAACGTTGAAATATCAGGATTACGTAATAGTAGACCACGCCGTGAGAAGCCACCCAAAAACACAAGATAAGTAAAAATGACTTCGCCCATCACGAAGTTCGACGGCGTATCAACGCATTTTGAAATATTCTACCAACAGGGATGTTAGGTATGAGTACATACCTACACCTCTTTGCCTCTTTGGCTGTTGCTGGCCGTAAACATTTAGATTATTTTGAATTAGGAAAATAAGTTTTGACATAAGAAAAAGAGCTGATTCTAGACCAGACTTTGCGCGTGTAATGATCTTTACAGAAATAATAAAAAAAGTATTCCCAGTAACAAATAATCTTTATATTCGTTATTAATACCTCCACCACCGCGTCACAATGTAAGTTTTCTTATATTAGTTTACATTTAAGCAGTCTATCAAAATAATTAATTTTATTATTGTTTCAAACGCAATTATCCTATCTTTTAAAGGTTGGGATACTAACTAATAAACCGGATTTCAAAGATCAAAATTATTTGTGAAAGAATGTATGAAAAATTGTGTAAAATCTGACTTATGAAATCTCAGTACTAACAGTTCTTGAAATACCGAGATAATTGAAGGTGAAGAACATTCAAAAGATGGTTCGTCTTTAGAAACTCCATTGTTTTTCTTTTCAGACTGATCATTATTGATACTAACCTAATCAATTTTGTTAGGTGTAAGGTTCGATGATGCTGTTTTTTCTTTAAAACTTTCAACATTTTCCTTCTCGGGCTGGTTGTTTAATGTTGACCCTTTCGCAATCTCCACAAGCTTACGCGCACGATGCATGATTTATCTACAAAAAAACATTGATTTAATTGCTAAAGCACTATAAGCATTATAAATCACCTAGAGTGTATTAACTCGAATTCATTAAAAAATAGTAGGTAAATAAGATTTTTTTCATTCTATTTCGACATATTTATATCCATAATTTCTAATGGTAGATTCATGAAGAAGTATTTATTTAGATTTATAGAAAATATCGCAAAACACCGAGAAATTAAAAACACTTTAACAAAACTATATTAAGTCTTAAATTACTAGTTAAGTAAACAATGATGTCGTAATTAAAAATTAATTATTAAATTTAATTTTCCATGAATCAATAATATGTACCAACTAGAAATACTACAAGTTAATCTTCTGTTTTAAATCACCTTTACTGTATTAACTAGAAATATTCATTTAATATGTACATACCTGATTCATCAATACCGTTGCAATTCAAATTAATGCGGTTTGAAAAGCACTGTGATACGTGTTACCTCGCCAGGTCACTCACTGTAACTAAAAATGGCGCAATATTGGAGAGGGGTCACTACTAGAGATTGCAACCGGGTATGTTTCTCAACCCGGTCCGGCCCGGTAGCATTCGCCGCCAATTTGATGTGTTAGCGATAAAACCTTTAAAATATTTTATGAAAATTTGATAAGAATGGAAAAAGACAATGATTCAAGTTTAAGAATTAAATTTTATCTTAATCTTATCTAATCTTAATTATCAGTCTCACTTAGTTTATAAAATTAAATCATTGGTTTGGTAGCAACCAACTATTAAATAAATTACTTTTACTTATAGAATGGACGGAATAGTAACATTAGTATTTAGAATAAAAAACTAATAAAACAGCTTAATGACTTGTCTTATCAACTTAGATATAGATAGATAAACTTATAGATAAACTTTGGTAGCTTTGGTATAAACAAAACAAATTCTTATTTGCAGCAAAATATTATGTTTTTTCTTAAACTTTATCTATAAAGACTACTAAGACTAGTGAGTGTTACTATTATAAATTATTATAAATACTTAGTTTTCTCTTTACTCCTTTATGTGTCTTTTTGTTAACATAGTATAGTATTAGAATTTAGAATAAAAACTAATAACGCAGCATAAAGTACTAAACTTGTCTTATCAACTTCGATTAGATAGATAGATAAACTTTGGTAGCTTTGGTATAAACAAAACAAATTGCTAAAGACTAAATATGTTTTTTCTTACTATTAAGACTAGTGAGACTGTTTTTGATAATTGAGCAAATAGCAAAATCGTATAATTACTGCAGGCTGTACTGTAACTTTAAACAACCAAACTTATACAATATTACTTATTTAACTAAAAAAATGTAATGTGAAATTGGTAACGTTATACATAGTAGGCTTAATAATAAAAATATAACAAAAAGTTTCCTCCAACTTGCATGGTTGCATGGCAAAACAATTATTTTTCAGTCTGAAGAATGATCTCAAAAAACAAATTGTATTAATAGTTTTATCACCTAATCTGGTTCGCAACTTACTGCAGATATACCCCGCCGCCGAAAAAGCCCTCTCAGCTTCAACACTTGTTGGTTTTATGGACATCATGTGTGCATCATGTAGTCTTGAATAAGAGTTAAATAGTGACTTTTATTGCCTTCCGCTTCATACTGACTCATCTCTTTTTTTAACATCTTTTCTAAGTCATTGTTGTGTCCCAAATTATTATTTTTATAAAATTCTTCTTTTTCTTCTCCAATTTGCTTTTCTAATTCTTCTCTTAAAGTCAATGTCGGTTGTGATTGAATCGAGTCGTTTCCAGAATCCAGTCCACCATTTTCAACTTCAAGTACTACCTCAATCTCATCTTCTGGGACTTCGTTTATAACTCTGTTCAATATGTTTTTTATTTCCTGTCTGATTACATTTTTCTTTGGCATGGGAAACGTTTCGTCGGCTTGTCTCATGTTTTAATCGAATTTTTTCGGATTGTTTAAATAAACTAATATTCCTGTCATCACAGTAGAACGACGTTCTTTTACTCTCACACGCAGGGCTTCGGATAATTTTACGCTTAGGTATGAAGGATGTTTGTTTAATTTTTCAAAAATGAATTTCAGAGTTGTCTCGGCAGTAAGAAGGCTAGCTTCCCTTCTACACAGAGTCTCTACTGCTAATTTGAATAGTTCCAAACATTGTACAAGGTTTTTGATCGACAACCACTCTAAGTCGGAAAACTTGATCTCAGATTTCACGTCGATTAACGCTTTATCCACGCAGATTTTGAGTTTGCAGAAGCGCTCCAACATGATAAATAGGCTGTTCCACCTTGTGCGACAGTCTAAAAGAAGGGTCAGCATATTTTTGAAGGTAAGTATCGTATTTTGTGGGCGACTTCCTTGTAGTGGTGTGACGCACGCGCACCAACCACTTGAAGCGTATTGCTTGTGTTAGCAATAATTTAGTATTTAAGCAATTACATATATTAGTATATCTCTCTCTGTACCGTTCAGTCTAACATTATACTTCTAACTATCAACATGTGTACGTTTCTTTCATTACTCCTGGGCACCCTCTGCTAATATTGCATGGCGACCCTTGCCAGTACTGCCTTATGGCAGTGCTGGGTGGCATGGAGATTTTAATAGTAAATTGAGTTAAATTAAATAAATCTTCGTGCACCTAGTAAAGGAACCTAATAAAAAGTGAAAATAAACGGACTAAAAAAAATGCCACGACACAGAGACATTGAAAAAGTAATTCGTGAAGAATAAAATACAGAGGAGTGTTTGGGAAATGAAAAAAAAAAAGAAGAAGGCAAATGTATAAAAAGAAAATATATTTAAAAGAAAAACAGACATCGATGGCTATCAACCAGCAGGAACCCTGTCGTCGTTAAAGTCAAATAACACCATGAGTTCGTGACATACGTAGGCGTGGTGTAGTCCTTCCAGCGTCAGGTACATGGCGACGCCTCCGGGCCCGAAGTTGATGAGGAAGCCGTAATCCCGTGTCGTGGACAGGTACTCCAGCAGGAACACCGGATTACGGAAGCCCGAGAAGGCCATCCACGGACCCGCCTCGTAGTAGAGCTCCCCATTGATCACGCAGCAATGCACGACGAAGTCGACGAGTTGATCGTTTTGCAATATAAGGGGTGAAATTGGTAGACAAATTGCACACGGAATAATTTCCATTTCAAAAAATAGATAGAAAACAAGAGAATAAAGACACAAGAAAAGGTACTGTAAGGCCGAAAGAAGCTGAAACAGTGAATAAAACATGTAACAAAAGGAATTACAAAAACAAGTAAGCAAAGAATCAAATTGCATCAGAATGATGGATAAATGATGGAAAATAAGCATGAAAAAACTAAAAGATGGAAATATTTAGCGAAATAATAACGCATAAAAAAGTGAAAAGAATGCACGGCTCGACGAGACGGCGATGACGACGTCACCGCGTCAGCAAATTGTCGGTTATCGACACGACTTGTGCAATGGAATAGTGTAATTTATGAAAAGTAGAACACGAGTGAATAAAACTCGAAAATGTTTCATGACAAAATAATGCAAGTTTGATAAATAATTATTATAAAAGAAGGCAGTTTCAAAGGACAACAGCAACATACTGCAGATATGGAGTTGAAACTCATGAAGCTGAAAATTTTATTATTCATATGACGCAAATTATCAAGAAAATACTACTAAGGTCTGATCAACCGAAAGCAGTGAAAAATCCAGATGATTTGTGAGGGTTACGAAGACTCGAACCCAAGACCACGCGGTGGTATTGGCCATTACGCCGCGCATGGCAGTTTATTGACCGCGTTACACGACACGCGCGACATGAAGTTTACGCCGAATCAGCAACTTACGCTTGCATTCGAAGTAGCAACCGGATGTGTTGCGAAACTTGAAAAATAATAAAAGGTAGCAGGATACCTACCTACAGATACCATTAATAAGGTATTGAAGACCAACTAATTTGAATTCAGGCATTTCTTCAGCGCGTGGAAGATCATTTCCGTATACTGCTACTACTAATTCGGTATTTACGTCTTACTCAATCGCATAGTCTTCATCTTCGACATCGGAATCGACAAGATCTGCGTGTTCCATTTCAATCTCCTGATTTTGAACTTTTGATTTTTTGTATATTACATCAACAACGGCTAACTGAATTCCATGTGCAAAACATAATTGTTGGAAGCAAGGCACTAACTTTCCAATTTTAACCATAACGCTGGCACCGTCAGTTGTCATCGCAATAACATCAGTTTCTAAATCAATACCAAAGCTTTTTAAGCGGTCCTTCACCAAACCAATCGCGTGCTCAGCCGTACATGACCCATGAATTCTGACTAATCCCAGGTTGTAGTGTTTTTCTTTGTTATGTAAGTTTAGGTTTAAGTATCGGTGGTTACGCTGTGAGGTCCACTCGTCAAAAGATAAGGTAAATTTTTGCCCCGAGCTCTGCAGATGATCAAATTCTATCACCATGTCAGCTTTGACAGTGTTTTCAAAAGTTGTGATTATAGATCTGATTGTATTAGGTGATTTGGGGAGTTGAAATCCGGAATTTGCATATAAAAACCTCATATCTGGGTCAGTACAAAAACTGTTAAGAGAGTAACCACCTCTGGAAACCATTCTTGAAACTATCGTCTCCATAGACCTTTCGTTTTTGAAATAAGAATCTATTGTTTTCTGTCTCTTTGTAGGTATTTCATCCATTGAAGTCTTGTTTTCATCTGGTTTTGGTGTAGATCCCGTGGGGATTAAATTCGTAGCAGTAGTAGCAGTACGTTTAAGTTGAGATTCTTCAGACACTATGGTGATGTTGTGCTTTGATAGTAAATGAGTTTTAACACCCTTGTAAGATCCTTTACTTATTTTATATACATTATTGCACATTTTACATTTTGCGCATTTACCATCGTTCAATTTGGTGAAGTACATCCATATTGGATGTGTATTAGGTGGATTTGCACTTTCATGTTTTTCGCTGATATGACTTGACCTGGTTTTGATAGTGACATGCTTGATGTAAAAACAACGGTACGACCTGCAAGTTAAGATAAAAACAAACGGGTATTTTTTTTATCAATTAATGTCTAATTTTATTTAATTTAGGTAGGTTAGGTACCTTATCAAAGACAAGTATTTATTTAGTAACCAGCGGTCCGCCCACGTCTACGCTTGCGTTGTGTAAGATTTTCCCGTAGGAATAAGACTTTTTCCCGTAAAAAATATCCTATGAGTGAATCCTGACAAACAATTACAAACTATCTTCATTCCAAATTTCAACCAAATCTGTTGAGAACTTTAAGCTTGAAGGGGGAACAAACATCCAAACATTCAAATAAATTTTTACACTAGCGGTCTGCCCGCGGCTACGCGGAATAAGACTTTTCTCGGTAAAAAGTATCATATGTGTTAATCCAGGATACAAACTATCTCTATTCAAAATTTCATCCAAATCCATCTAGTAGTTAAGGCGTGAAAGCGGAACAAACATCTAAACATCCAAATATATTTTCGCATTTTTATTATTAGTAAGATTTTTGACTAGTGTGTGTGATTTTATTAATTAGTCTAATTCGTCACACTACTTATTGAAATATTTGAAAATCACAACAAATCTGCAATGTTTTGCACCATAATTACAACAATAATTATTATTTACTTACGGCAATCAAGCTCGGAACAACACAGCACATATTTTGTCAATCAAGTGTCAAGGACAAACGTCGACTAAGTACACAAAACAAAAGAAAGCACGTATGCAATGCAGCGAGCGAGAGAAATGACGAGCGAGCGGCGCTGGTGGCGTCAGAACGGCAACGTCGCAGCTCGTAGCGGTTGCCTGCCGCCCATGCCAATTACCTGAGCGTTTCTCAGCCGATAGCCGTTTTTCCTGAATTCGGTGGCCAAATTTAGTTTTTTGTTTTAAGATAAAAAACTTACAGATTTTGAGAGCAGAAACTATTAGAAAAAAGATGGTACTAAAGGCGCACCTGTCCACTTGTCAGTTATTGAAATAATTGAGTTTGAAGTTTTGGCAGCCACCGAAATCAGAAATCCTATCACCGAATTCAGAAATCCTTAAATCCAGTACTAGAAAAACAATTTTAAACTGTAATATTAACAGTACCTACCTACTTTGTTAGTTTTTGGCGATAGGAATGCAAAATTAATGAATACAAAATTTTAAATTCAGTTTTAATCAAAAAATATTTTCTTTTTTATTTCTAACGACTGTATTCTTGTGATGTTTAAATAAAAATCGGTTTTGTTATTAAAATCCAGTATTATTTGGCAAAATGTTTTATTATAAAAGTAATAAGTAGCAAAATAATAAGTGTATCATAAGGTACACAAAGGTTAACAAATTATACATTTGGTTATCATAATTAGCATAATGAATCTCTTTACTGACATAAAATGGCAATATATTGCAATTTTTTTGTTTATCATCATCATAATGAAATGCAATATAAAAAATAACTAATTAAATGTACTTAACAGGTACAATATCAACACTAATATTATATAGTAGATAAGTAAGTCTGGAAAAAAGTTACTCATGAAGCAGTAATTTTGTCCTTATTTAAAAAAATAACAATAATACTAAAATTATAACATTTGTTATTTACTTACAAACTAACAGTCTTGTCGTTTTGTAATGTCAAAAATACAACGTATTGAGTTTTTATAAAATACTTATTACTTTTTGAGAATTATACTTAAACTAATCAACAGCCGTATACTTTGTTATTACTACTTATTGGCAATGCAGTCTTTACACTTTGACAGACGAAGGTTTTAAAACGCGCCTCCCCTGGTTCGCCGGCGATTTTCGCCGATATTGCAACATGTATAAAATGAGAACTATAATTCTTTTTTTATTTAAAAATGTAGTATAAAGAAGGGGTTTTATGAAAAAAAAAAAAGTCGTGGACGTGCTTTCGCGATAGCGGCGTGGGAGCACTGGCGGAGCGCGCCACTCGATCGCTTGTTGCGCTCACACCAAGCGCCCCTTCTCGGTAAATCATACTTATGTGCGTAGCTAAAGCATCACACTACTATACCAATACACGCGAAACACGGACCACGGACGTCGTTTTAAAATAAAAACACTAGGAAAGTCAGTCACGTACTGAAAACGTGATCAGCGTCCTGAGGCAATCAACCTGGGACGTACTCTACACGTGATCGGCTGTTAAAGTGTATCACAACCTTTATTTTAAAATATTTTGAGATCATCATCGTCTTTGGATAATAAGTTTAATGCAGAAAATTTAATATCGCTTAAAGTAGTAGGAGACAATATTTTGTCAATGCTCATTGCGGAAATATTCCAATCGTTGGCTGATATTTCAATATCCGACAATCCTACATCTTTTTGTTTTGAGCATCCAGGCATCGGTCTAAATTGACTTCTATTGTCTTAAGTAAGTTCCTTTTTTATATTCCCCTTTCTCGTTTATCTGAGACTCATGGTTTCCTTAAAACTTTGACTGTAACCCAAATTTTGTTTGTCTGGTACTGGAAGAATGGGATTGTCGATACTCGAATTTTGTTTGTCTGGTCTTGGAAGAACGGGATTGTCGATACTCGAATTTTTAGATGGAATCGTTATGCACGAAAGAATCTGGATCTTTTTATTAGATGATTTTATTAAAGATTTATCGTTAGTTTTCTGTGGTTTGACGGATGGACTAAAACATGCTTTATCAGAGTCTGCTGTTTGAGCTGGTAATTTATAAAATCCGATATGTTGACTGTGGGTGCATTCGATACATCTGTGTAAGCAATCACCTTCACCACAACTTAACTTTCTGATAGCAAGATGATATTTTTGATCAGCATTCCAGATGACTTGATGAGCGGCTAGAGTTCCATGAAAGGGGCGGAGATTTTTTGGGATCAACAGTTCCTTTTCAAACATGTTCGATTCTTCAACAACTTCCATTATAACATTTTCAACACGTTGCTTAAGATGTTGCACTAGAGTAAGCATATCTGGAATGTCGTGTCCACGAGCAACAATTTTGTCTGCAGTACTTTTGAGGCAACCGCCAACACCATCAGGTGCGCCTTTCCCATGACCTGCCTCTGAGTAATTCCACTCTACACAAGTAAGGCTTGGGAAATTCCAGTGCAGGCAAGATATGATGAAAAACATACTTTTATTTCTGTACTGGCCTGAAGGCGAGTCAGATATAAAATACAACAATTCCAGTTGAGGGGCTTCGCGCTCTAAAAAGTTCACAATTGGTATGAGATGCTCCCATATTGCAACAGCATCATGTCTAAGTCAATCACTGAATGTACAGAAAGATTGAGTTGCTAGTTTTCCAAAATGATAGCTCTGTATTTCACCCGCATATTTAGCGCAATAATTTTGGTTGAAATCGCAGTGGACTATGCACTGATTTTCAGTAAGTTCTTCTTTGAGTTTTTTAATATACCTGCACTGTGCTATTATATTCGCTACATGATCCATATAGGGTTTTAAAGCATGATCAAACTCTTTTATCAAATCTTTGGGCGAAACAGTATTTTTCTCTTTAAATGTTTTCATAGTAGTTTTCTCCTGGCCATCTTTAGTATATGTTTTTTTATCTTTTTTCCACGACATGTAATTTACCGTGATGGGTTTATCTAATTCGAGAAAATGCAGTTGTCTGCTTTGGCAATTTGTACATGTCCTTTGAAGACAATTAATATTACTAGAATCACAGCATAAATATTCTAGGACTTCATTTGCTGATTTTTCTTTAATGATACCGTATTTTTTCAAAGCAAATATAATGAAATTTAAATTTTCGTGGTTCTGGCATAAGCAGGTTTCTCTATTTCGAACGTTAGGTATAATAACCCAGAAAGGACGGAGTTTGCAGAAACTTGAATAACTCAACTTATATTTGGGATGAAGTTTTAAAAACTTCTTATAAGGCTCTTGTAACGAATCGTTCAAGTGTCGTTTTTGTTTAGTTGTTTTATTTTTGGTAATGTTATCTTTTTTGCCCGGACACATGCGACTATTTTCATCATCCTCATAGAATTTAACTACTTCTTTTATCATTTCAGTTTTTAATAATTTAACGTTACCAATAGTTTGAGAGGGTTTCTTTGGTGATTTTTTTTCTTCGTTCAATGGTTTCTTTTTCGAAATATTAAATTCTCTTCGTAATCTATAAATAGTTTTCTTATATCCTTCATTCGATCTTTTCAATTCTGTTATGAAGCAACCTGAATTTTTTGTTGACTCTATATTTATATTGTCTTAAAGTGGGAACTCGTGAGGGTGGTACTCTTTTAGGGGTTTCGGCAACTGAAATAGTACTGCTGTCGGATGAACACCGTGAAGGAGGCACTGTTATAGAGGTTTCGGCAGCTGTTGTACTGTAGTCAGATAAACATAGTTTCTTTGTTTGTGAACGTAATCTCTTTACAATTGATCTTTCGACGGCGATAGATTCATTAGACGGCGATATTGTTCCTGATTTCACAGTCGGTGTTAATGAACTTGGAGGTCCTGTAATACTCGTTGTGGTTTGACGTATTACCGTAGGTGACGTTATTGGGGAACCCCTTAGAGAAGCAATTGGTGAACATTGAGAGGATGTGCTGAGCGGATCACGAGAGTTTGTCATTTCAAAATCTGAAGGTACCTCTACAACTGGTTCATCGAGTGTTTTAGGTTTCTTCATTTTTTTCTTATAATAATTTTTCTTTGAGCTTTCTCGACTTTTTTGTCTTAAATTTTTTTGCAGGCGAGGAGGATTATCGTGTAATTTTTTAATCTTACCTTCAGATTTCCTTCTTGCATACATTTCTCTGTCTGTTTCTTTAAATTGAGCATATAATACTGGATCACTTTTTATTTCAGTCTTTTCCTTTCCAAAACCTCTTGTTTGGTGGCTTTCTTTTTATTTGCCATAGTTTTCTGAAATAATTATATTGATTTATTTGTATTTTCCGATATAATAAATTTATATAAAAAACTTCATATTAAGAAGAATTTAACTTCTTCTTCTTCCATCCAACATCATGCCGTGTAGGTTATAAAAAACATACCCACGTACATGCATACTACCGAAAAATGTTATCCCCAGTCTGACACAGCCGATTAAGTTAGGTAAACCTGATTTCAGTGTTACAATATCTGAATTCGGTGGCCTCTGGGTCACCGAATTCCACCGAATTCAGGTGCACCGAAGTCAGAAAAGTACCGTTTTTAGAAAATGTTTTGAATCTGGAACAATTTACAGCAGTTTATTTAATACATATACCTAACCATTACACAGACAATAATTACTCTAAACTTCAATTAATGTAAACCTTTATCATTAAGAACTAAACTTACGCTCCGAAATCAAAAGTGGACCTAACCCAAAAGCCACGAAAATGGATACTTACGTCTATTTTTTCGAAGCCCGACGACACATCACCCATCCGCACAGTACGGCCGCTAGGACACTACTGAGGGTTTCGAATAGGCAAGTAGTACTTTCAACTGAGATTAGCAGTAGTGATGTACAACGCGATCAATTTTAGCCACTGTGATCAGGTCATGACTTAGAACATTTATTAAATTTGTAACTACATGAAAACGATAGCAGTTGTTTTAGTTTTTTTAATTACACACGTAGTCTCAAACATCGATAAATAAGTGAACATCTATTAAAATTTAAAAATTAGTGCCACTACTGAATTAAATAATGTTTTTTGATGAAATCGGGCAAAAGGACAGGCCACTGACTGGTAAATGATTTTAATGGTGTCTTACAGCACCATCTTTTAGTCGTTTCTTACAATACACTTATGACAGTTTTATTGACGTGTAGAGAATAAAATTATGTGTTTGAAAATTATTATAAGTCAGATTTGAAGTATTTTGAGTTCCGACAGTATTGTAATACCATATGATCTAAGGTCCCAAGTATAAAATGTCAATCAATAAATGTACACAATCTAGGTATGCTGCATTATAATAAATATTTTGCAGAAAAAAACACATGTCAAATACATATTTATATAATAAATGATGTTATTTACCTGTATCAGCGCATTTTGTGAAATATTTGTCGCAAAACAGATCGCGGACACATTATACACCGCCGTCCAGTTTCCATAAAGCACAGTATCCAATCTAGTAATCAGTCCTTTATCGTGCTGGGGTCAATCGAAAAGCTATCAATCAGTCCAGTAAACAAGCAGGGGTCGTAGTTGTAAAGTAAACACCAATAAATAACACAGAAAGAAATAACACGTGAGCGTATACTGCAGCGAACGTACTGTGACTAAGTAAAGACTCGGGTGACTACCGCCTGCGCAAGAGCGTGGGTTGGGGAGTGGGGGGAGGGGGTTATTGTGTATGTGCATGCGCCACCCGCTACTATCCACTAAAAATAGATAAATGAGTAGGTATTTTGGAATTAGTTGTCATTAATACGACAACGAGATATTTGTTTAAACGTAAGATACCATGAGAACCCCATGCATTCGGGCAACGTTACCACAGTAAAAAAAAAACATCTTGCCAAGATCTATCAATTGAGCCACATAACATTTTTGTTGATGGGTGGGGACGATTCCGACCAAAATATACTTTTTTTACAGCAAATATGTTTTCTTCAGATGGCATACAAGCTTTTTTGGCTTTTCTCAGACTGTGAAACGACGGAAATACCTTATGTCCAGCAAGCATACTGCACTTCCGGGTCTGTTTGTAAGCGTGACTTGTAGATTTAGACTCTACGTAATACGCCAGGGCTTCATCGCTAGACAATAGTTATTTGTTAGGTAAGAGAGGAATGTTGATTTTTCCTCAGAGAACTGATATTAAATCCAGAGCATGCGAAGGAGTCTGTAATAGAAGCACGAGCGAAGCGAGTGTTTCTAAAAATAGACTCCTGAAGCTCGCGAGGGATTCTAAGGTTCGAGGTAAGAATAAGATTCCTCTCAAACCCAACACATTATTTTTCACCTGTTCCGGCAAGGAAATCATTTAACTATTTACTTACCTACGTAAATATTGGTACTTAAAAATGTACTAGAGTTCTCTTATTTTAGATATAATTCTATAAGTTGTGATTAAATTATAGTATTTTATCATAATTCGTTTAAATTTTTAGTTAATAATATAAAAACAAACAACCAAAACAATAAACAAACTTTTAGGTTATGTTTTTTTAGGGTGCGTTCCATAATTGTATGAAAACCTCTCCCTATGTTCCGAGACGCGCTGATATCGGTTTTAGCGCACTCAAAGGCAGGCGAAACTTCTTCTTTTCTTTTGGTTTTAAGATCGCTGACGGCGCTGACAGTTTGATTCGGAACACACCCAATAAAAAAAAAATAGCACACGTCAATTATTTTACGCGCGGATATAATATAAAACTTTTTTCCTGTGTAAGATAATGTTCGAAATTCAAACTAATTCTCCTCTCTAGACATGAGAATGGTTTGCATGTCTAGAAATGAATAAGCGATTTTCGACTCTGAAAGCGATCCCGAGTTCTATTGGAATCATTCCATTTCACTACCAATTTGGCAGAAAATCTCGAGATAGTTCTCTTGATCTCCTTTAATGATCTCCTCTATGCCGCTCAAATCATATTTTGAGGCAACAAATTTGAAAAGCGCATCATTTTTATCATTTTTGGAAGCTTTGGCCCATTCCTCAAAAAGCTCCATATTCGTGACAGTAAAACTGCTTTCTAAAAAAAAAATCATAAAAAATATTGGAGCATAGTCGGGCAAGAAATTTTTATTTGATTATACACAAGAAGCATGTGTCCTTCATTAGACATAAAAAGAAGCTCGGGGAAATGAGGGGATTTTTACTTATCGTTGTTTTAATTCTAAATTTGTGTATTTTTTTAGTGTTTTTTTTTTACGTTTTGTAGTTTTTCTAACTGGTTAAACAGTAACGGATCTTATAGTACGAAAAAATACTACTTACCCTTGGTTATCGAATCCATCATAAGGCGGCCCCAAGACCTACAATAACATTGTACAATATATTTAATTGTGCAATGAGATTGAATTGCGTTTTGAATCCAAACGGTCAATTATATTGCACAATAATAAGAACTGTGCAATGTTTTCTTGTTCAGTCGGAGAATAGTTTGATCCCGAGCAACATGTCCACACAAGATTTAGCTGCAGCTGTAGTGTTATTGCTTGTGGCTAAGCGTAAACGTAAACGAACACGTCGTTGGTCGAAAGATTGGTACACGAAAAGGCCAAAATACACTCACGAAAATCTCTTAAAAGACTTGATGTTAACTGAGGAAAAAGACTTCAAAAATTTTGTACGACTGGACTTGGAACAGTTTCAAGTGCTACTAGAATTGGTCACGCCATTAATTGGAGGGAAGCAATAACACCTTTTCAACGGCTTTCAATAACATTACGGTATCTAGCTACTGGGAATACTCTAGAAGATTTAAAGTTTCATTGTGCTATTTCCCCACAAAGTCCTTCCTTAATAATTATGGAAACCTGCGAAGCCATAATACATGTATTGAAGAAATTAATCAAGGTAAATAAAGACATCTTTAAATTTATTTATTTATTATTTAATAAACATTTATTTATTAAGCTTTATATATTGAGACATGTCATTAGCATCATTTTCCTGTTGAGAATTGTCCATGTTCTGCTGATTATCCTGTTGGGACTTGGGAGTAGTACAGGTTCTGTTGGTAATGTGGCAGCTCCTCAGGTGGAAGTTCAGAATAGCGAGGCGATGGCGTGCTGTTGTAATTTGTTCGAGTTGGCGTGGATCTGGCATATGTCTGAGATGGATTTATTGGTACTGTTGGAGTATTTGTCTGCTGGTAATGTGGCAGCTCCTCAGTTGGAAGTCTAGAATAACGAGGCGATGGCATGCTGTTGTGATTTGTTGGAGTTGGCGTGGATCTGGCATATGACGGAGATGGATTTATTGTTACTTTTGGAGTATTTAACTGCTCGTAATGTAGCAGCTCCTCAGGTGGAAGTTCAGAATTTTGCTGTGGAGAATAGTTTATAAAATAGCGAGGCGATGGCGTGCTGTTGTAATTTGTTGGAGTTGGCGTGGATCTGGTATATGTCGGAGATGGAGTTATTGTTACTGTTGGAGTATTTATTTTAACCGAATTGCGATGTAAAAGACCTAATTGTCCTTCCATGATAATGGCAGCAATAGCACTCTTAGCAAAGATTTGTTGTGTTGGTTCCATTTTCTTTAAATCTGCAGCACAAGACAAAGCCCAGTTTTCATATTCGTCTGGCTTCTGTCTAAGACGGTTAACTGCAAGTTGCATAAGTTCATCATCAGATTTCCTCTTTATTTTTTTATCTTTTGTCTTCGGAACTGCATAGGATGTAGTTGGTACAGCTTCAATGGTTGAACTATTTTCCTGAAAAAGATAAACAATTTGTTATTTTGTTTTCAGCTACCACAAACTGCCGAGGAATGGAAAAAAGTTGCCAAGGATTTTGAGAGTCAGTGGAATGCTCCTCATGTAATCGGTGCTATAGATGGGAAACACGTGGAAATAAAGAAACCTCCTGCTTCTGGATCATACTACTATAACTACAAAAAAACATTCAGTATTGTGTTGATGGCGGTTGTAAATGCTAACTACGAGTTCATTATGGTTGATGTAGGGACTAATGGACGTGTATCAGATGGAGGTGTACTACAGAATACAACATTTGGACAGCAATTAAAAAATAATGCTTTAAATATCCCACCACCTGCATTGTTGCCTGGAAGTTCCCGAAAGCTCCCATACTTTTTTGTTGGGGATGATGCCTTTCCAATGTCTCAAAATTTACTGAAACCGTATAGCCAAACTGGATTAACAAAAGAGAAAAGAATATATAACTATCGGATATCGCGTGCTAGAAGGATGGTTGAAAGTGTTTTCGGTATACTAGCTACTCGTTTTGGAGTATTTCAAAGAGCATTTCCTTTTGATCCTACAAAAATAAGGAAAATTGTTTTGGCTTGTTGTTATCTACACAATTTTTTGAGGAAATCCCGTTCTTATCTCCATCATTCATGTTTCGTGAAGATAACGAGTCAGGAATAATACACCCACCATTAAAGGAAGTATTTCAGTTGACAGAATTGGAAAAAAACAATAAAAAAATTTCACTGAATATCGCAAAACAAGCACGGGACGAATACAATGGATTTTGTAACAACGAAGGTGCAGTTCCCTGGCAAGAGAAAATGGTTTCGTAAAACATACCTACAAATTTATGTATTCATTTAAATAAAATAAATTAAAATTTACCTGTGTATAATTATTGTCCAAATTAGAATGTTCACTCTCTCCTCCCGGACTACGTATAGTAGACTGAGTATCCATACTAGACTGTGAATCCGATGCGGTTTCCTGATCTTGTAAAAAAAAACATTTCATTGAAATACCATAAAGTAGGTTGGTATATGTCGTCTGTACCAGATCCGGATTTCATCGACTGAAGGTGTTTCTTGAGTTCCTTCCGGTAGTTGGTTCTCAAAAAATTGAATTTCTTCTTCACGTCATCTTTGCTTGCCTCAGGAAACATCTCTTTATATTTAGACAACAATGTTTCGTAATCAGCTTTTTTTTATCACGGTGAAGAGGCATGTAACGAATACCGTTTTCAGTATTTTGTACCAGTTCTTGAAATATAGATTTGGCACTCTCTATACAGATCAAAAATCCAAGAAAACCTGTATATCGTGGAGAATTTAGTAAATTCATTTTGATTACCTCACCATTACGCTTTTTTACGTAAGCTGATAAATTTACTAAAACTTTTTGAGCCTCGTCCAGCCGTTGAAAAGCCTTTTCAAAATTTTCATTGTTCGATGCTCTTTTAAAACCATGTTGACGAGACCGCGAATCTAATATATCAAAAACATCGTTTATAAGCAAAATAAATTTTGCTGTTTCAGTAGAACCATAGAAGTCAGGTAAATCTAATTTAGTTTCACAAAATATAAGTGCATCAGCAACACTTGCGTTAAACAATTGTGCTGCAAGACGGACATTCATTATCTTTGATTTAAAATAAATGTGGTTTGTCCTTGTTTGCCATGAGAAATAACTCTTCTTCCTGCATTTTATGCAAAGTCTCTATGTATTTCCATTCAATATTGTTCCCATCATTGTCAAAAAAATATTTATAGTCGCCAAACGTGTTACGAATCAACTTCAGCATATGACTAGGATAAAAAAAAAAATGAACTCGTTGCCCCGTTGTGGGATCTAATATGGTAGTTTGTAATTTTCCTGCATCTAAGCAGCAACCTAACTCTGTTGCCATAGCTAGGTTTGCTTCTGTGCCATTACAAGTTAATGCTTTAACCTGAATTCCAGTTTTATGAACCAGTTCAAAAGCTTTGGTTACAAGTTGTGCTTTTAATTTTGCAGTTGTGCCTTTTACTAAAAAATATCCAATTGGAACCTTGCACGGGGCATTTATGCCTACTAATAAAAAAACCAGGACATCAGTAGCTTCGTCCGAATTGTCCGTTACAAAGTCGAACCCATAATTGACATATCCAATTTGTCTGTCACTATTAGGAGGGCTTTCTATTTTAGACATGATTTTCATTTCATCAAAAACCAAACTGCCGTAAATTTTCTTATCTGGATTGGCATCCGCTTTATATTTTAAAGCTGTTAATGCCTCCTTAGTAAAACCTGGTCGACCATCAATATTACTGTACCTTTTAGTCAAAGTACGGGGATGTGGCAAACATGTTCCAAAAGTTTTGCGTGACGTATTTGTAAGCTTTTGGAGAGTAAAAGTTAAGGGTTAGAGCGAAATATCTCAGTTCTGGTGAATATTTAACCCTTGACAGCTTACCACTTTTACTTTTCTTCTGTTTAGCTCTCTGAATTAGCTCTTTTCCTTCAACGCCAATTGTTTCAAGAATCATTTTTTCTTCTTTATCGATTAATGATTTTTCATCGAGACTCTGAAGAATTTCTTCCAAGCTAGTAACTTTTCTCTTCAAAAAAAGATTTTATTTTGAAGTCGCTTTATTTTCTTCTTTTGATGGTCTATTTGATCTTGCTGTTTTCTTTTTCTTGGGGTGTAATATGGTCGTGGGATGTAGCCGAGGAAAGGTACAAATGAAACACTCAGTCTCTGCTGTACACTAATCTCCTTTATTCACTATAACAGTACTCTTATATAGTAGACACTACGTGACTAATTACCATTATACTACGTGCCTCACGGGAGAGAGAGGGCCTATCTATCTGATCGGTACTAGGCGTGACACTATGTAGATTACCTTATCACACCTCCCCAGAAAAGGTTAAGCCCCTCTTCCTCCTGGGGAAAAAATAAATTTAAATAGACATAAATAAAACTAAGGCTATTAAAACAAACAATAATTGCTAACAATAGTAATAATTCACAAACTATAAACTTTATTGTCCTACTCTTATGATTTATACACATTCTTTGTTTTTTTTTCTCTAATTTTTACTTTAACTTTGAAGTCTTCTAATACCTCATATATAAATTAAATTAACTAATTAAAATTTTCATTCTTAACTAACACCAAATCACCTTTACTATAAGTAACACTTTTGGAATCGCGTCATATATATTTTCCTTACTCAATTCTTAACCAAATCAAACTCCTCTAACGTCCACATGTGCTTCTTTCAACCTATACTTTAATTACTACACCTACAATGGTCCTACTTCACTTATTAAATCTAAATATATCTTTAAAAGAGGTGGAAGGTGTAGAAGTAATGCACAATTCTTTAATATTTGATACTAAACTTCTGCTTCTGACAGTTACTACTTCGACCTACATAATTCGCTATGTCCTTGTTTACATACCTACTAGAACAAAATATTTTAGAAACTCCTGCATGACTACTTGATGGCAACAAATGTTAATCATTTAAAGAAAGAAAGAAAACGAAAATGAAATGAATCCACTCTAGTAAATGAAATACATACCGTCAACTAGACAGCTCACGTAGCGTGTTAGTGACATATTTGTCGCGGGTAGCTTTTAGTTTGATCTTGGCGTGTTTGAGAATATCTTCCATCTTTAATAAAATTTTTGAGAATAAATTGCTTTCTTTTTAGGAAACATGTGATCAAAATCCTTGAGTAGCTGTAAACAAAACAATGTTGATCAGTAGAGTATGTCAAACGGTGTCCCATGATCACAGAGTAAACTTTTTATTGGCAACACAATTTAATATATCAAAACTGTCAAAATCTTCTAAAGTCGCCCAAATTACTTACAAGACGTACCCTTGCTGCTGTTGTAGGGCTGGAAAATCGTTGAAATAGTCTTTAATCTTGCCTTCGCCTGCCTTGATTTTATTCAAGCGGAATTCTGCAGTTTCTTTCCAATTCTTTTGAACGGTTTCCCATGATTCTACGTTATTCTTGAGCCACGAGATGTTTTCTTCGTGATCTGGGACAATATGAAAAATATATTTATTATGAAACATCACAAAGAGTGCGCATTGGTTGGAAGTACATGCACAGGCCAAGTGCGAGTCTGAGTAGCTCACGAAGGGTTCCGTAATTACACATCATAAAACATATCTCACCTTCTTCCGATTGTTCACGCTCTGAAATGCTTGAACTGGTCACCAGTTACTGGTGGATGCACTGGCAACTGATGGTGATCGATTCGATTTAGGTACCTAAATCACCTATTTCTCTCAGTTTTCTGCGCCGGCTAATATAGCTTTCGTATAGTTTCCCGCTGGCATTTTTTTTTCACACCATCAGCGGATGCTATGTATGCTGAATAAACCACTGCACTCTCTTTAGGTAACAGTTGACATATCTCAGTTGTGAGTTTGTAAAGATCTTCTGTGTCGATGGTTTTTGAAGAAATATTGTCAAGGATGTTGTGTATCAGTAGCTGGCTAAGTTTTCTGCGTTGGCCCTCTCTCAGTATTCCGCCTCCAATTTGTCCTTCTTTTAAAATGGCACGGTTATCGAGACTTGCCTAAACAATAAATACTACTCAAAACCATCTCTAACAGTCGCACATTTTGTAGGTACAGTGTGGGGAAAGAGAAGGGAAATAATTGTGCAAAAAAATACAAATAGTTCAGAAGCAGTACTATTACTTTTACATATTAATACTATAAACTATTACAAAAAGCCACACTACACTAGAAGCTTTACAAAGAGAAGGGAAATAATTATGCATAAAAATACAGACTTACCGTCTTTCAGAAGCGGTCTGAGTCTCGACTGCAGAGAAAGATGTCTCGCTATTAATTTTTGCCAATGCAAGGTTAAATAAAATAGACTTTCTTCCATCGAAAACGAGTTGGACGGGCAGTCATGTGTGGTCTCATTTAAGAGAGAGGGACTGTTGCAGACAGTTTCAGTATTAGACGTTTCATCTTGTTGGTCGGTTATAAGTTGAGATTCAGGAATTTTGTTGTCTCGTTCACGGTGTTCTGGAGAATGTAGAATTAAATCGTCGCTGGTAAGAAACTCTGCAGCTAAAAAATCTTCTTCGGTAAACACATCTTGATCGAAAGAATATATTCCCGCTGCTTTAAACCCTGCTTCTGCTTTAGGGATTGTTGCAACTTTTTGGAATGCCTTTCTGAACAATAAAGCAATATCGTTTGGAGTGATTTTGCGACCTAAGTTTGACTTGATAAAATTGTTACACTCAGCCTTATAAGCCGTTTTAATTGGTCCATATATTGAAATGTCCATTGGTTGGATTCTATGTGAACCGTGTGGTGGGAGAGACAGCATCACGATGTTGTTTGATTTGCAGAATTCGTAAACTTTTAGTGATAGGTGGCTGGAATGATTGTCAAGAACGAGAAGAATTGGAGCTTTTTCGGAAAGTTTCGTATGATTCGCAAAGTGCTTTCAACCAGTCCACAAACAAATCTTCATTTATCCAACCATTTTTTAAACAGCGGTAGAGTGCACCTATTGGTCCATCTGCTTCTAGTGCTACGGGATGTCTTTGACGGGAATAAATGAGCATGGGTGGAAAAAATATTTCCGTCGCACTCATTGCGCATACAGCTGTAACTGTTTGCCCTTTTTACCACTGGTTATTGACCCGACACGCTTTTGGCCTTTCTCTACTATAATTTTGCCCGGATCTTGCATAGACGTGATCCCGATAAATTGTTTCGCTTCATGATGAAGCTTTTGAGCCAGTCTTTGCCAGCCATTTGAGTAGCATTATTAAAATTATTGGGGACATTATTTTTTACTGCATATCATACGCCATTTTTTTAATTTTACTTTTTGTGCACCCGTAGAATATCTTCCCTAAAAGCTTTATTTGATCAGCCATATCATTTTCTTGGGTTTTATTGAACACAGTTTGTCTACCACATTTTGTGATCTGGGTATTATTTGTTTCTTGCAAAGTTGAAAATGGAATACCTGTTTCTTTTGCCGTTTGCCTAATTGGTTTTCCCGTTGCAACCAATCGAAAAGCTTTAGCTAGGGTACTTACGTCCCATTTTACCTTCCCGCGTTTTCCTTACACCTGGAACCAAAATTGATCAAAAATATTTATGTAATACTAAAATAATACTACATCTGACTATAATGAACTGCAGTCAGCGTAACTGACATCATCCGAAGAATGAAATTTATCACTTTTATTAAGGTGACCGGCATTACCCGACGAAAGGTATTTTATAAAACTATAGCGGGTTACTCCGGTCAGCGTGACCGGCATTAGGCGACGGAAGGTATTTTTAGTAAATCACATTTTATTACAAAATAAACAAAACAACGGTGAGAAATGAGAATAAATATTGAAAAGTCGATCAGTTAGCACTCAAAAAACAATTCAAGTATTAGTTTAGTGTGCCGCACAAAAAAAAGTGAAAAATGGCGCAATAAAGAAGAGGCCTATACTCAGCAGTAGGTGGATGTGGGCTAGATAGATAGAATAGCCGCACAAAGTACAAAGAAAAAGCCGTTCGGTCGATTTGGCTGAAATTTTGGGAAAATATAGTGTTTATATTGGTGATCAACTGTGCAAAGCAGCAACCTTAAATAATGAACAGTTTTTGATATATTGTTGGTTTCTTAAAAGTGCTGACTCGAACCTACCACCTCAATACATAAACATCTGTTGTACGCCAGCGTTAAGTATGGATCGTAGTGTTCTCAAGGACGAATATGTAACGTTTTCTTCGTAGTGGGCGCATCCTAGAAACCATATAATTGCCGCTACATGGCAGGAGTCCGATACGATATAGCGACAGACATTATTGCGACGTACGTTATTGTGTCAAGTCGGTACAGCGACAGATCGATACATCGACAGGTCGGTACAGCGACAGATCGATACAGCGACAGATCGATACATCGACAGGTCGATACATCGACAGGTCGGTACAGCGACAGGGCGGTACAGCAACAGATCCGTACAGCGACAGATCGGTACAGCGACAGATCGGTACAGCAACAGATCCGTACAGCGACAGGTTTTTACAGCGATAAGTCGGGACAGGTTAAGCGATCATAATTTTGTTATGAAATTACTTTAACATCATCATCATCGAAATCATATACTTAGATAAATACGTCCCCAAAGAAAGGCAATCGATTCGTAGAACAGTATTTTTTTATCAGTATCATTTGATAGGAAAGTATATGGAATCAAATAAATCTCTAATCATCATCATCATCATTTCAGCCTGTTAAAGTCCACTGCTGAACATAGGCCTCTCCAATCGCACTCCAGCGCGACCGGTCCGTAGCCACCTGCATCCAACACCTGCATCCAAATCTCTAATATCTCGCGCATTTAGTTTTTTTTTAGTAGGTACTTTATTTCGGTTGTGTGTGGGTTTAATTACTTTATTTTGAGATTTTGTAATTTAAACGTAATTTTGTACAAAAATATGTAATAAAAACTAGAAATCATTTTCACAACGACAACGTTTCATAGAAAAAATATATAAACAAACTTCTAAAATTACATAAATTTCGCAACTGTTCAAAAAACTGCAATAGGTGCCCGTCTAAAAATTGATTTTAAACACTGGCGCCATTTCACCAAAGAAAGTTTAAGACAAAAGGACACTTACAACAACGGTCCGTAAATTATTTGATAAAAATTGTATAATATAAAACTGATAAATTCAATATTTAATAATTATGATTTTTGTACTTTTTGAATGAACCGTTTTGCCGTTTTTTTTTAATTGGACTGATAATTTTATTTCTAAGACCAGATATTTATTTCTAGGTATGATTTTTTATTGAAGTGGCGCTAGTGTGCGTGCAATCAGTTTGCTTTATAAAATTGAAAGAAAACTAATAACAAAAATATAAACTTCTCAACTGAAATTAATTGTGTAAAAAAAAAACAATGCTAATACGCCATTTCATTGGGACAATATAGCTACATTTTCTAACGTTTTATATACATAACATATGCAGCAGACTCTAAAAATTCTTCCAAATTCATTTTCCTTTTCTTTTTTAGTAATCCCTGTATCTTACTGTTTTCGAGCGATGATTGTTTTCTTTTGTTGCATTGGCCAGCCATTCTTTCTATTTCATATTCCGTGTGCTTTTGCTCTTTTGAAATTTCGTGCAGTGTTTTGAATATATTCAGCTTACGTCTACTAAGGAGGCCATTCCAACGATTATGCCAGCTTTCAACGTTATTTTGTGTCGTAGGTATGTTTAAGTCATGGCATTCTGAAATGGTCCAAATCTTTGGGGGGTACCTGGGTAGCACTTTTTTAAACGTTAGTTTTGCTCCACCGGATCGATTATTACGTTGACTTTTGTATTTGCCACATACGTAGTATTTGGCGAACCAGTCAGCTAGTTTTTTGGCATCTTTAGGTAGAACTTTATTGCTGACATACTGAAAACCAACTTCAACTTCACTGGGCTCCAAGTACGACAATGCTGCCAGATGCCGTATTTTGTGAGAGAAATTGCTGTCATTAATGTATTTTTCTGCCAAACCTTCTTTTTGAACGCGTCTCCAAATGCTTTGTGTTAAATGAAAACACAGCACTTATGCTTGCTGTCAGGGAAAACTCGTTGGCAAGCATTTATGATCGGCAACTCAAAATCTGACATGATCACTGGAGGATTCAAATCAATTCGCAATTCCTTTTTTGCGTGTCGCTTAAGAATCTCAAGAAATATAAAGTAGCACTTTTCCGACTTACCAGAGAGTAAGCCATATACAAGAGGAAAAGTTTTACCACTGTCATCCGAGCCGACACAACCATGCACGGAAAACAATTGGCAAAAAAGCTCAGCATCTGAAAGTGCCATCCACTGTCCAGAATTTCGACTTATGCAACAGCCGCAAATTTTGTTTTGTTCCGAAACTACAACAGTGACGTCTTCATCGTAATAATGCCCGATCAAGAACTGTTCATTGCCTACATTCGCATATTTTTCTGGAATTTGTAGTTCTTTTAATGTTTTTGGCAATTTCGGCTCACCTTTTTGACGTTCCCTGTGGATAACAGGTCTTAAGGCATCCTTACTAGGCATAAAGGGCGCTGATGTTTGAGGTACTTCTTGAATGCACTTTTGGATTATTTGTGCGGGTTGATCGAAGCTATCAGAGATGCTTTCTTTTTTAATTCATACCTCATCTTCCTCTCTCGTATCGAGTTTGCATCAGGTTCGTGGCAATGCTGGACACTATTTTTACTTTCCAGGAATTTTCGATCGCCGACCATCTTCACTGTCGCAGTAGCACCACATTTCAAGGATGATTTTTGACGCAACACCAGTATGATACATCGTCTCGACATCGATTAAAAGAATAAATATAACCCTCTGACACTAATTGGTCTTTCCCTTTTCGGGATTTTACAAATTCACACTCGTTCATTACGACAAAGAATACGTTATCACAGTAGTGTAATCAATTCCATTTGATTTGTATTAGCGTAGAATAAAAAAATAATACCATTTTAATGAAGTACCCTCATAATGAAAAAAAATTGACGATCATAATTTTGTTAGACTAGCAATAAATTAGGCATATTTAATGTAAAAATAAATGTTTTGTATTGCTGTTTGATAAATTCAGTATTTTTAAAAGTGTATATGAAATGTCGCATTACTGATTTGTCGCTATAGCGAACGTCGCAGTTTTGTCAATCGCTATACCGTACCAGAGTCACATGGCAGCATGTACCTAAAGTTCTTGCTCCACTTTTACAAGTGCAATAATATCCTAATATGGGATTTTCCTGACTGTCAGACTGCAATCCACAAAAAATATGTTGTTGCGTTTTGGAACCTAGAAGTAGCCCTTATTTTGATGAACCCTGGCTCACTGAGTAGACCAATTTCGAAAATTCGTTCTTCGCCATTTTGTACTTCTAAATCTACAATATGTCGCAATGTATTATCTTGAATATACCCAGGAGATAGCTTAACCTGATATGTTCCAAAAGTCAATGATTGCAAATACTGGAGGTTTAGCCGGGGAAACAGTGGTATTTGTGCAGCTGTCAATGGACCCCATCGTGCTCTTCTTTGCCTCAGATTTTCAGCCTCTACTCGTGCCTGTATAACATTAACGTCCTCAACGTGTTCAAGCATTGTATTAGCTAACTGGACATCAGCATCTGGCATTGTAATATTTATTTATTATTGCTCCATTAATTCGAAGAAAATCACTCAAATTCGGTACATGTGACGTCAATATTGTATAAACAAAGGATTTAAATATATTTTTTAGATGACCATTACGCGCTTCCACAATCCACCGCGTCTTTGCTACAATCCGTGCCTTGTTTGCATTTTCAGTCGGGAATTGGACTTGACCTGGTCGCAGAGCTGGTGGCATCTTTGTCTCAACGTTTATTTGATCAAATCTTGAAATGGCGTATCTGTATCCACGATGAATATATCCTGCGGTCGTAACTAATCTTGCATACCACGGAAATCGTTAAACTCACTCTCAAGAATACTGGCGTCATTATTTAGATAGATAGATAAAAACTTTATTGTTACACAGACAGCACAAATATTACTAAATTAAATAACATCACAAAATACAATAACACAACAATTTACAAAATAAGAATTTGCACGAAAAACAAACAAAATGATAAAATAATAATAGGATAAAGCCCTACACAAGCCGACACGTAACCCAAGCATGAAACGCTAGCTAGCTACTACTCGCGTCAACTTGTGCAGGGCTTAGCGCACCGTGCTATCTGCATGAAGTAAAACAAATAGTGCTGACTCAGCATGTGCTGAGAGCGACCACCTCATTACGAAGCCCCTCCATCTGCGTCCGCAGGTCCGCGTTTTCAGCACACAGCGCTCGAGTCTCATCATCTGCGGTCCTGAAAGACAGGGCCGCAGCCGACTCCTCGATCTGGGTGGCAGCCAGCTTAAGGGCACTGACAAACGTGCCCTTAAGATTTTTGGACTTTGAAGCCACTTGCCTAACGGCAGTAACTCCGTTCGCCACCCGTGTCGCGAGGGATTCTGCAGGAACTCGAGCGAGTTTCCTGACAGCTGCCGCGACCTCCATCTCTGCCTCGAGGTCCAGTTCGGCCCTCTTTGCTTTGACCGCCGCTTCTTTGGCCTTAGCGAGTCCGACGTAATGCCCAGTCGTGGGCGGCCGCCCTCGGCCTCGTTTGGCCACGTGTCTGGCCTTCGGCACAACTTTGCCAGCACCGTCACCAGACTCGGCCCATGGCTTGCTTGGATCGAAGGCAGAGTCCGCCGCAGACGCAACAGACTCGTCAGAGTCTGAAACACCAGATCGAATGCTAATCTCGGAGTCCTTATGAAAAGCCGGGTTGTTTTGGGTCGCCGCTTAAGACAGCGATGGCGAAAAGTTGCCCCCCCCCCCCGGAATACTTGGGGCAGCCCTCCGAAGAGGGGAGGTATTTTCCGGCCGAAGCCAACGCACCCTCCTGGGGTAGTTTATACATGTCTTTTCTTGACGCCATTTTTGTACTACTACCACACTTCAGTTTGCAGTACGACCCTCCATCCTCCCATGGCCCTACCTGCCGTTAGGCGTACGGGCCGAAACGCGCGGGTGTGTACTTGCTCGAGGCCTGTTTCCTAACATGCACACACCCTACAAATTCTTTAATTGTCCCAGCCCCTCCTCCCCCCCGAGGGGCGGGAGGCGGGCCTACTATCTGCGGTCCCACCTAAATAGGCGCAGAGTACACATAGACAGTACTGCGCGCCCCTTGGCTGCTATTCCAACCGGAACTCCTACTGCTCGAAGACCCTCCTTATAGCGTGCCACGAGTGTGCAAACTTCCGGAAGGCGGCAAATCGCTCTGCGCTGGAAACTAGGTCCGAGAAGTATATCGGGCCCTGCTCACGGTCCACTGAAGTCGCCACACTCTCCAACATCTCCGCGCGCGGCTCATCGTACAGGCGGCACTCCCACAGAGCATGGTCACGTGTCTCCTCAACGTCGTCCTCATCACACGCGCATTCCAAACTAGCACTAACATATTTTTAACGAAACGGGACATTTTGGGAAACCAGTATTGACTCTGTATGCGGTCAAGTGTTTTCTTTATACCAAAATGACCTTGCTCCTTTTGGTATAACCAACCGTAAATTGTTACAGTCATCATAAATTTTTCTGTACAGTACATTATTTTTGAATACGTAATGCTTTTTAATGTCTTTGGATTCCTCGTCAATATCAGGCTTAAGTACTTTTATAATTTGATTAATTTCTGTGAACGATTCAGTACCCTCGACCACGTGTCTGAAAGACATACAACGTGGTTCGGCCACGAGGGTCCTGCGTTCTGTCCGCGGTTTCGCGGAGCTTATCTTAACCTAAAATATAATCCAATCTGATCACTTACAAGGAATCCTGTTGTGACTCGGCGTGGTGAGCTACAACGACAAGGATCACGGGGAAGGGGAGAAGGAAGGACACACAGGAGATAGGGATGCCGTAGCAGACTCACGACATCACTCAATCGACTCACTTAATCGCCTCCAAAATACGCCGCCGCTTGACTTTCTTACACTTCTTGTCCAAACCCTAAAAACGCCCCCGACGGACTGCAAGTAACAATTCACCAGCCCGCACGCAAAACCGAACACAGATAGACTGGCAGTTCTCAACAACGTCACATCTGACAGATCACAGGGTTGCCATCTTGAAGCAAAACCACCGATTGGTTCCGAACAGTCACCCGCCCGAACAGGTCCCGAACCTGTTCCCTAAACTACAGGCAACCGTGACAGAGTTGCTACCGCCCGCTTGAGAACCCACTCTCCAGATCATTCGCATCTGAGCTGGGCGGACACAGCTGTCGTGAATTAAGAACTGTCTCTATTTACAAATACCGTGTCATTCATTGAACATAAGCGCGGTTTAACCTATCACCCGCATTAAGTGCGTCTTACCAATATAACTACTGTCTCAATAATCCCACCCCAATGGGGACATCTCGGAGGACTGAAGGTCCTATCAATGCCCGACAAGAGAGGGCCGTCCTAATATCCACCTGGTTAGTGATTTAAAAAACTACGACTTCTCGCAAGTAACGTTCTGCTCCTACACAGTTGGTTCCATCGACGGGCCGAATCATCGGGAACAGACCTCTTCGTGGAACAAACCTATCTAGACACGCGATAAAAGCTTCGTTCGTAAGATCAAAAACAACTTCGAGGTGCACGGCCTTGGTGGACAGACAGACGAGACGCACAAATAAGCCTTGATGAGCTTCGCATTCCTCAACCGCAAGGCTTTCATCATCAAGGGACCAGCAATATCAGTACTGACACCCGAGAACGGTCTGATCTCTGCCATCTGATTAGATGATTAATTTTCCATTTGAGGCTGCATCGTAGCGGCCGTAGGCCGATAACAATGCATGGAACGGAACAGGACGCTCCGCACCGTACGACGTCCTGACATAATTCATCATTCCCTTTGAAGAAAAGCCAATAACGCATTGCAGCCAGCATACGAATCTTTACCGTGCCGAAATCCTCAAGTGTATGAATCGGAGCTTTGAGCCAACACAACACGATCAGGCTATTGGTCCATGAGTAGACCGTGCCATCGAGCCTGATGAAGCTTGACGCAAACTTGCCGCTGTATGATTGAGCAATCCCGTCAACACAGTGGCTCCAGACAAATCAAGCTTTGAAATAGTCATCCGAGATCGAAGTGGCGCAACCTTACTTTTCGCCACCACCAAACGCATATTAACCGTTCCGTCGGACGACACTATTCGTAAACTTACGACAGCTAGGCGACTATTTCCCAACATTTCCGCATAATCTCTGAGAGAGCTGATCCAACGAGAGTGTTGTCCGGTCCCTCCGTAGCGGACTATCTTGAGCGCAGGACCGAACACCACATGACCTAACTTGGTGTTCATTTCAACAAGACCACCCTGTTGAATAACGTGTTTCCCGGACAATAGTAATTTTACAAATACATCCGCTCCCAAAAGGATGTCCACAAAACCCGGAGTATCAAACTTGGAATCCGCCAGATTCAAACCCGAAGTTAACTTCCGAATTCCACCGTTTAACTTGACCTGAGGGTGGCGACCTATCACCTCAGTCTTCACTAAAGCCACAACATTAAATTTCGATCGGTGATCACTACCTGGGGAGAAGGTAAGTGAAGTTCGACCTATAAAGCCCGAAATTTTAACATTTCCAGCACCCCGAATAGAGTGAGGGTATTTATCAATAGGGTTGCCCAACCGTTCCGCAAGGTCACTCAACATAATACAGCCCTGTGCACCGGAATCTAACAGAGCGCGAGCAAACGCAGTGTTGCCAAACGAATCCCACACTCGAACAGAAGCTGTGGGAAGCAAAACAGTCTCTGGAGTGGAGGCGACACTGGGGTGGACAACGATTCCCTAATAAGGGTTCGACTCCCCGCTGCCCGATCCCGAACGCTGCGGGAGGTCGTAACAGGCCAGCGGATCCCAAGCGCCCATGTAAGGTGGACGTCGGCCGTCACGCCTCATGCGGGGCAAACGTGGCCACTCCCGAAGGAGGGGCGCCGACCACACCTCCACCGGGGTGGTCTGATGAGAGGCAGGCGGAAGCACCGTCTGAGGACTTGGCGTCGGGCATGGCGACGCTAGAGGTGACTCTCGCACTACCCCAGCGTAACTCCTAGGTGTTGACTGACACCCGCCCGAACAGCCTCGACGATCCCCCCGACCTTGCCAATCGGACCCCCCAACAGGAGTCGACGCCCGAGGGCCCCGGCCTCGATCCGACCGGGGGACTCCAGAGAATCGAACCCGCTTGCCCCGTGACGCCTCCACCTCAGGCCCCTCGCGCGACTCCCCCAACGGTTGAGCTGATGAGGCCTTGGACTCCCCTCCCCGCGCGGACTGAACCCGCGATGACGCAAGACCGACCAGACATAATATGTCATTATGCCGACCATCGCAGAACCGACACAAGCGGGGAGAAGTACATTCGCTCGCCGTATGCGACCCCAAACACATAAAGCACCACCGCCGCTGCTTAACGATGTTGCGCCGACCCTGAACACGCTGGGCGCCGAAACGTTCGCACGTGAAAACGTCGTGACCCGTCTGATGGCAGTAGGTACACAACTCTGTATCCGCGGCGGCAACAAAAGCCGTAAGGCGTTGAGACGGCCCCTTCCAATCGCGACCCGATTTTCGCGCACCTTCCCCCGCCTGACCCCCTTTGAGTCCGGATGACCCCGCTGGAGAAGAAGCGGACATGTTGTCGACCCGTCGGCACTCCGCTTCTAAAAACTCGAGTAGACTGGCGAGCGTCGGAAGTACCTCCCTATCACAACTCACCTGTTGCTCGAAACGAGTGAGCACCTCGACTGGAAGCCTACTTGAAACAATATAAAACAGCAGGTAACACCACTGATCTACGGGCAAACCCAAATTTGTCAACGCTTTGGTGACCACGGTCACGGTGTTCAAAATCCCGACCCGAATATCGGCAACCCTCGACACAACAGGCATAGCGAACAACCGAGCTAACTGAGCATCGACCAGCCTCTGTTTATTTTGATATCGGTCGAACAAGATTTGGCGAGCCGACTCATAATGGTCATCCGTGATCTGAAGGTGGGCTATCAATTCCCCAGGTTCACCCCGCAGAGCACCCCGCAACTGAGCCATTTTGTATGACGCAGTCAAGTCCGACCGACCATGTACCAAACTGTCGAATAAATTAATGAAGGCGACCCAAGTATTCAAATCTCCATTGAAGGTAGGCAGATCAATGGACGGGAGCCGATACACAATACCTTTCGAGGATCCCGGACCCTCGCCCTTCCCTGACGATGACGAATCCTTCTCAATCTCAGCCTTCCGCTGCAATATACAGTCCGCCCACTCCTGGCACTGGTCCACATCCACCAATAGCACTCAGATCCTCAGTATCCACATGCGAACCCAGGGCAACGAGGTCTGAGTAATACCCATACACGACATCTAAACGCCCCTGGACCTGGACCGCCCTATCCATAAGTGCTGCATTCCTGTCTGATCTATCCACCAAGGCACGAGCTGAAGTAAACCAACGCAGCTGACTGGCCACCTTTCCACGGATGTAGGCCACAGACATGTTACTTGCGATTCACACTCAAACAAACTTAAAATTAAATAAATTACAATACCAGAGTGAGGCAACCTTAAAATCTAGACTCCCCAAGTACAAGTGACCTAGACCTCACAACAACAGGACCTAACACTAAATAATAACACCAAATTCTTCTAAGGTTATAAGTTGCACAAGCACATGTAACCACTGGCACTACTACCTTGTAACCTATAACAATATAACGATTATAAATACTAAACACACTTACTGACCTAGGCCACCAGACCACCTAAAGGGCCTAGACTTATAAGTAAACACTAATATTATTGTAGAACATTTATTGAAATCCTGAATATAAACAGAAAACTTGTGGATGCTACACTAGACTATAATTAAATAGTTATGGCAAGCTAACCACAATAAATTATTAAATCCAAATATTTATTCTAATTTATAAGCCATACAAGTGACCAAAGCTAAGCACTAACACAATAATACAGAAAATACAAGGAAAATAACAACACCTTGTATGACCTATAAAGGAATGAGTTATTATCCACTTTATAACACCTAGATGTCTAAGTTTAGACCTATTCCAGGTACCAATAAATTGAATAAGATAATTAATTTTATTTATAAAGGGTCTCTGAATTGGAGCCGCTAGACTTTAGCTATACTAGGATAGCTGAAGCTAGCCGGGTACAATAATTGGCATAAAGTTATTATTAGTAGACAAAACCAAGTACAAACTTATCAAAGCTGAGGGCTCGATCAGGCAACTACTTACTACCGTCGACCGAGTCCACACTATCTGCCGCAGCCTCTCAGACAATTACTTATGTACTTAGTTATAAACAAATTAATATTAAACTATATGCTGTAGCAGTAATCTACTCCGATGCACAGCTACAGTACGCAGTGGAAGCTTACTTAATACTAAATAACCAACCAGGTGGATAGGGGCAAATAACCTACAAATTATAACCTAACCTGACATGAACCAGCAGAGGAAAGTGAGATCAAACAATCCCTACCGTAACCTAGCCTCTGCTGATTAACAACCACGCTCTTGGTACCAAAATGAACGATTCAGTACCCTCGACCACGTGTCTGAAAGACATACAACGTGGTTCGGCCACGAGGGTCCTGCGTTCTGTCCGCGGTGTCGCGGAGCTTATCTTAACCTAAAATATAATCCAATCTGATCACTTACAAGGAATCCTGTTGTGACTCGGCGTGGTGAGCTACAACGACAAGGATCACGGGGAAGGGGAGAAGTAAGGACACACAGGAGATAGGGATGCCGTAGCAGACTCACGATATCACTCAATCGACCCACTTAATCGCCTCCAAAATACGCCGTGCGTGACTTCCTTACACTTGTCTAAAACCGAGCTCACAAGCAAAACCGAACACAGATAGACACAACAAACGCCTCCGACGGGCTAACCGTAACAATTCCAGCCCGCACGCAAAACCGAACACATAGACTCAACAACACGCCTCCGTCGCACAAGCAAAACCGAACACAGATAGACTGACAGTTCTCAACAACGTCACATCTGACAGATCACAGGGTTGCCATCTTGAAGCAAACAAAACCACCGATTGGTTCCGAACATTCTGGGTCACCTAGCTGCAATGTAACAAGCCAATCCCTTTGTTGAATATTTAATACGGATATAACGTTCTCTGGGGCACATTCATCATTTGGAGGCTCAACCGGATTGCGACTTAATGCGTCGACATGGGCCATGCGTTCACCTGCACGATATTCAATTTCGTAGTCATATTCTTCCATCTGTAAAAGCCATCTGGCTACTCTAGGCATGAGGTCTTTTTTACTCAAAGTTAAGCGCAGTGCTTTACAGTCAGTGAATATTTTGAACGATGTGCCCAATAGATAAGTCCTAAATTTTCTTAAAGAACAAACCACCGCTAACGTTTCCAATTCATAAGAATGGTAAACTCTTTCTTCGGGAGAAGTTTGTCTACTAAAGAATGCTACAGGTTTCAATTCCCTGGGGTTTTCTTGCCATTGCATGAGAATTCCACCAATCCCAAGTGAACTAGCATCTGTAGTAGCTCTGTTTTTAACTTAGGATTGTAAAGTGCCAATACAGGTCGACTAGACAAAGCATTTTTCAAGGCATCAAAAGCTTTTCCTTCGGTATTAGTCCATCTCCACTCAACACCTTTCTTCAGAAGACTTGTTAAAGGTCGAGCGATTTCACCGAAACCTTTCACAAACTTTCTGAAATAACTAGCAAATCCAAGGAATTGTCTAGTTTCATGGATGTTAGAAGGGATTGGAAACTGCTCAATTGCCAGAGTTTTTAGTTTACTCGGCTTTATACCTTCTGCAGAGACCTCGTATCCGAGATAATCAATGGTAGTCGAGAAAAAACAACACATAGAAAGTTTCAAAGTGAGGCCATATTCTCTTACCAGCTTCAGTACCTGTTCAAGTTTTTCGAATCCGTCAGATATATTTTTAGTTAGAATAAGTAAATCATCCATATATGCCAGCACAGACTCAAATCGACTAGCGCCCAGCATCCTATTAACCAATTTCTGAAAGACTGCAGGGGCGTTTGCTAATCCGAACGGCATACGGTTAAATTCATATTGGCCGTCCGGAGTAACAAAAGCTGTGAGGTGTTTGGACTCTTCAGAAAGTGGGACTTGATAATAGCCCGATGCCATGTCTAGCGTAGTAAAAAACTTATTTCCGTTTAGGTTCGCTATTTGATCATCAATTATAGGAAGTGGATACCAATTTTTGATGGTTTTAGCATTCAACGCTCTAAAATCCACGCAGAGACGCAGTTCACCTGTCTTCTTTTTTACCATCAATATTGGGCTTGCGTTATCAGAGCTTGACTCTCTAATTATCTCATTATCTATAAGTTCGGAGACCATTTCTCTTACCTTTGTTCTTTCGGAATGAGAAAGTCTGTATGGTCGATAAACGATTGGTTTATCGTCCTTCAATTCAATTTTCATCTCAAACTCTTTTGGAGCGCACCCAATTTCATCTAATGATTAAGCAAAACAGTCTCGATAATTTTGTAAAAGGTTATGTAATTTTTCCTTTGTTTTATTGTCCACATTAGGTCCTACTTTGATGTCTTCCATTTTTAATGGTAAGGTGTCATCTTCATCTTTTTCAATCCGTCTGACATCAACTATATTTACTTCCTTAAATGGAAGTGCACGACTTATAGTAGTGTGTTTTTCCAATGTAAAAGGAGTACTTGAAGCATTGGACACTAATATTTCTCCCTTACCATCTATGAAATGATATGCCCCTTGTAGTACACGGTACTCTTTTCCGGGCAAGAGTCTCATTTGTGCCTCAACATAAACATCTCCAGTATAAAGCTCAATACATTGTACAGGTATGAAATGTAAACCTTCTAAAACAGAATCCTGACTGTTAATTAATTGTATAGTGCTACAATCAATTTTATTCCCCAGGACTGGGTTATTAAAGAAAATCAACCTATCATTATTGAACGGTTCAGTACCCTCGACCACGTGTCTGAAAGACATACAACGTGGTTCGGCCACGAGGGTCCTGCGTTCTGTCCGCGGTGTCGCGGAGCTTATCTTAACCTAAAATATAATCCAATCTGATCTGATCACTTACAAGGAATCCTGTTGTGACTCGGCGTGGTGAGCTACAACGACAAGGATCACGGGGAAGGGGAGAAGGAAGGACACACAGGAGATAGGGATGCCGTAGCAGACTCACGACATAACTCAATCGACTCACTTAATCGCCTCCAAAATACGCCGCCGCTTGACTTTCTTACACTTCTTGTCTAAACCCTAAAAACGCTCCCGACGGACTGCAAGTAACAATTCACCAGCCCGCACGCAAAACCGAACACAGATAGACTGGCAGTTCTCAACAACGTCACATCTGACAGATCGCAGGGTTGCCATCTTGAGAGAAAATAAACATTTTTTGTTTCCACGTGTATTCTCCAACCTCGACACTGGCAGAATTGTCACCATTGACAGAGGCCATAAATATAAATATTGAATTGAATTGAAGCAAAACCACCGATTGGTTCCGAACAATTATCTTTAAAGACATTAGGCATCTCCGTGAAATTTTGACCAATCAACATTGAAGTATGTAAATACTTGTCAGGTACAACATAGATGTCTATTTGAGCTTCTACTTCGTCGATACATACGACAACTTGAGATTTAAACAAAGGGGAAATAAACGAATTACCAAAACCTTTAATTACAGGTAAGTCAGTGAAATTTTTATTTAGCTTTAATTTTTCAGCCTCCGAATGTTTGATAAGGGTACAATCACTACCAAAGTGAATGTAAGCTTTCAATGATTTATTGTTAACATCCACATCTTTATTATACTTTTCATTTGTATTAGAGCTACCAATATTTAACACCCTGTTTTTATCCACCCTGTTATTATATTTAACACTCTTTTTTTAGTAACTCCAAATTTGAAGAGGAAAATCGACAGTCTCGATCTCTGTGACCTACTCTTTTACAAATATTACATTTGGTGACTTTTGGACATTGTAAAAATCGATGTCCCTCTTCACCACAATTATAACATTTTATGGATGTTACACTCTGCTTTTCTTTCTTAATTTAAAAACATTTATTAGATGTATGTCCTTCAGCACCACATCTGAAACAACGTATCCTGCGAAAAACTTTCTTCTCGACTCCTTCATAATAACCTTTTTTGGGTTAAGGAGAAAGCTGTGCTATTCCGGTTGCTGAATCACAAAATACTGCAACAAATCTTCAGGTTCGAGACATTTCAAAGCTTGAGCGCTATTTCTCAATGATACGTCAGTTATACCATGGATGAGGCAATCGACGGCTTTTTTGCCCGTTATACCACATCTGAAAATAAAAATGCTTTAAGTATCATGAATAAAACACTAAATCATTTTTCAACCACAAAGCTAGCTAATAAAACCAAGGACAGAAGTTCGTCCATGGTTGCACGTTCACTACAAAGTGTGCGCTTACCAGTAACTACATTAGTTTTTATTAAATTATCATGAATATCTGTTTAATAGCATTAGTTTGTCTTAAAAATATGTCCGCAAACTTTCGTCTTCTTTAGTCTTCCTGGAAAACATTTCCTCTAATATAAGAGCAAAGTTGTTATCAATTAGAAAAGCACGACGAAGTTTAACTTGCCAGCCAGACCAAGAAAAATCCAAGCTAGGCAGGGAATTAAACCACTTTTTCGCCGTTCCCATTAGCTTTTGCATAGCAAAATGAGATGTCTGCCTGTCCTCCCAATTATATTATATGCAGGCATACTCATTGACTTTATGGAGCCACATGACTATGTTTTGACTTTTATTTTCAGGGTCGAATTCAGGTAATGCGTTTAACATTTTATGTGAGCTAAAGAAGGTCTTCTTTGTCCCGTTTAAAGCTTCAATTAACTCATTCACATTAACGATACCACTGTTCGATTGATCCGATAGATAGCGTTTTGAAGAATTTTCACTCTCATTATCTTCCTCTGTGACATCCCGTTTACGCTTTTTGGAACGAGTTTTTTCAGCTGAAGTATCTGCGCAGTGGACCTGAGCAACAGTCGATACCTTCTCTGCTTCAAAAGCAGTATTTTCACGATGGATTTCATTAACAGAATTGTGGTCATTCGCTTCATCTGCCTAAGCATCGTTTCGGGTACGCTTCCTTATTAAAACCGGGGGCACATCGTCAGTAGAACTTTCGCTGGATGTACTTGATGTACTTAAAAGCCGGTTCTTCTTTAAAGACACTCTTAGCCCGCGACTGGAAGTCGGGAGGGATGAGTTCGACTCCGCCATATTCTAAAACAAAACATTTTATTTTAATTCATTTGACAGACAATCACTTTTAACACTGACAACTGAGACTCAAGGATATAATAATAAAGTTATATCTTTAGATTTAATGAGCTTCTTCATTTAACCAAATAATAAATTTTACGCACAGACCCGCATTATTTTATTTTTCTAAGCAATGCTTGATTCTCCTTTCCAGGTCAAAAGTTTAGTCCTTATATTCTAGTATGTACCTTCCTACCTACTTCGAATAAAATATTTTCATTTTCATAACCATTGCTTAAATAATATTTAACTTTTAAAAGTATTTGTAGAAACTGTCTGTACTCTAGTACATCTACCTACTAGAGTAATACTCAAATAACAGAAAAACTTGCTATTAACTTAACCTTAACCTAATCTAGGTAGGCAATGCACTTATAAAATAAAAATGAATTATAATATAATGATATAAAAATAGTAGAACCATAAAACAATTAATAAAAGGAGCATAAATTCTCTGAAAACTTAAAACTTTTTGGAAAGGAAATGAGATCTTAAGAAAATCAAAGCATCTAGAGAAGAGTCGTTTAAACGAGATCTTATTTTATTACAAAAATAACCGGCTGTAGAAAATGCACGTTCTGATTCGACACTTGTTGGCTTGATAGTTATAAAAGCTTTGTATGCCATCGTTAACTATTTGCCACGACCACCGCCATTTTCGTGTAACGCCATTTCGCATAAAACCATTTTTTCCTTTTCTAAATTTGATGCAAACAAAGTAGGTGCAGCATTACTTTTAGTTGGTTTCAATTTATGTAAAAGCTCTTCTTTGAAACTTTTGAAAGCAGGAGCAGGAATGGGTAAGTTTACATGTGACGCCAAAGGAACGTTGTCATCATCGTCGAAAGCAATTTTCATTACAATCCCTTTTATAAACTCTGCCGTTGGTTTAGGAAAAACAGAATCATCGTCGAAAAATTCTTGAGCGTCGTTTAAATATTTCAACACACCTTGAATTAAAAGGTATTTCTCTCCAATTATCTTCTTTAAAGCTGCATGTAGTTCAGAACTCAGTATACTATAGCCCGATAGTTTACTGAACAAACATTTGGATGTAGTATCGGCTGTAAGAAGAGTTGTATCTTCTAAACATAATACTTCTACAACTCCTTTGACTGTTTCAAGCAAATCTTTCAATTGTGTTAGAGAAGTGATTTCCTCGTCTGTGAAACGGATGTCCGACTTTAAATCAAGTAAGGCTTTTTGTATACACCCATAGAGTTCTAAAAGTCTATCAATCATATTGCACAATGAACTCCAACGAGTTTTGCAATCAAGGATCACACACAAGTCCCGACCAAATTTCTCTTTCACATATTTCTGTAGCATCATAACAGAGGATCGAGTGGTGTTGTTTGGACAACGGATGTAAGTCAAATAAAGAATAGAATCTGACAGACATGTTATAAAAGTAACATAGCAACCGAACTCTTAATATAACAGTTACGCATGCGCCCTCCAACACACCCCCTCAAACAACCACTCTTATATACACACTTATACACTCACATTAACATTAATTAGACAACTGCTCCATACCTATTCCAACAACACATCTCTTAAACTTTACATGCCCTAATGGTTTTGTAAGAAAATCAGCAAGATTATCTTCCGTAGGAACATACTCTAAACTAACTAGTGAATCGGCAAGGCAGTCTCTGACAAAATTCCAGCGTGTGCTTCGTCCTTTTATGTGCCACTGGGTTTTTGCTAATTTCATGGAACTTTGGTTGTCTACCAAGATGTTAATAGACACAGCGTTGTAAGGCCGTCCATACACAAAGGCAAACAGTCCCTTTAAATGAACTGCCTCTTTGCAAGCCTCAGAAAGAGCTATATATTCAGCCTCCGTTGACGAGAGTGCAACACAGGATTGTTTGCGACACTCCCAGGAAACTAAACTGCCAATTTTGAATAAATGTCCCGAAAAAGATTTACGATCTGCTACATTGCCACCCCAATCGGCGTCTACAAAGCCGCGTGGCGAGCACTCGACAGTTTTTCTAAAAACTAGGGAGAGATCAAGAGTGCCCTTGATGTACCGCAGAACGCGTTTAGCCGCATTGTAATGCTGAGTTTGACAACAAGAATTATATTGAGCTAAAAAACTTACTACGGCAGATATATCTGGCCTAGTGTTGCAGGCCACGTAGCTCCAACCAATGATTGGTACTTTAGGCGGTCCTGAAGAGACAGCATATCACCACCCCCTTCCGCAAGGACCTTATGAAGACCCAATTCCATTGGAGTTTTGGCCGGTTTACATTCAGCCATACCAAATTCTTCCAAAAGTTTTCCGGCATATTTCTTATGGCTTAAAAATATTGTGCCGTCTTTTGTACGCTCAAGAATCATGCCTAACACTGACGTGCACGACCTAAGTCCTTAATTTTAAATTGTTCTCCTAGTTTCATTAGGAGTTCCTTTTTATGATTATCATTCTTGTGAAAGACCAAGAAATCATCAACGTACAGCGCTATAAACACATTCTTGTCATTTTTATAAAGACACGTGTCAAACTGACACTTTTCAAAACCTATTGTACATTGTCAACTTTTTCGTTCCAACTCCGAGAAGCCTGTTTGAGACCGTAAATTGCCTTTTTGAGTAGGCAAATTTTACTCTCTTGTCCATTCTCTATACAACCTTCTGGTTGTTGCATAAAAACTTCCTCATGCAAATCACCGTTTAAAAATGCAGTGGTCACATCAAAATGACCAACAAAAAAGTCATTTTGTGCAGCATATGACAACAGTAACCTGATGGTTGACCTTTTCACCACGGGTGAAAATGTCTCGTAGTAGTCCACACCGTAGGACTGCGTAAAGCCTTTGGCAACGAGCCGAGCCTTGTAAGTCTTGGTACCGTCTGCGTCGTACTTGAACTTAAATATCCACTTATTTCCGACGACTTTGGCTCCTTCTGGCTTGTCCACCAATATCCATACTTTGTTTTCGTACATTGAATCCATTTCTTTATTCATCGCTGCTTTCCAATTGTCTCTATCTGCTCCATTTAAAGCATCTTTTACCGTCAAGTGCTCCGGTTCTATACAGCAAAGCCCTAAAACGTCACGAAACCTACTGCGCAGGGGGTACCTTGACTGCGCTTCATTTGTATCTTCTGGATCATTATCTCCTTCTCTAACCATGTTGCTGGGACCAGTGTTATTTTTAAAATCACTCCAAGTCTGTGAAGTACAAACATCTGTAAATTTGTTCTTCGCAAAAGAAAGAGAATGGAAAACATTCAGTTGCATTTAATTGAGGACTTGAAACAAGCATAGCAAATTTTTGAAAATAATACCTTTCTCCATTTTTCTTCCGTCTTAGTTTCTCCTCCCGTAGCATCAGCGTTCAATATATTTACCAACTCTGCCCAATGTTGTGCATTGGTGATACGTCCATGTGGACCATCGCATGGTCTACTCAAGTCTCCATGTCTGAAAAGGGTATAAAATTAATATCCTTGTTAGTTTCAGTCAGTGCTTTTTTTAGGTTTTTCACAATTTCATTCCACTAATATCTATAAAAAATATCATAACACCCTGCCGCCGGTGGAGCTTCTTATATACCCGAAGAGTGAGACGGACGATCCAGTGCGTGCAGGACAGATAACTTCAGCGTGTAAGCGACAGATAGTTGTGTGTGCGAGCGAGCAAGTATTCGAATCCGTGCGTTGGATGTATTTACATTTGCTACACATTTAGTTTTCTTTTCATTAAGTTATAAATTATTAACAGTAAACCAATTCACTATACTAGAGATAGCATTGTTTACGTCGTCATAGTTTGATTTTTGTCTTTTAACTTTAAATATCAAAGAAGTATCATCAGCAAACAATACTAACCAATGTTTAGCTTTAACAAGATAAGGTAAATCATTAATATATACTAGAACCAAAGACCAAGAATTGAACCCTGCGGGACGCCCATACTTATTGAAGATCCGGGTGATCTTTTCCCATTAACATCGACCATCTGATTACTATCTGTTAGATATGACTCCAGAAGGCCAAGAGCCTGATCTTTTACACCATAATGGCGTAGCTTCCTGACAAGAGTGTCATGATGGACGCAATCAAAAGCCTTGGATAAATCGCAGAAGACACCTATTGCATCCATTGCGTCTTCCCAGGCACCAAAAATATTGTCAATTAGTTCAACACCAGCATCGGCTGTTGAACGACCCTTTGTGAAACCAAACTGAGCAACATGAATTAAATTATTAATATAAAAATGACTCTGGAATTGATTAAGTATGAGGTTTTCAATTATTTTGCTAAGAGTTGGTAGTATCGACATAGGTCTAAAATTTGTGGGGTCTGATGTACTACCGGCTTTGAATAGAGGTATCACTTTACTTAATTTCATCAAGTCAGGAAACACACCATTATCTATACGAGTACATTGATTAAATATGCAACAAAGGTGAGGTGCGATACAATCTATAATGGAACTTATAATTTTTACAGATAGACCGACGAGATTTTTACAGAGAGACAGATAGACCGTGTTTGAAATGAAAGTTAAATTTCTACATATCAATTTTAATCACAAAAAAGACATAATTAGACAAAATCTTGCAGATCGGGCTCACAGCAATCACATTCCTCGATATCGGCGTCAACATCATCATCATCGACGTTATTTTCCGTACCTGTAGAAGCTGGTGTTTCACTGGAAATAATGGTTTTGAAATATTCAAGTTCAGGATTTTGTGACCATTGTTCTCCAAACTGTTTAGTCCAGATTTGCTCCACATCTTTCTTCTTCTGCTGCTTAACCTCATTTACAGGTCGAAGTCTTCGAAGAATGGACGGATGGTTCTGTGATGATTTTAGCAAAGATATCGTGTTGAGTTCCTTTTCAGGAGTGTTATAAAAATTTGACACTTTTACGCCGCAGTGTATATGAGTAAAACTAAGCTCGGCTCGACTCTCATTTCTTCCTCTAAAACCACGTGCTCTCCCACGTCCTCTGCCTCTGCCACGACGTTGATGAGTTCGCCCCCTGGTTTGCGCAGTAGAACCCTGCGTTCTGTTTGATGAGTCGTGTGTACTCGTATTTTGAGAATCTGTTAAGCTTGTTTTTCTTTCTACTATTATTTGTTTTGCGTCTCTGATGTTGTCCACCTTTTTGTAATAGGTGTCCAGTTGTTTGAAATCGTAAAGGTTCCAGTCTTCAGCCAACTTATGCACTTTGCCATGTTTAGCATATACCTCTTCATATTTTTGTGGGTTCAATATGAATGGTTTTTTTCTTAGGTCTTTTTCAACCCTGCCAAACGGGTTAGGGTTATCAGCTGGCAAGAAGCTATGGCTTCGCACGGGGAATATTAAAACGATTTTAGCCACATTTGCAGGAGCATATTTTTTTAGCCTGAAAATCAACATATTGGACACGGTGATATAAATCGCACTAAGTGTACATGTTGTTCATTTTTTCTAGTTTTCTCATACAACAACTTGCGGTTGAATACAATTTCGTTTATTGTTAAAGTTTGGCATTTAAATTTCCCCTTCTTATGATCACAGACAGATTGAAAATTCAAAGCAAGCAGGTCATTATCTGCGTACCTAAAACAAAATTAAAATTGGAAAAACCCTCAAACTAACAAAGTAACTGATAAAAATAATAGGTACTTACTTTGTATTCCTGTTAATTGATGCAGCCCGTATATTTTTTTTTCTTTTACGTATGCTATCATTGATATCAGCAACAGTAGACTCGTTCTCATTCATTTTAAAAGCAAAACTCCAATTAAAATCTTTTTAACAACAAACCTGCACAGCTGATTAGACTTTTTTTCTAATTAGTTGCCATAATATTAAAGAAGTGTTTCCACATTTAAAAAAATTGGTTTATTTTATTGGACAAGTTAAAGATCCCAAATGGCGTGATGAATCCGGTTTTATCTTCAGTTTTTACTGTTATTTGCCAATAGCCTGCCTTGAAATCTAATGACGTCTTATAAGGCGTAGGCTTCGCAGCATGAAGAAGGTCATCGATCCTCGGCAGTGGATACGTATCCGCTACAGTGATTGCATTCACCTGTCTGTAGTCAATGCATACTCGGACTACCATTAGGTTTCGGTGCTAGTACTACCGATGCAGCCCAGGGAGAAGAGCATGCTTCGATTATTCCCTCCTTCAACATTTTGTCCATTTCGGCTTTTCGCCAAATGGAGTATTCAGTCCATCAAAACGATTATCAGTGAATACATCATTGTAGTCAGCCAACAAATTTTCTAATTCTTCTTTTTGGGCAAATTTAATGATAGACCCACTTATGTCAATGCTGTCGGTGTTTATTTCAGTTGAAGGAAAAAGGTACTGTGAATGTGACGACAGATCTATATCAGCTTCTAGCACGCTTTTCATAGCAACCTGCATCATGTATTCAACAGTACGTGGTTACACCTAAAAGATTAGCCCTTTTCAAAAGAATTTCCTTAGAACTGGATTGGAATTGTATGGCACCCGTAGGAAGTCCAGCTGAGGCTGCTACTGCTCGCCGTTTAAACGAGGATTCACATCGACTGCCTTCTATGAGTTGAGTGTTGTAAACAATCTTCTTACCCCCTGGCCACGACATCGCCGCTCGACCGAATTGCGTCTTGCGACTGCGACCGCGTCTAGAACAATTGTAAGAAATCATATGGAACATGCCACGAGTCGAGGCGGCGCGTCTTGCGATGCGAATTGCGGCGCGAAATTGTCCGAGCGGCGGCGCCGGCGGCGAGCGGGGCGACGCGCGATTGAAACAAAAGTACTAGCTCACAGGGCAGCGGCCTTGCGTCTGCGGTGGACGGATTCAGTATTTTGTTTTTATCTCCGCGAAAACGAAAAAAAAAATGACTACCGAACTTTTAATATCGGAAATTATGCAGAGACCTGCTATATGGATGGCGAGTCATGCGCAACATAAAATTAAACCAGTCATTAAAATTATTCATAATATTCATAAATTCATCGTATAAATTCTTGAATTCACTTTTTTTTTGTCTCTTTTTATTGACAGGATGTACTCCTTGCCTTTAAAATATCCTCAGCAAAAAAGAAATTTGATTCTAGGTAGGACCGTGCAATTTTTGATAAAGACATTCTGACTGAGTACGTCCGACGCGGTCGCAGTCGCCGCCGCCACTAGTGAGTCGTGGCATAGCATCGCTGGTCGCAAGACGCAAGACGCGCCGCAAGACGCATCGCGCGATGTCGTGGCCGAGGCCTTAAGAAGCATAGGTTCAGACTCTGGTTTAGGTTCAGGAAACTGCACGAAATATTCGTTAAATAACTTGTAGACTTCGTTTTCTATGAATGTCCAAGTAAACTGGGCCAGGTCTAGATGCATTCTGGCATCTTGTAAGAATGGTATCCCAAGCAGCGTCTTGTTGTCCTTCGAGTCAGGACCACAAAGGTTGTAAGGATGACCTTTGATTCTAATTTTACTGGTACTCTTGCTTTTAGTAATTTGCGTGTTTTAGGAATGCTGTTCGCTAATGTCATATAAACTGGTTCGGCGCTGAATTGTATGCCCTTCTCACGCATCTTCTGGTAAAGAGAGTAGGATGCAATGCTTGCCTTGGCACATGTGTTGTAACTTTCATTTGATTGTGGTTACAGAAAATTTATTATGAAATGGTTTTGTCTAGGAGTCATTAAAAATTGTGTCGATAGGTAAGGGTTATGATTTAAAATAAAAGGTTGGATTAGTGTAAAAACCAGATAACGTTTATTACCCTTTAATTTATTACTAAGTATGAGGACATTAGAAATTATAAAACCGTTGTTCATACTCTAACTAAATACTACTTGAAAACTAGTACCAACATGACTCAGGGCGATGTAGGATTCGCATTGGTTTAAGAATTGCTGAGGTAAAGAATTTCTAACATTAATTATTATTATATTGTCATTTTAACAAGCTTAAATCCTTCGTTTAGCTGATAAATAAAATAAGATGTGGTACCTCGTCATTCCAGTGTTTTATGACCTGAACCAAAGATCCTTTGTCCAAGGAAGCGTTCCTAAAACCAACAGCTACCAGCGGTGCCGGAGCTGCTGAGGCTGCATACTCCAATGGATAGGCAAGCTGACTCCAGATACCTCATGAAGATATTCCCGAAATTTGCAAGATTCTCCTGCTATAAAAAACTGATGTTACCCATTCCTGGTAATAGAAAATAAAGAAATAAAAAAACTAACCTCAACTAACCTCTCAGACACCACGGCTTATTTCTGATCATAATCCTACTCACCCTTGTCCAAGACAGAATAGTCGTGGTCTCCCTCCTCACAGGAATTATAAACATGAAAACATTTTTCAGTTCCTGTAAGAAATAGACAAAGAACAATGTAGACACGTTTTCCCAAAAATAATATTTTTACCGAAATACATTTGTAATCCAAATACACTCACCAAGCCTCGCCAAAACAACCCGATTAAATATATTATTTTACTAAGTATTATGTAATTTTAAGTTGATTTCATCTTATAACCCTGTAACTGTCTCCCTGCTAGATCCTTTTTTTTTTTTCTTCACTTGCGTTTTGATCTTACACGCTCCGCTCAAGCCAGCGTCAATCAACAACCATCGTTATTAAAAGATATTATTTTATTACTTTAAATTCAAAATCTCCTTTGTTGTTTGTTATCTTTAATAAATAATTCCACAACATTATTTGTAATAATATTCACCTAAATACTTATTTGAAAAACAATCTATTAAATCTTCTATCTAATCTTATTGTTTAATATTAAAATCTTTTCGGTAGTTCAGGTGTGGCAACACCGCCTTCCCTCCTCCTCTCTCCTCTTTGGTCTGTCAGATCGTGTGATCGTGTGTTGATAAAAAAAAATTTTTATTAATAGAAATCTTAAGCTATCGAAATCAAATAAAGTGTCAAATCATTTAGCATATTTTCAGCTTTTATTTCAGCAACCTCATATAACATAAATATACACAATATTTTTGGTCCTTCGAGCCGGATATTGATGGCCATTGGTAGTCAAGTGAGAGATTAATGATTGAGATAATGAGTACACTAGTTCCGGAGTTACATCAATACTATGGAACAGTGATTGTGCTATGGCTTGTCCTATTCTATGAAGCCACCAGGGAATGTCCTTGTCTAGGATTGGTCCCTCAATCGTAATGTTGGCTTCTATTCTTCCTTGTACAGGTTCGGGGTGGGGCTTGTCGGTCATTCCTGGCAGAGCTTCATATGGCGGAGCTGATGGATTCATGGTCGTTTCTTTTGTGCCTCGTGGTCGATGTGTGTGGTTGTGTATTTTGTAAGATATCAGAAATGTTTTTTAATGTTTGTTGTTGAGTATTAGTACCTGGGTTTAAAGTGTGATTTGTTCCCTGTATGGATGTTTGTTTATTATGTTCTGTTGAACTAGACGGGTTGTATAAATGTTTTTGTATGTTATTTTGTTGCATGTACGCATCATTCTGTGATTGTAAGTTTTGAGATTGTATATTTATATGTTGTGAATGTGTAGCTTGTGTGGACTGTAATTGTGTTATATTATTAGCAGTTGCAGTGTTTACCTTTTTAGGTGGGTTAGTAAGATGTATCAAACTATGATGCTTTCCATGACAAATGCTACAATTTCTTTTAGAGCATTTGTGTTTAAGATTGTAAGACTGTAAACAATTATAACATAAAGTATTAGCTTTTATAAAATAAATTCGTTGATTTACAGTATATTCCAAAAAATTAGGACATTTATTCAGATAGTGATGACCTTGACACATTATACATTTAATATCAGATATATTATTATCAGTAGTCACATGTGAAAACCTAGTATTCGTCTTGAAAGGTTGGAATATTCGTTCAACCACCCTATCACCTATTAAATCAAATGCTGTTACTCTAAGGGACAAAATTTCTCTTAGTTCCTTCATTTTTGGCACAGAAGTTTCCTTCCTATTAAGTTCCCATGCAGCGCGCAGTGAGTTATCCAGTTTTTGAGTTATGATATACACTAATAGAACATCCCATTCATTCACCGGTAGTTCCAGTGCTGTAAGTGAATCTAAACTTTGTTGTAACACAGTCACAAAATGTTTAATATTTTGTTTTGAAATTGTAGGGTAACTCATAAAATTTTTCAAGTGAAAATTTACCATAATTGTCTTGTTCTCATACCTTTCTTTTAGAATATTAAGTGCTTTCTCATAGTTGTCTTCAGTAATCATCATTGAGCTAATAAGACCAGCAGCTTCACCTCGCAACGAAGATTTTAAGTATTGTAGACGTTGAATCGTGGGTATATTTGAGCCTTCCATGGCACATTCAAACAAGTTTTTAAACGGCAACCATTCTTGAATATCACCACTAAACTGAGGTAGCTCTAGCTTGGGTAATCTGACCTGAGGTTTATATTTTGCTGACGAAGAGTAGTGTTCGCTCCTGTTACCATTATTCTGATTAGAATCGTTATATGTACTCAATAAACGACAACAAACAATTTATACAACTAGGTCATGCTGAATATATTGATAATTTTCAACAGCAACAACAAATTCCTCATTGCTATCTTCCTCATATGGGCGTGATACGACCAGATAGTCGCTCAACAAAAATGAGAACTGTGTTCAACGCTAGTAGTAAAACAACATCAGGAATTTCATTAAATGATATTTTATTTGAAGGGCCTAATATATATAATGATGTTTTAAACATACTACTTCGTTTCAGGATGTATAAATATGCATTTTCATGTGATATTGTAAAAATGTTTAGAACTATTTTTGTGGATGAAAAACAAAGACCATTTCTTAGGATCTTGTGGAGAGATTCAAAATCACAGCCATTAAAATGTATTCAGCTTAAAACTGTCACATATGGTACAAAGTGCGCACCATATTTAGCTTGTCGTACACTTAGACACATGGCTAAACAGTATGATCAACAATATCCAGAAGCCGCTGAAATAGTACATTCTGAGTGTTTCATGGATGATTTTCTGTCTGGAGCAGACACCATAAAGCAGGCTCGAGAAAACTGTATGCAGCTTGTACAACTATTAAGCAAAGGCAATTTTAAATTACATAAATGGCTAACAAATGATCCACATATCCTACAGCATTTTCTAAATATGAACCAAAATAATTCAATTTATGATTTTACTCCTGATGGCGCTATAAAAACCTTAGGTATCCAGTGGACACCACAGGATGATATATTGAGTATTGATATTCCTAACCCTAATGAATTTAAATTTACAAAAAGGAATGTTTTATCTGTTATAGCACAGATCTACGATCCCACAGGTATCCTAGCACCCGCCATAATTAAAGCTAAAATTATGATGCAGGATATTTGGAAATTAAAGTTAAATTGGGATAGTATTTTACCAGAGGATATTCAAAAAACATGGTCAGAGTATTATCAAAATATTCCACATTTAAAAGATATTAAGATTGCTAGATATTATTTTTCAGATATACCTTCAGAGTATTCTTTGTTAGGTTTCTGTGATGCTTCACAGAAAGCTTATGGGGCATGTCTTTATCTAAGAGCAAGTTATCCTAATAAAAACCCAAGTTGTTCACTTGTCATGGCTAAGACCAGGGTAGCACCCATAAAAACACAATCCCTACCACGCTTGGAGTTGTGTGGAGCGCTTTTATTGGCTCAACTAGTTCAAAAATTATTGGAAGCTTTTAAAGATAAATTTTCATTTAATAAAATACAACTTTTTACTGACTCACTAATTGTTTTAAACTGGATAAAATCACCTTATAGAAAATTACATACTTACGTCTCACATAGGCTTATGGAAATCATAGACTTTTAACTAAAGATGAGATGTGGAATTATATTCATACGAAGTCGAACCCCGCTGATTTGCTTACGCGAGGAGTTTCACCCCAAAATATGCAAGGAATGACCTTGTGGTGGAATGGGCCTCAATGGGCAATTCATGATCCAAAAACTTGGCCCACTTTTAGTTCAAGTGATGTCAAGCTGGAGCGTGATGTGGATTTGGTTTCGACACATATAACTAAAACTAATGAACACTTACCATACTTATATGAACATTTTCAAAAGTTTTCTAATTTTAATAAATTAGATCGAGTTATAGCATATGTTTTTAGATTCAAAAACTTGAAAAACAAAAATAAACAAAATTCTTATCTTACAGTTGAAGAGTTAAATCATGCACATCATTTTATTATTAAAGTAGTTCAACAAAAACATTATTCAAAAGAAATAAATGAGCTTCTGAAAAATAAATCTAATAATTCTCAAAGTAATTTTTCTATTTTCAAGTCAAGTTCTATAAAGAAACTCAACCCACATTTAGATCAAAATTCTATACTTCGTTTAGGAGGACGTATTTCAAACTCGGACATTGCTTACAGTCACGCGTACCCTATTATATTACCACCAAAAAGAACACGTCACCACTCTCATTGTACAGCAGTTCCACATGCGATTGTTGCACTCAGGTATACAGAATACACTTTGCAATTTGAGACTAAAATATTGGCCTATTAATGGTAGAAATGAGGTGAAAAGTGTTATACATAGATGTGTTCGCTGCATTAGGTACAAAGCGCAAACTTGTGAGCAACAGATGGCGGACTTGCCCAAGCCAAGAGTAACGTTAGAGCGACCTTTTCTTCACGTAGGAGTTGATTTTAGTGGAGCGATAAGCATTCGTACATCTATGGGGCGTAACTGTAGATATATAAAAGGGTATATTTGTTTATTTGTATGCTTATCTACCAAAGCATTACACCTTGAATTAGTCACTGACTTGTCTTCACAAGCTTTTATTTGTGCATTAAAAAGATTTGTAAGTAGACGAGGTATATGTCAGTGTATTTATTCAGATAATGCTACAAATTTTAAAGGTGCTCATAACGAATTAAGAATTTTATATAACATGTTTAAAAATGATGACTCATACAGACAGGTCATGGACTTTTGCAGTTCTTTTTCCATACAATGGAAGTTTACAGTACCCCTTGCCAGTCATATGGGCGGTCTGTATGAGGCATGCATAAAGTCGGTTAAGTCGTTACTTAGAAGATATTTAAATGATACTAAGTTAACATACGAATTCTTATATACAGTATTAGTTTAAATAGAGGGTGTTCTGAACTCGAGACCACTATGTGCGTTGAAAGATGTTCCAGAAACCGATGTAGTTTGTTTAACGCCAGCACACTTTTTAATAGGTGTTCCGATTTCAGATATCCCAGAACCGAATCTTTTAGATAAGTTAGAAAGTAGGTTAAGTTTATTTCAGAAAATCTCACAAATTAAACAGAGATTTTGGTCTCAATTTTATTGTAACTATTTGTCTGAGTTGCAGCCTCGAAGTAAGTGGTTGCAAATTAGAAGTAATTTGAAAGAAGGTGATGTAGTATTGTTAAAAGAGGAGAATGCACCACCTGCTTGTTGGCCGCTAGGAAGAGTGATCTCAGTAAATAAAAATACAAGAGATGGTTTAGTACGATCTGTAGTAGTCAAAACTTGTCATGGTGTATACACAAGACCTATAAATAAGTTAATATTGTTACCTTGCTATTAGTTGAAGTAATCAAGTTTAATAGCTACCTACCTTTATTTTCAAGTGTACTTAAACTTACATTTTTTTTTTACTTGTACTCACCTAGTTTGGTTGTTGTATTTTTTCATTAGCTGTATTTTGTAAAAATTTAGTTTAGTATATTGTCATACTACATATAGTTTACTATACTTTGTAAATTTTACTTGTTTTCGAACAAAGAGGGGCGAGAATGTTTAATATTAAAATCTTTTCGGTAGTTCAGGTGTGGCAACACCGCCTTCCCTCCTCCTCTCTCCTCTTTGGTCTGTCAGATCGTGTGATCGTGTGTTGATAAAAAAATATTTTTATTAATAGAAATCTTAAGCTATCGAAATCAAATAAAGTGTCAAATCATTTAGCATATTTTCAGCTTTTATTTCAGCAACCTCATATAACATAAAACATAAATATACACAACACTTATGACAGCACTATCAAAACGCAAATGACACTAATGACACTAGCTGCCAAATTATTTTCAAACCTAGTACCATCTACATTGACTAGATGGCGCTACAGGTATCGATTTCTACTTACTCGCTCATATAAATGATTGTTTTGATTGTCTGTGAAAATTACTACGTTACAGTGTCGACGGGGGCTGTTCCTCTGATGCTTTCCACTTCGATTAAAACAACAGGTCTTGATCTTACGTCTATCGTAATGCCCAATTCACCTTGCTCAGTTGGCTTCTTTAATTTTCTACCATCTTCCTCAACATGTCCAATAAAATGGCAGAAGCTACATTTCTTCATGAGAGAGTTTAACGAGTAGAGTGAACGAAGGTTCGACCAAGCTCTAACAGCTGTTCTGCTTCACGAGCTGCTTCTAGTTTGAGAGAGCTTCGTAGGATTTGATCTTTAAAGACAGTTGTCCAAAAACCATGTCCAATTGATGTTCCTCTGATGGTTCTGGTTTCGCTAATTGATCAATCAGTATCCGTTTATGCGCAATGAAAGTTTCTGTTTTTTCGTCACTTGATCCTGCCTCACTATCTCCTGGTAAAGTAACCATCGTGGCCTCTTAGGTGAAAAGGCGTGTCGAAGACGAGTTTCAAATTCGGTCTAAGTCGTTCCACGACCTTTGACTCCTTGCCACCACACAGCTGCTTCTTTCTCGAGCAGAAGAGGAATACCAATTATAGCACCTTCATCAGTTATTTCTTCGAACCGCATTTTCAGGCCGCGTTTTAGAATTAAGAGCTCGATGGAACAGCGCCATCTAGCAAGGACGTTCTAAACCAACGTCTTACATAACCCTAATAATCCCTTTTTATTATTTTGCTGAACCAATTAATACCCAAAAGTAAGAACCAAAAACCATTTCTTGTCTAATTTTTATAAGTTTTTATAAATGTCAAATAAGAAAACCCCTATAACTACTGACAACGGAAATTTCCTTCTGTCTGGTGATTTCGACGCACATGACCAAGAATGCAAAAGGCCAAAAGTAGTTAGAAAAGGCCAAAAGTAGTTAGAAAAGGCCGGTTCCGGCTCACTGACGTCATCATGTGCCGACTCAACGTACTGGACGTTGATAAGTAATGGTTCTTGGTAAGAGATTAATTAGTTAAGTGATTGTTGTTAACTAACTAGTGCATTTCCTAAGAGAGAAATTAGTTAATTTGAAAATCTTTAGTAAATGAGTCTTCTATCACAGTTGGCCATTGTGAACCATGTATAAAAACGAAAAGTCTGAGATCCCTTCATTATTTGTGCTTCGACTCTACAAGTGTAATCTACCTCGTGCCCTACAATTTTCTTCGTAAGAAACATGGATGTGAGTATTACTTGATATATTTCTCATTTTTAATTATTTCTTTTTACTACTTTGTGATGTTTATTTCTACATTTTGATTGTTACAGCTCGCATGCTGTATGAAAAACCAGAACGTAGACTTTGAAGAAAACACATACAAACAATATTACTTTCCTCTCTCCGATGTCGATGATGATAATTCACTGCCTTCTTACTCGAATAAAAGGACAGCCGATGAATCTCTCGATGAGTTCTTTGTGGTACCTCAGAAGAAAAAGAAAGCAAAAGTGTGTTCGTCTACTGTTGCGAGATCGACGGCTGATGGAATGTCATACGTCTCAACGAACGCAGACGATGCAACAACTGCAACCCACCTGATCAAAATTGATATTTATGATATGAAAAAATTAGTAAACATCGATCCAGCAGAACATTGGCAACATGCTGACGTACGAGTAAAGTACTATGCCAATAAGGGTAAAAATAACTACCACCAACGAACTCGTGGACTGGTATACAACATTACAAAGGAAATATCCAATACAGCTGATTGCAAAAAATACACCATTAAACGTCAACAACCTCCGTCTGTCGGTCCGAAAGCCAAGTCTGATGATTAATAATACCTTCAAACCACATGTAATTTTAATATGGAACTAATAAAATATGTTCAATTTTGATATTTATTTTTTTATTTCAATTTCCTAAATAAAATAAAACACATTTTGTAAGTACTTATAAAGAACAATGTTTATTTAAAGAATTACAAAATTCTGAAATTATAACTAATACATTTTATTACACTTTTACCTTACTTAAAAAAGTTTTAAACATTTTGATTAACAAGATATCATTATAAAATGTATCTTCAGTGAACATTCCAACAAAATCTTGTAAATACATAAATCTTTTCTTTAAATATAAATATACTAAACAATATTCACCACATAGAGACGAAAACATGTTTTGAATAATGTTATTACTATAAATCCACCTCCTTGTATTCCTCTTTAAGAAAGATAAATGGTAACCTTCAGGCTTTCTTCTAAAAGTATCAAAGTATTCTCCAATACCGTTAGCATTCACGTAGATTGCAATCCAATGTGACCCTGGTTTAGTGTCAGGATCCAAATTACTTATCAAATAAAAAGGACTTGACATAAACATCGGTAAACGATTTGCGGGAAATACATTTTTAATTAAACAATGGTCTATTACTTTCAAACGTTTACTTATTTCTAAATTATTCATGTTTTTTAGTATAAAAGTACAATAATGATGTCTGTTTATTATAATAGCTTGATATAATATAATAAATTAACATAAAAAACAATAGTTTTATATAAAAAAAAAACAATTTCTATTAACTACTATAGTCTACACTTACATTTCTGTTCCTGTCTATTTCAATTAAATTATCAAATTCAGCATAGACAATACAATTAACAGTTTCAATTAGAGCTTTTTCAAACCTTACTTCTAACCGCACACACCCATGTTTTATCAAATTCCAGTGTGCTGGTGAATTTGCAGATAAATCAGGAGTTAGATCAAAAGTCATCAGACAATAACCTTTCGCAAACCCATCCCTTTTAATATTGTTACCATCATTCATGTAGTGAATTCCTGTTCCTGAGAAAAGGGTATGATACATCATAGTATACATGCCATTAGTAAATGATGGTTGTAATGCTTTTGAGGGAATTTGCATACCGTCAATGTATAAACTAAATGTGTTTATACCAAAGTTATCAAAATCAAAAGGATTTTTAGTAAAACTTCCATTGAAAGCCGCATTACTAACAAATCCTATAGTGCACCGTTTTGGTATTTGTCCCAAGAAAACATTATCAAGTGTTTTACCCTGTATACCTGATGGTATTGTTAAAACTTTCACTTCTGCTCTAGTAATAGGATATTTCGCAGTAGTAGTTGATAAAACTTTTTCATGAGCAAGTAGTACGCTTGGGTTAATACGAGCTTTTCTAACCATGAGCATCAGTAAAAAAATAAATAAAAAATAAAAATGTATTTATTTCATTTTAAAACAGTTTTCTACCATTACAAAGGGGCTGGTGTCTCCCTTTAGGCTTTATAGGCCTGTGTTAGGAGGCACCGCTCTTCATCTGAATACAGTAATATAATATGATATGAGATTGTAACTGTGTCCCAATACATATTATTTATCTATTAATTTATAGTTTATAACTTAAGGTACTAAAGAATAAATATGAACTATTCCTAAGATCTCGCTTGGTATGTGTGTGTGTGAGGGAATATGAGAGGAACTGTCGAGTGGTCAGCCCTACGACGATTTCGTCTTGGGATCAGGTTCTTAAGCAACAGAGTAAAAACCACTCCATTGTCCACTGACCAGTCAACAGTTCCTCCACATTTAGTGTGTGCATGTGTGTGTGTGTGTGTGTGTGTGTGTGTGCGGGAGTATGAGAGGATCTGCTGAGTGGTCAGCCCTGCGACGACTTCGTCTTGGGATCGGTTCCGTATTCAATAGAGTAATTAACACTCTATTGTCCACTGACCAGTCAGCAGCTCCTCCACACGTGTGTGTGTTAATGGTTTTGTTTTTTGTATTGTTAGCCTTATAATTGCAGGTTCTTGTATGAAGTACTGTACTTAATGCTGTAGAGGCACAAATAAATAGCACCACCAGACTTCAATCAATATCGAGTAAAGATTCTATGTCATTATAAGATCTCGTCTCCATCCATGCAATAACACGTTTTTTGCACTCGCGTGACTGCTGTGGATAAATATCTAGGTCCCTATTTAGGAGATTGTATAGGCGAGGAGCCCGCTTGGAAAGTTGTCTACTAGCAAAGGTGGTCTTTGTATTGGGAACATTAGCAGCAATATCTTTTCTCCTTTTCTGGGTGATCGAGGGATCATATGTCATATTGTTATGTAATCTTATGACTGTATGAACAATATACAACTTTCTAACTGATAGCAGTTTAGTGAGTTGATATAGTTTTTCAGTAGAAAATCTCCTTTTTTAAAAATGCATTGTTTTTATAAGATTGCGTTGCGCTCTTTCAAGCTGTAGAAATTTTGTTTTAGCCGCACCACCCCAGATTGGTATGCAGTATCCAATGACCGATTCAGAGAGATCAGTGATACATACTTTAACTTTTATATCATATGTAGAAGCCATTAAGTTAAAACTATCTCTTAAACGAACTAGTTTTACACTCATTTCCACTCCATTTAACAAAAACTTATCTTGATTAAAAATATCACCATGTAAATGTCCAATCATTTCAACCTCTGAGGAGAGCTCAACATATTTTTGTCTCTCTGTGAATCCTTTGTTTGTATCATCAGCATTATTTATTTTTCCTGCTGTGTCTTCATACCACAATCCACAGGTAAGATGTGATTCTTTTGCAGGTGAGGCATAATTCAATAATGTTTCAATATAAGCACGATAGCCATATGTGTTATTCGGAGGTGATATAAGTTTTTTATTTAAATAGATCTCTAATTGACTGAAAATTGAATGGAGCCAATTATTAACCGGTGCTACAATGGTTTTATCATCTAGAACGCTTGAATCATGTTTTAATATTTTAGCCTTAATATGAATAAGTATGTGCGATAAGTCCATATAATCATCTCCTGATCCGGGTACTTGAAATTCTAGTGGTCCATCATCATTCAGAGAACAAAATTGGTTTGTAGTTTATCCATTGACCGTTTTCAATGCTCGTTTGAGTTGATGGTATAGCAAACAAATCTAATTCAGATTTGGCACATTCACATGAATGAAAACCTAAAACCCAAAACCTAAAATCTTGATGCTGCGTAGCCTCGCTCGTGTTGATACGAACAAGCTTATCGAAGACGCATGCAGGATTGATTGGACTCCGCTTCTTAACGCTGACACAATAGATTTGAAGGTAGAAGCTTTCAATACTGCTTTAATCAAACTTTATAACAAGCACGCACCTGTTCGTAGGGTACGGGTTAAAAGACCTCCTGCCCCTTGGCTCACTGGTAGTATTCGCTTGCTAATGGCACGCCGTGACCGCCTGCGAAGGAAGCATGAAAAGAACCCCACGGAGGAAAACTGGAGCGCTTTCAAGTTGGCTAGAAATCGCTGTAACCAGGCGATACGCAACGCTAAGCGACGGCATATCTTCGACGGAATAAGCAACTGCTCCCCAAACAAACTGTGGAGGTTTCTGCGGACGTTGGGAATTGGTAAATGTCGACCGGAGGCACAAGCGGCTGTTAATCTGGATTCCCTGAATAGCCACTTCTCGTCACCGCCTTCTTGTATCGATGCCTTCTTAAAGACACAAACCGTTCAGGAGATTGAGTCTCAGCCGCGTGACTTAAGCAACTCTTTCACCTTCGAGCCTGTGTCTGATGGAATGGTCAGAAAAATTATTCTGTCCATATCCAGCAAAGCTGTTGGGCATGATGGAATTGGCCGAGACTTGATCATTCCTATCCTCGACCAAATACTCCCAATAATCACCCATATTTTAAATTTCTCATTATCTTCTGGACAGTTCCCTACCCCTTGGAAGCAGGCCTTCATCATACCCATTCCCAAAAACTCTAACCCTTCTGATTTCTCTCACTATCGACCCATCTCCATTCTTCCATTTCTCTCTAAAGTGCTGGAAAGAGTCGTCCAATACCAGATGTTGCGCTTTCTGCGATCACATCAACTACTGAACCCGTTCCAGTCTGGCTTTCGTCCAGCGCATAGCACATGCACGGCTTTAATCAAAATCATGGATGACATACGCAAGGGCATGGATGACACACAGCTCACTCTTCTTGCGCTACTTGATTTCAGCAATGCGTTTAACTGTGTTGATCATGAGATTTTAATGTCTATCTTGAGCTCACTTAATATGTCCAGCGATGTCATCTTGTGGTTCACTTCTTATTTAAATGACCGAAATCAACGCGTAAGGATGGACGACCTGTGGTCCAACTGGCACGGTGTATCTGCTGGCGTTCCCCAGGGTGGGGTACTCTCACCACTACTGTTTTCATTATTCATTAATACAATTACCCGTGCCATTGAGCACAGCAAATACCATATTTATGCGGATGACCTACAGCTGTATATAACCTCTGTTCGGGCCTAACTGCAAGGACCACGGCGGCGGGCGGTGCGCGGTGCGCGGGCGGGGGAAGCGCGCCATATCGACTTGCATTCCATATTGAGACGCGACCGAGCGATCATTAATTATTTTTTATTTACTTACAAATCTATTGTAATTCCATCGCTATTATTATTAAACTTCACCTGTACAACGTTTTTGCGAGTATAATTTACAACATCCTACAATCTCCGAAGAAAGATAAGGATTAACAATCATATTTTGGTGACCCCGACGTGATTTGTGGATTGGACCACATTGGACACTGGAAGTCGTGATTCCCTAAGGAAGAGGTGCAACAATCCAAACCGAGGGAAGTACGCCCAATTCCTATCCATTCTATTTCCTATTTTTGTTTAATTTTGCTTCATTTTGTGTAAATTTCGTCACGTTAGCTCATGCCGTTAAATGTGTGCTGACTTACCTTCTTTTTTTTTTTTTGTGATAGTGTTACATCATTTTTAAATTACGGAATTTGACTAAATTAAGCAATAATTTCTTCTTTTTCGTTGGATTTAGTGCATACTTTTAAAATCACCGTAGATAAACATCATTAAGTACGTGACATATTTAAAAGTGCAAAGTAATCTTCTTTACCTACTTAACTTCATATTTAATTTATTTTCCCAATTATTTCAAAATTGCGATAATCAGTTAGTAAAGTATATCGGCCGATTATTCCAGCATTCTCCGAGAGGAAATCGGCGAGAATTACCTACGAGTCGACGCGTATTTCAAGGGCAAGCAGCACCGTAGTCTGTAGTACATGTCTACGTGCTACGTAACGGGACTGCGCTCGAGTCGGCGGCAAGTGATAAGACGCTCGCACAGCTGATCCTTTGTTATCGGTGTGCAGGCGTTTACGAGGTTTTATTCATTGCATACTTCTATTTATAATCTAAACGTTATTTTAATTGTAACCGATTTATCGTTGTTTGCGTTTTAATTATGACTGAGTTGAGGGAACTTGTAAAGGAAAGAGGTCGTTTAAAAACACGTCTTACATTATTTGAAAGTTATTTAATATCATTTTCGGATACTAAGTTGAATAAAGTTCAATTTAACGAACTTAATTTGCGACTAAGTAAAATTCAAGATATTTCATTTAATTTTGAAGAGGTTCAAGGTAAAATCGAGTCTTTAGATGATAATGAGGTTGGTCAAATGAAGGAGAGGGAAATATTTGAAAACAAGTATTTCAATTTGATTGCTCGGGCTCAGGAGCTAATTCAAGTTTTTGAAAATACTAAAAATAACGACAATACTTCTCAGAGCGGCTCTCAATCATCGAAACATAAATATTTAAAATTACCTGTTCTAAAAATCCCTCCTTTCAATGGCGACCCTAATAAATGGCTCGAGTTTCGAGATATGTACAAGTCTTTAGTTCATGATAATGATAGCCTCGATGACGTCAGTAAGTTTCATTATTTGAAATCCTATTTGGAATGTTCCGCTCAAGCAGTTATAAATTCAGTTACAGTAACTTCTGTTAATTATCCGATCGCTTGGTCGCTTCTTTGCGATAGATATGATAATAAGCGTCTTTTGATAAATGAACATATCAAGTGCCTATTTTCCATTGATTCTATGTCGAAGGAATCCGAAAAAGGTTTACGGGACATAGTTGATTTATTTTCTAAGAATTTAAGTGCACTAAAATCTTTAGGAGAACCGACTGATCAGTGGGATTCGCTCGTTATATACATGGCTTCGACAAAATTAGACACTAAATCCGCGAGAGATTGGGAGGAGTTTAGGAGCACCTTAGAAACAGTCACTTTATCAAATTTCTTTGATTTTCTTCGTCAGCGAGCTACTGTTCTAGAGACAGTTCATGCAGGTAAGTCTGAAAGGCCTGAAAAACCTGAAAAGCGTCATAATTTTGTAAAATCAAAATCTTTTACTGTTTCTTCCACTTCTGCTTCAAAGTTTACAGCGAATGATAACTGTCTAGCTTGTAAACAAGACCATAAATTATACGATTGCCCTAAATTTAAAATTTTGCCTGTCGAAGAACGTATATCGAAAGTTTTCCAGTGGCAGTTATGTAACAACTGTCTTCGTACAGGTCACAGGTCTTACCAATGTAGGCTCGGTGGCTGTCGTATCTGTAAAAGAAAACACAACACAGTTTTGCATAAACAATCTTCATATACCCACATTCAAACTTCTCCACAAACACAGCAACATAGCTCCGGTGAATGTGCTACTACCAGTCATAATAATACTTCGAAAACAAACCCGTCTTCTTCTTCTTCTATACCCAGCGACCCACCTGGGGATACATCGTGTGTTGTTAGTATGTCTGCTGTCTCCTCTAACCAGGCTCTTCTTTCTACGGCCTTGGTGAGGGTGACAAACAATGGCAAATTCTTCTGTTTACGAGCGTTACTGGACAATGGTAGCCAGTCCTCTTTTATTACTGAAAATGCATTAGCTAAACTCGGCTTACATAAAATAAAAAATCAACTTCAGTGTGTATCAGGTCTTAATAATGCCGCCATCAACATTACAGAACATTGCGATCTCATTATTCAGTCTTCTTATACGTCTTTCAGTATGTCTGTAAAATGCTTCGTTCTTCCTTTGATTACTGACAGACTTCCTCAAATGCAAATTCTAGTTGATGACCTAGGCATACCGAGTCATATTCAATTGGCAGATCCTCTTTTTTTCAACCCGTCAGAAATTGATATCCTTCTAGGAGCCGACGTCTTTTGGGACTTACTTGGTCCTTCTAGAGTGTGTTTAGGTCCTAATAAACCGCTTCTACAGGAAACTCAACTGGGTTGGATCGTGGCTGGCCCTCTGGCAGCACAATATTGTCATACGTCAAATCGTACTTACTGCCACTTCAGTAAAGATATTCAACTTCAACTTTCGAAGTTTTTTGAGTTAGAAGAAGTACCTTCCGACATCTGTCCTTCATTCGATGAAAACATCTGTGAGAAAATTTATAGTGAAACTACTTACCGTGACAAGGATGGTAGATTTAATGTACAAGTCCCTCTTCGTGAATCACCTGATGTACTAGGCGATTCCTATGCTCAAGCTGAAAAGAGATTGTTTCAGATGGAGAGAAAAATGAGAAAAAATAATAACTTTCGTGAAGGATATAATAAATTCATGCAGGAATATGAACGCCTAGGACATATGAGTGAGGTCACTGACCCGACTAATGGTTGTTACCTGCCGCATCATGCTGTCATCCGCGAGAGTAGTGAAACTACTAAACTACGCGTCGTCTTTGATGCTTCGGCTGAAACATCCTCCGGTAAGTCGCTGAACGACATTCAGTACGTAGGGCCTGTAGTCCAAGACGACTTGTTCTCTATTTTACTGAGATTTAGGCAACATCAATTTGTCGTATCAGCCGACATTGAAAAAATGTATAGGCAAGTACTTATTCAGCCTGATCAGCGCCCTCTACAGAAGATTTTATGGCGGGATAGTGAGGACCAACCTGTAAAAATATTTCAGTTAAATACAGTTACATATGGGACTGCCTCTGCACCATTTCTTAACACTAGGTGCTTACTTCAGTTATCTCAAGAATGTCAAGATGAAAAGATTGCTGAATTAATCAAGTCAGACTTTTATATCGACGATTTCATTTCTGGAAGCAACTGTAAAACCGAGCTAGCACGCATTGTTAACACAGTTACGGAAATTCTCAATTCTGCTTGCTTCCCACTACGCAAGTTTCGAACAAATGTTCCATCAATCTTTCAAAATAATCCCAGCTCTCTCATACCTAAAGATTTAGACTTGAGTTCACAATCCAGTGCTCTGGGCCTTAAATGGGACCCAGCCGCTGACGTACTACGTTTTCCTACTAGTTTTGAATGTCCTTCTATAGCAACAAAAAGAACAATCTTATCAAACTCTGCTAAGTTGTTCGATCCTCTCGGACTTTTAAGCGCCTGTACCATTATCCCTAAAATCATACTTCAAAAATTATGGTTAACCAAGTTGGATTGAGACGACATCATTCCTTCTGATATAGAAAGAATGTGGTTGAACTTCGTCTCAGGCTTGAATAATTTATCCACTCTTCAGATTCCTAGATGTGTTTTAAGCAGCGAACCAGTAAACATTGAGCTCCATGCGTTTTGCGACGCCTCGCTAAGCGCATATGCAGCCTGTATTTACTTACGTTCTGTGGATAAGTCAGGGAAGGTCGCTACTCATCTTCTTTGTGCTAAAACCAAGGTCGCTCCAGTGAAACCTCAGACGATTCCACGCTTAGAGCTTTGCGGAGCTTTATTAGCGGCTCGTTTGTCTTCTAAAGTCGTGAAGGCTCTAAGACTGGATATCGACAACATATTTTACTGGACTGACTCTTCTGTGGTTCTTTTATGGTTAAATTCTCATGCACGTGATCTAAAGACATTTGTATCAAATCGTGTCGCTGAAATTCAGCAATTAACGTCTTCTGGTACTTGGCGACATGTGCCTGGAACTGAAAATCCGGCGGATCTCGCTTCTCGCGGCATAGATCCTAAATGTATAAACAATGCCACACTGTGGTGGCAAGGCCCTCAATTTTTATTGCAAAATGAGTTAGATTGGCCCATAAATACAAAGCTCACTTCTGAGCCACCTGAAAAAAAGCTTAACACTAATATTCTTAACCCTAAACCTAACACTACAACTATTACATGCACTACTACTAATACTGCAACTACTACATGCACTAATCCTACATCTAAATCTAAAAATAATGAAAATATTTGCCAACTTGTAAACTTCGCGAATTACTCGAAGTTCACAACCCTACTGCGAACTATGGCATACGTACTACGATTTATTTATAATTTAAAACATGTTAATTCAAAGCAAACAGGCCACCTAACTACTGATGAGTTATCTTCTTCTCTAAATCATTTAATAAAACAACATCAAGCCGAATGCTTTGAAATTGAAATAAAATTACTACTAAACAAAAAATGCTTACCTTCAAGGTCACGAGTGTTATCTCTTAGACCTTTTGTTGATGAGATCGGAATCCTTCGAGTGGGTGGTCGCATCCAGGGTGCTTCAGAATCCTATAATAAAAAACACCCAATTTTATTAGCTTCAGATCACACTTTTACTAAATTGATTTTTGCTTATGAACACAAAAAACTTCTGCACTGTGGTCCACAATTGCTACTCACGAACTTACGACAATACTATTGGCCCATCAGTGGCCGTCGATTGGCTAGGAGTACCGTTAATAACTGCAAATTATGTCGAATTATGAAGGCTAAAACTATCAGTCCTATAATGGGAAACTTACCTGTTTCTAGGGTGACTCCTAACTTACCTTTCCAAATTTCAGGTGTCGATTTCGCTGGCCCCTTCCCTATCAGAGATCGTCTCGGACGCGGTAGTAAAATCGTAAAGAGTTATTTATGTCTCTTTGTATGTTTCGTGACGAGAGCACTGCATCTTGAGATTGCATCAGATCTAAGCACTGATACGTTCATTCTATGTTTAAGACGTTTTATCTCTCGCAGAGGGAAGCCTAGCGAAATTCATTGTGATAACGGTCGGAATTTCGTGGGCGCAAACAATGATCTTAGTGAATTTTTACAGTCATGCAATGAATCGATCTCTTCTTTCGCTGCCGACGAAGGCATAAAATTTAAATTCTCGCCGGCTTACTCTCCCCACTTTGGTGGGCTTTGGGAGGCAGGCGTCAAGTCTGCTAAACATCATTTATATAGGATGTTAGGAAATAATCAAAACCATTTAACATTCGAAGAGTTATCGACGTTATTTATTCAAATTGAAGCAATTTTAAACTCCAGACCTCTTACTCCTCTTTCATCGGACCCCACAGACCTTCTTCCTTTAACTCCAGGGCACTTCTTGATCGGTAAGCCTATAGCTAACATGGGCTATAATAAATTAAAAACTGCACTTGCAAGCATACACAATAGATTTTAATGTTCGAAAAGAAATTACAGTTTTGAAGGCACAGCAATAGATCGAGAGTAGATGAAAAATGGAAAGAAGAAAGTAGTTTACAGAACAGAGATAGTAATAAGAAATTTTATCGGAGCTAGTAAAGACGTAAGCGTAAAGCGGATGCGAGCCAAAGCGACGTGCGGTCGCGTCCAAGCCTTTTGGGTCGACTGCTGCGCGGGCGCTCGCCGTCTGGGAGCCGGTTAGCGAGCTGACGCCCCCCGCGTCCCGCGCGACCCCTCGCACGCCGTAGTGTTGCACTTCTAGTGTTGGGCAAGCACCACACCACCCCCTCAGCAGTAGGAAAGTTCTGCGGAAAAATAATTAGGAAATCTTATTCTTCGGCCAGACCGTGTGGTTACGACTGGCGCTGAAGATCTTGATTGCGGCATATTTTCTACGTCCGACGTATCATTGTCATTCAATGTATATGCCGGCTTTACTCTGTCAATGGAGACGGTGACTGGTCCTCTAGGTAATTCTATAGTCATAGTCTTATCAGTGCGTTTAATAATTCGATGAGGGCCTGTATATGGTGCTTCTAATGAACCACGTAAAGCATCTTTGCGTAGAAAAACATGAGAACAGGTTTTAAGGTCTTTGTGAATGAATGTTGATCTGGTTGTATGTTTAGATCCAGGTACAGGGCGTAATCGTGCCATCTGTTTACGAAGCTGCGAGACCAAATCTGTTGCCGAAGGTGGTGTATTTTTAAATGATTGGATGAACTCACCAGGGATCCTTAATGGCTCACCATATACCATTTCGGCTGCTGAACATTTCAGGTCAGCCTTCCACGCTGTTCTTATCCCCAACAGGATTATTGGAAGAGAATCAGTCCATCGTACATTGTTGTGGGCCATGATGGCAGCTTTCAAGGTTCGATGTAGCCTCTCCACCATTCCATTGGCCGCTGGATGATAGGCTGTTGTCTGGCGCAGCTGCGTCCCGCAGAGATTCGCCAGTGCCCTGAACAGATTAGAATTAAATTGACGACCTTGATCAGTAGTTATAGTTTCTGGACAACCAAACCGTGCTATCCAGGTGTCGTTGAATGCTCTGGCTACTGTTTCTGCGGTCATATCTCGAAGTGGCTTTACTTCTGGCCAACGGGTGAATCTGTCGACGGCAGTCAAACAATATTTGTAGTCAGCAGACGGTGGAAGAGGGCCAATCAAATCAATGTGGACGTGGCTGAATCTGGCAGGTGGCAGCTGAAAAGTGCTCAATGGAGAAATGGTATGTCGTTGTACCTTAGCACGTTGACAAGCTTCACAAATCTTGACCCAGGCACGGCAGTCTTTCCGAACGGAGGGCCAAATAAACCTTTCTGTCACCATCTTTGTCGTCGCCTTAACACCTGGGTGACTCAGACTATGGGTGGTATTAAATATCTCACGACGCAACTCCTTCGTTATATAAGGACGAGGCCTCGCTTGTGAAATATCACAGAATAGTTTGATGTTAGTACCTGGCACGAGAACTTCTTTTAACTTAAGTGACGACGATCTGGTCTCAATAAGATCTTGGAGCTCTCTGTCGTTACGCTGGTAAGTAGCGATGGTTTCGTAACCTGGTGGATGTGAAATGGCTTCGATACGAGAGAGCGTGTCAGCGGTCACGTTGTCTTTACCTGAGATATGGCGGATGTCACTCGTAAATTGTGAGATAAAATCCAAATGATTAAATTGTCTAGGTGAGCACTTACGATCCTTCTGCTGGAAAGCGAACGTGAGTGGTTTGTGGTCCGTAAAAATCACGAAGTGTCTGCCTTCCACCATGTAGCGAAAATGCTTGACGCTTTCATAGATAGCAAGCAACTCCCTGTCGTACGCGCTATACTGTTGTTGAGCCTTATTCATCTTCTTAGAAAAGAAAGCAAGTGGTTGCCATTTACCCTGAACCAACTGCTGCAACACCGCACCCAAGGCCGAGTTGGAGGCGTCGGTCACGAGGGCGAGCGGTGCATGGACTTCCGGATGAGCTAATAGAGTTGACCTTGCTAGACTAAATTTACAATTTTCGAAAACCTGGAGCAGATCTGGAGTCCAAGTGAGAGGGTGCGATCCTTTTATCTTAGGCCCAGATAACATGTCATGAAGAACAGCCTGGTCTTCAGCAGCGTGTGGTATAAATCTTCTATAAAAATTAAGCATACCCAAGAATCTACGCAGTCCACTTACTGTCTTGGGCGCTGGGTATTCTTGGATTACCTCGACCTTGTCATCCATGGGTCGTGTGCCTTTCTCCGAGATAATAAAGCCCAGAAATGTTACCTCACTCTGCCCGAAACTACACTTCGACTCGTTGATCAGCAGACCATACTCCTGAAGTCGCTCGAAAACTTGACGTAGATGATCGTGGTGCTCTGTTTCATTTTGTAAAAATATTAATACGTCATCGATATAACCGTAGGTGAAATCCAGCTCACGCAGTACTTCGTCCAGGAACCGCTGAAACGTCTGCGCGGCGTTTCGAAGCCCAAATGACATAAACGGAAACTCGAACATACCGAATGGAGTGGTTATTGCAGTCTTCGGAATATCGTCCTTGAAAACAGGTATTTGGTTATAGGCTTTTACTAAATCTATTTTAGAGAAAACCTTGCAGCCAGCCAACCGATGCGAGTAGTCTTCGATATGTCGTACTGGATACCTATCAGGTATTGTGCGCGCATTAAGTGCGCGATAATCGCCACACGGTCTCCACGTACCACCTTTCTTCGGCGCGAGATGGAGAGCAGACGCCCAAGGTGAGTCTGAGCGACGTGCAGTGCCATCACGAGTCATTTCCTCGAACTGTTCTTTAGCTATCTTGAGTTTATCTGGTGCTAATCGACGAGGTCGACAGTATACTGGTGGGCCATCAGTAGTTCGTATATAATGTACTGTCGAATGTTTAACGTGGCGCTGCACACCAGATGGCTTGGTTAAGTTTTGATATTGCGCAAGGAGTTTGTGGTACATACTATTACCAGAAATGGCCTTCACGCTGACTTGCTTACAGTGACCCAGTTCACCAGGCGAGGACAGGGTAGTCAGGCTATCAATTAATCTCCTGTTCCTGCAATCAATTAAGAGTCCATAATGAGATAAAAAATCAGCACCGATAATGGGCTTATCCCCGTCAGCAATCACAAAATTCCATGTGAATTCGCGCCTTAGTCCCAAATTTAAAATCATTTTCATTGTTCCGTAGGTAGATATTAACGAACCGTTTGCTGCAGTGAGGGTATATTCAGTGGATGGACTATATCTTCTTAAAAATCTCTTTGGTAAAACACAGAGGTCGGAGCCCGTATCTATTAGGTATTGTATTTTACTATTAATATCGGTAATAAATAGGCGACTGGTTGCTGCGTGACAGTCATTTGTCGCCTCTACTGACTGCCGCGACTGTTTCCCGATTTAAAATTGCATGGGGGCACACACTTATTAGCTCTTTCTTTAAAAATACTGTGATACCAGCACATACCTGGATTACGGCTCTGACTCCGACCTCGTGACCTAGATTTTCCGCCAGATCTCATGTTCTTATTCCGATGGTAGCTGCGTGACTTACGACTACCTCCAGATTGAATATTCAGCTGCGCGATTTGCTGTGACAACTCGTTTTGAATACGTGTGCTGATGGTCCGCTCTAAACGTTGCAACATGCTCTCGAAGCCGTCAGCACTCGCCACCTGCCTGACACAATTTGGATTAGGTACTGCTTCATAAACTTGATCCGCCAGATTAGCTAAATCATCTAAGGGAATGGATGGATGCGACGCAACAATGGCCTGAATATGCTGAGGAAGTCGGGTGCTCCAAATGCTACGTAGGACCTCATCCGATAAACCATCCACAGCTAACGACCTTAGATGGCGAAGAAACTGCGACGGTTTTCGATCCCCCATTTCTTCAGTAGTAAGTAGTTGTCGTATTTTCTGCTCGCGAGAAATAGACAGTCTTTTTATTAATTCCGATTTTAATTTTTCGTACTTTCCTGTAGCTGGTGGCTTAATAATAATATCGCGTATTTCCTTAGCTGTTCTAGTATCAATTTCTCTGAGTACCTGATAATACTTTGTTTCATCTTGCTTAATATTGGTCATCTCGAATTGTGCTTCAACTAGTGCAAACCATATTTCCGGGTCATCTTGATAAAAAGAAGGTAAGCGCACTGCTACGCGCTCCACAGAAGATCCAGAACCTTCTCCACCGTTCCCGGGACCTCCTTCGCCTTCCGGATTGGACATCTTGACACGGCGGCGGCGGCGGTAAGTAGTAACGTAAGCGCTATGCAATGTTCGTTGAACGCGGTCACCAATTTATAGCTAACATGGGCTATAATAAATTAAAAACTGCACTTGCAAGCATACACAATAGATTTTAATGTTCGAAAAGAAATTACAGTTTTGAAGGCACAGCAATAGATCGAGAGTAGATGAAAAATGGAAAGAAGAAAGTAGTTTACAGAACAGAGATAGTAATAAGAAATTTTATCGGAGCTAGTAAAGACGTAAGCGTAAAGCGGATGCGAGCCAAAGCGACGTGCGGTCGCGTCCAAGCCTTTTGGGTCGACTGCTGCGCGGGCGCTCGCCGTCTGGGAGCCGGTTAGCGAGCTGACGCCCCCCGCGTCCCGCGCGACCCCTCGCACGCCGTAGTGTTGCACTTCTAGTGTTGGGCAAGCACCACAAGCCGCTCACCTCACTTCCGTCACCAGCACTGATTGATACAAAGACAAGCAGACTAAACAGATATGAAATGATCGAGCAGAAGCGACAATCATTCTGGGAGAGATGGCGTAACGAGTTTCTCTGCGAGTTGCAACAAAGAACTAAATGGCGAGTCAACAAGGGTGAACTTTTACAAGGAGACATGGTCGTCCTCAAAGAAGCAAATTTGCCTCCACTTAAATGGCGAATGGGACGAATCCATCACCTATATCCTGGAGCGGACGGCATCGCGCGTGTGGCGGATGTCATTACGTCTAAGGGCATTGTGCGTCGTGCAATCAGCAACCTCTGCCCTCTACCAGTCGAGAAGCCGCATCTCCTCGGTAATACCACGGTCTTCGAGGGGGGGGAAGATGTTCGGGCCTAACTGCAAGGACCACGGCGGCGGGCGGTGCGCGGTGCGCGGGCGGGGGAAGCGCGCCATATCGACTTGCATTCCATATTGAGACGCGACCGAGCGATCATTAATTATTTTTTATTTACTTACAAATCTATTGTAATTCCATCGCTATTATTATTAAATTTCACCTGTACAACGTTTTTGCGAGTATAATTTACAACATCCTACAATCTCCGAAGAAAGATAAGGATTAACAATCAACCTCTAAAAGATCAGATTTGAGAGAAAGTATAAGCAAACTGTCACTGGATCTCAACAACATTAAGAGCTGGACGGAACGGTACGGGCTGCTGGTAAATCCTGTAAAAACACAAATCATGTTAGTTGGTAGCTCAAGAAACCTTTCGTTAGTTGATATGCAGAATTTACCACCTGTGACACTAAATGGCTTACCTCTTCCATATTGTAAGACGGTGAGAAACCTCGGGTTGCATATTGCACATGATCTATCTTGGTCTCCTCACGTCACGAAGGTTAGTCAAAAGGTTTTTGCGTCTTTCCATTCCCTGAAACGCCTGCAGAACTTTCTTCCTTTGCCCACTAAAATCACGTTAGTTTGTTCATTATTAATGCCCATCATCGACTATGCAGATGTTTGCTACACTGATGTCACTGAATGTCTTTTAAATAAACTCGAACGTCTGCTAAACTTGTGTATACGCTTTGTCTTCGGAATACGTAAATATGATCATGTGACTCGTTACCGGGCTCAGTTGAAGTGGCTTAACATACGCAATAGAAGAAATGTACACACGCTCACTTTGTTATACAACATACTTCACAATGCCTAGTCTCCAGAATATCTCCGTGAGCGATTCGAATTAAAAAAGTTTGTCGGAGGTGTACCCCGCAAGAATTACAATAAATCCCTTACTACCCCTCAAAGTCACACGGAATTGTATGCGCAGTCTTATACTTGCACAGCAACAAAATTATGGAATAGCTTACCGGTTGAGATTAGGGAGGCTCCGTCAATCGATGTCTTCAAATCGCGTGTATCCGAACACTTTTTACAAATGCAGTGTGGTGTGAATGACTGATTATTATTATATTTATGTATTATTATTATTATTATTTATGTAGTACTTTTATATATTATGTACCTAAGGTACCTTTATGTTTATTCTTTTATATTTGCATGTATATTTACGTATTAGTAAGTTTATCAATTGGCTGATTAATGTAGTAGTTCAAGTTGAACGCTGTTTTTAGCGGCACTACCCTCAACCTGCTCTTAACCACCAAAGGTTAGCTGGTAGAAAATGCTATATAGCATTAAGTTCGCCTTTGTACACCCCTTTTTTGGTGCAATAAAGTATATATCAATCAATCAATCAATTCAAAAGATTGTGTAAAAATGACATTTTTATTTATTTAAGAAAATATATCAGAATACTTTTGATTTGATGATGATGATATTTTAACTTTTTTCAATGCTCTCTCTTTCGAATTCACCTTACGAATGAGCTTTTGTGTACGTAGTCTTTTAGTTTTATTTCCTGATCCTGTCATCATCCTCTCAACTTTATCATCAGCTTTTCTTTTTAAGTTGGAAGTAGCTTCCTTGAATCGATATTTTACTGACTCATCCAAAGGTTTTGCACTGACCATATCAGATAAAAGCCCACACCTGCGTTTAAAGCTTCTTTACCAATCACTTTAGCTCCGTTTGATATGAGAGGTAAAACGGAACGAAATGTGTTGATCCCACTAAATACTAATTATTATTATACTGTGTCTATTTATGTATAGCATATTATTTACAAATTAGTATTTCATATTTATCTATTTACAATTATCTATTTACATACATATTAAATACATATTATATATTGTCACGTTCCCGTCACAAATTCATACGGTCACGGGAGGGTTCAATGGAAACGCGCACTCGGAGCTAATCCTTTGTTCTCACAGCGACGACCTTACCTGACCGCCGCACCGGCGCGGGCGCTGCAGCCCGGCGCCAGTCGCTATTCTCTATCGACGTTAGACGCACGTCGCTTTGTCGCAAAAATTGTTACGATAACTCCGCTTTGCCTTTAGTTTCTGAGTGCTATTATTACTGCTTATACTTTCTTGCATTTAACCCGAGCTGTGCACCTTCTATCTGCTAAACTTTAATGTGCTATTGTGTTCAAATCTTAATAAACTAAGTGCAGTGTACCTGGATTTTTATTGCTACGTTCGAGCTACTACTACCTGCAGGTACCCAACACATTCATATACTATAGAAACAACCCTCCTAGAAAACTTCCAATACCATGCCCACGTTGATGAGATACACCTTTATAAACTACCCCAACTCCAGTTCCAGCTTGGTGTGAATAGTAATGTTGATAAGGGCAAATATTGTTTGAATATTTTGAATACATGACTTTTATCGGCGCTTAAAGTGTAGTTTAACACAGCTCGTACCAAACTGAAATGGTATATGTTCGCCTGTGCTTGATCTTATATCAATTTCAATTGTATCAAATTCTCTACGCATAACTGGAAGATAATGGGGTGGAGAAAAAATGTGCATTTTGTTTGATCCATATACGTATTTTACTGGATCTAACGGTATTATTCTTAAGAGAGGACACATGACATCTCCAACAATTTGAGGCTCTATAATATCACAATATACATAGACTTGAGATGGTAGTCCAAGATATAAATTCGCAGGAAATTTACCAAATAGTTTTCGTTGCAACATTCGTATTCGGATCAAACCCAAGTTGAAGACTTAACTTTGGTGAAAACTTTAATGATATAAGGTCATTGATATTTCCAGTGAGACTTATAAGCTTTGAAATTTTATCCAGTCGTAGTTTTGCTGTTTGTCGCGAATTTATTGCTGTCAAGACATCTTGTATATCTTCATAACTTGATGCTGGTATCAGCTTGAGGCTTTTATATGTAACTGTCGATGGTTCCATTTCATTAGGCATAATGAGTCGTTTGGTTATGTATATAATATTTTGATTTTCTTGAACAGTAAATATTGTGCAAGGATATTGAAATTCTACCAAACCCACAGACCATTCCCCATCCAACTTTATAGACTTTGGTAATTTTGTAGAAAAATTAACTGTTTTATTGTTGGGGAAATATGAAATAGAACTATTACTAGGTAGTGTTAAAAATAAGTCTTCATTTTTCATGGTTGACATCTGATGCTAATACCCAACTATTAAACTTATTTGGATAACCTTTCCACTTCACTAGCAACTCCTTTCTGTTACCTGAGTACCGAGTACGTATAATTTTATCTGTTTTAAGTTCTGTGGTGGGGTCATACGTCACTTTTTGTAATTCTTTTTCATAAAATGTTCCTGTGATAGGTTCATTATGCAAGTCTTTAAGAGTATACACTACCCATGGTGATCGGTCTATAACTGAAGTTATGATAAATATTTCATCACTCCAATTTGTTTCATACCCTTTTTCATATTTTGTTGTTTTCATATGTGTTTGTATTTTGTTATCCTAACGTCACCAATTTTGAATTTAAGAGAACAAACATTCTTGATTTTTTCCTTTTTCTCATAGAGATTACGCCAAACTGTCATTATATTATTAAAATTAACATCGCATGGGCGCATTTTAATACTAGAATGTACACTATGATTGTATGAGAAAAGAAGGTCATCCAAAACATCAACATACCTGTAGGTATTTCTATGAGTAAAATAACGCCACATTTTTTGTTTTAGAGTTCTTTGAAATCGTTCGACAATACTAGCTTTAATATCCGGGTTATTAGTTGTATAATAATTGATACCTTTACTTTTGAAAAACTGTCTAACATCTTTTGAAACGAATTCCGTACCTTTGTCGGATTGAATGTGTGTAGGTGTAGCTTTAGCTTCATCAAATATACTTTGAAATGCATTTTTTATTGTTTCTGTGTTTTTCTTTTTTATAGCTCTAGCAAAAGCATATTTACTAAAGACATCAATGACACACAAAATATACTTAAAACCATTGTTATATTCAGAATAAGTTTTCATATCGCTTAAGTCGGCCTGCCATAATTCATTATAGTTAGAGAGAATATATCTATTTCTTGGAAATTTCTTTTGAACTGGTTTATGAAGAGAGTAAGTTTCTTGCGCTTCAAGCCATTGTTGTACTTCATTCTTTTTCATTTTCCCTCTCATTGCTCGAATCAATGCGTTAACACTGCTGTATCCCGCAGGGTTAGATGTATCATAGTAAATATCTTTTATTTCTTGTAAGGGGTCCATCTTTCCCAATCAAGTTTGCGTTTTGGTTTTTCTTTGTTTATTGTTTGAGTTGAATAAGGTGTAGAAAAATCAGGTGTAGTAAAATCAGGTGCACTTCGTTGAGATTCACTTCTTTCTATCCTTTTAGCGAAATCTGGAGTCTTTGACATTAAATTTATAAATGTGGCTCTTTTTGGGTTACCGATATAGGTGACTGGTACTTTTAATTCATTCAAAACACTTGAGAAATCCACCCAACCATTTGGGGAACTATGTTTGAGTGGTCTTAAAACATCATTTAATAAATCCACAATATTGCTTTTGTGAACTTCTCGGTTTTTTATGAAAACAGTACCCTGTTCATTCCAGTAAATTGTGTTTTTATTTTTCAAAAGTAGATCGATTAGAAGCTCTCCCTTCGCTTTATATGTCTTCGGTAATAAATGAAGCAAATATGACTTTGTGTAGTAATCAATATTACTTCTGTTTAAGCTATCGTTAATATTCTCTGCGTGTGCTTGCGTAGAGTTGTCTTTATTTTCTGTTTCCTGTTTCAGTTTTATGTCTTCTTTTATATTTTCTGGTTTTGTAATATAATAGGAATTTCTATAGGCGCTCTATCCTTATCTATAAAATACAAATATCTTTGTAGTATTTGTAAATATAATGACCATTTTACTCTGTCTTCAAGTTTTGTGTTTAACACTTTATGCATTTCTTTATCAAGATTTGATAGATTATCAACGCTAGAATTAGCGTTATCTTTTTTAAGCTTTTCTAACACTTCAGGTTCGATCATTAACATTTTCTTTGCGTTTTCCATTATTTGATTATTTGATAAGTGAGCCCAAAATTGTACTTAAAATTGAGCCCAGAATAATAGGTAAAAATGCTCCACCTTTTTGTACTAAATATTTTTTCTTGTAGTTGGTGTTTCCTTTCAATACAATATTCCTTAACAAACTTTTATGAATATTTAATAACTTTTTTTGATTTTCTTTTAAAGGAATTTTTCCTTTTAAGACGTTATAAATACATTCACATAAACAATTGATTTCTTCTCGACTACAAGATTTCAATAACACTTTTTGAAATTTAGGTTTTAGTAAATGTAATGCTTGTAGAAACTCTTTATGTGTCTCGACTCTAGTACTCATTATTGAAAAGTGAAGTATTTTATGACATGTTGTTTTATTTATATCCGTTTTTTTTTCTTAGGTATGTAACAAACACTATATTCATTAGGAAACACATTTGTTTTAAAACGATATAATTCGTTTGTATTTTGTTTGAGATCAATCATCAGGTATCCATGGGGCATACTTGTTGCATCTTTATAAGCGTCTTCAACGAATTTTGGATTCTCTGGACATAGTTGACGTCCTAAAAAGCGTATTTGTGTTTTATCTCGAGGATTTTTAAAGAAAATTAAATAACTAGAATTCAACGATATATCTCGTTGTCCTTTGCCTTGGTGAAATAGGTTTTGAGTTATATAAAATACACTGAGGTTTCTATGATGACTTCCTTTGGTGAAAATATCAACAATGCGTCCGTCTGCTTCTCTCATTAGATCGTCAATTATGATTAATTCGGGTTGATCACCACTAAACATGGTTAAATCAGGAATACCTTGGTGGTAATACACATAATTCAAATTATATAATGGTTGCATTTCATCATAGCACCATATTATTTTGGAAAATTTTGCATTGCATACATTACCAACATATTTCAAGAAATTGTAAACAAAAACTGATTTACCACAACCACTTGGACCGGCCACTATTGCAGTAAAAGGATTGATGAAATGAATCATGATTACGTCCAATGTCAGTCAGAGGTTTGATAAGAATGAAAACAAAGAAATGGATTTTAATACTTTATAATATTATCATTTCAAGTTATATAACCATACAGATTATACCAAAACGCATACGTACATACTTTAATATGAAGTTTCAAGTAGATAATATAAAATAAAAAACAAACGGATCTTATAAGTACAAAGACAAAATATACAATATAAAAAAAACAAATAGGTATGAAGAATTATTTTCACTTAAATTATCTATTTACAACTACTACACACACACAGTATACATAGACAAGACAGATTATTCACTTATTTTTTCTATTTACAACTACTACACAGTATAGATAAGACAGATTATTCACTTAATTTTTTTCTATTTACAACTACTACACAGTATACATAGATAAGACAGATTATTCACTTAATTTTTTTCTATTTACAACTACTACACAGTATACATAGATAAGACAGATTATTCACTTAATTTTTTTTTTCTATTTACAACTACTACTCAGTGTACATAGATAAGACAGATTATTCACTTAAATTTATTCTATTAACAACTACTATTATAATGAAAATTTACATATTATTTATTTTGTAATGACCCCATGGTAAAGTATTTGTTGAGTTAGGTATCAAATACCTTTTAGTGTCATGTGATGACAAAGCTATTTTAGACAGTTTTTGAGTGAACACATGGTGTTTAATTGATTTGAAGCGATACATATTTCTAACTAATTTAATTTCATTAGTCAAAGTGCTTATGTAGTCTTTCAAGGTAAGTTTTTTTGTAACACACCTGTTCACACCTTTAGCTTTGGTGATGGTTTTTTCTTCTCCAAAACAGTCGTATGCCAATGCATACATTTTAGACCGTAAGCCTACAAACTCATTTACAATACGACCATTAAATTCGTCTTTGAAAAAACCGATTTGCTTTTTATTTAGTTGGGGAAATCCATATTTATTATCTGACTCATATTCAGATGTATCAAAATATGAGGGTATGTCTTGTTTGATGTCCGCGTAAAAGTCTTTGGTGATGATATCGTAAATGAATGAATCTGTATCCATATACATAAGCTTTGCATTCTCTCCAAACTTTTTCTGTATATAGTTATAATGAAAATCATACATGAGTGTTTTAGAAATATCTAATACACAAAATCCCAAGTAAATAGGTTTATCGTAAACTACTCTTACTTTATTTAGCTGTACAGCAACCAAATTTTCTGAAAACACAGTGACACTATGAAATTGAGGTTTGCTTATTAAACTACTGACACCAATTCTTTTCCCTATATTATCCCAATGGCTTACTAATTTTACGTTCACACGTTTCTCTACATTTTCCATCGTTTTCCCGTAAACAGAGTTATTCATTAATTTGAAAAAATCTTTACTGAATGCTGAAGTGGCCTTAGCACGAAAATATGTATTCAAATCAATATATTCTTTGAGCCAAGGCTTTTGAGAAAATTGAAGGATGCGATGAATTTTAGTTAGTTTTAATCCATTATCTAAACATTGAATTAATTTTTTATAATAAATTACATATTTTTTTTTATTATTCAAGTTTGGAACTAACCTTTCACCACCACCACATTGTGGAGTTATTATTTCTGGACAAAACGGTAAATCTGAATGCGAATCGTGTAATTCCGAAGGATATTCAAGGTCCACTTCAAGGATATAGCCAACGCTTGACGTTTCAGATACATTAAAATTTGTATTTATATCTACCCATTGGAACTTACCATATGGCAAGGGCTTTGACATCGCCCAACCATATAAGTTATTCGCGTCTAAATAAGTAATATATGATTCCTTAGCATTTTCATCAAACGTGGACATATATTTATTGTTAGCTTTCGCATGTCTACTCGAGCACTGTGAAATACCTCCACGGATACCATTTTTAAGGAGCTCTAATTCTATATTTGTAAGTTTTAACATAGCATCCCAACTTAGCCCTGGAAGCGTGTAATAATGTGCGGGATCTAACTGATATGTATCAATACAAAGCTTTCTAAAATTTTCGAAAATATCTGTTAATAGTAGAACGTCAGTTTTTAAATATAAATCAGAGTATTGACCCATGTTCATACAATTAAAATGGTTCCAAACATTTTGAGCGTGTTCATAATCTTCATCAGATACTGATGAATCTGTTAAATGACTGTAAAAATGTTTTTGCTCTGGTAAAGATGTTATTTCTAAATCGTCAAAAGATTTTATGTACTCATAGGGATATATTCCTTTTCTAATTAATAACTGAAAATCGGCATCGTTGGGATATTGTATTTTTAATTCACAAAAGTCATTACTATCTAAATTTTTCGACAAACTGTCTAATGATGCACTCATGAACCTAAAAGAATCTAAAAATCTTAAGTGGACTGTTTTCTCATTGATTTGAATCGTTTTACTCAGAGAAATATACTTTTCTTTATTAAGCGGGATCAAATTTATACTTCCATCATCAAAATGCAGCTCATGTACAATAAAATGCATATCATAGTTAGATAGGTTGTGAAAAAAAATTGGTATATGGTTTGGTATTCTGTAGTTTAAATTACATACATTATGAGCAGCTCCTCTATATTTTCCTGTGAGATGATCATGATCCTTAACTCTATCATCATTCAACGGCTTTTTACATATATGACAAATAACTTGATGCAAGAAATCATCTTTCTCTGCAGGTGTAAGATCAATCATAGGTACATTAGTATAAAGTTGTTCAGTTATATCTTTGACATCGCCAGATAACATTTCAAAGAATTTTTTTCCACAACTATCCCCTCTATAAATTCTAAATTTCGAATGAGAATCATTAAACGAGCATTTAATAAAATATGCAAAACTGTACACATTATGTCTCTAAATATTGGTAGTTTTATTTGCGTTCATAGTGTTCTCAGAAACGGGTTCCAAAAAAGCCTCAAAGTCAGCATAAATCACAAAAGGAACTGTCATTTGCTTGTCATAGTTTTTAAACTTTAAAATATTTGCTGGACATTCGTTTCCAAAACGATCTTTCTTTGTTGCAGAGGAATCAGGCATATCTACTCTAACATGTGTACAGTCGTGTTGATTGTGATCACTTAATTTTTCACGTGAACTAAAACATACTAAACAACCGTCACAAATATATTTTTGGTGCTCATTTTGGTTAATTTGACTGCTTACTAGTCTACTCAAATCTTTTATGTAGCAATAGTGACCGAGTGTTCCTTGTGAAATGAATAATAAATTAATATGTATTGATTGTCTTTTCTTTGTATGATAAACGGGTCCTACTATTGTATTTTTTTTCTTATTTTGATCATATTCTAAAGTAAAAACATTGATGCTAATGTTATTATTTTTTTAAAATTTTGAAATATCCTTAAATTTCACGGGATACTCAATACCAGACATGTTTACACATTCTGAGTACTGATTATAATTTGAAACTCGGTCACTGTTTTTATTAGCTGGATAGAGCGCTGATAGGACTGCCCATTTGAAACATTCGTTATCGGAATTTTTTACGTTTATGATAGCCTTTTTATGTTTGATATCCATAGGTAAGTCTATGTAAGAGGAACCTCTTAATGGGTTAAATTTATTAATATTCACGTCTATGTACATGATTTCTCTTAAAGACCAACCGCTATCTTTTTGTTGAAGATTTTCTATTTTACTAGTAAATAATGCACATAATTCATTGAAAAAATTTTCAAGATCGTTTTCTCCTAAACAAATAATAGAATTAGCTGACTGGAAATCAAAATTATTAATAAGATTTTTACTTTCTTGTATGAAACTAGCACAGAGTATGCAATTAACTTTGATCGATTTATTAAGTAACAAAGATTCTGTTAACACTTTTACAACGTCAGGTTTTATATTACTAAAAAATTGTACACATGTTTTCAGAATGTCATCCTCGTGTGTGAGTGTGTCTTAGAGTCTTTATACGGTTCTTAAATGCACTTTCAATTAATTTAATATTTGGACTAATGGAAACTAAAGTCATGTTTTTATGAAGATTAGAATTAATGTGTTTAGTAAAATATTGCTTTTTGACTGAAATATTACAAATATTACAGAGTTTAGTTACTGTACCCTGCTGCTCCGCAGTTTCTTCCTGTGCGCTTGAAGGACCCGCAGTTTTTTGATGTACGCTTGAAGGACCCGCAGTTTGCTCAGCCTCAGTCATTAAATTCCCAATACCAGACCCATGTTGAAAATAGGTTTTTTCAATCTCCATACAAGCTTGCACCATGTCACTTTCGTAGTTTTCAAAGCAGTCCATAAAAGAATCAACTGCATCGAGCTTCGGTTTTTTACTTATATTTTCAGAGGATGCAGTTGCTTTTCTCTTATTAGATCTAGAGACGCTCTCTGAAGAAAGTATATCGTCTTCACAAAATTCACGAAGTTCGAACACATCACAAATTTCACACAATACTTCATCGAAACCGTCCGTAGGAACATTATGAGCACTACCTATTTTTTCCATTTTACTCACATCCATGTTTCTTATGAATAAAAGTGTAGAGCACGAGGTTATGACAGATTACACTTATAGAGTCGAAGCACAAATAATTAAGGGATCTCAGACTTTTCATTTTTATACATGGTTCACAATGGCCAACTGTGATAATTAGAAAGGCTCATTTACTAAAGTTTTCAAAAGTAACTAATTTCTCTCTTAGGAAATGCACTAGTTAGTTAACACGTTGACGGACAGTAAGTCACCCATGATTCGCACAAAATAAATGTATGGAAAATTTGGAACTGCTATAGCAGCTCCGTCCACGTTGCACACTCGTTTACCTTTACATTGGACACCGAATGCTATAACAGTCAACCGCTATAGCAGCCCCGTCCACTTTGCACACTCGTTTACCTTTACATTGGACACCGAATGCTATAACAGTCAACTGCTATAGCAGCCCCGTCCACGTTGCACACTCGTTTACCATTACATTGGACACCGAATGCTATAACAGTCAACCGCTATAGCAGCCCCGTCCACGTTGCACACTCGTTTACCTTTACATTGGACACCGAATGCTATAACAGTCAACCGCTATAGCAGCCCCGTCCACGTTGCACACTCGTTTACCTTTACATTGGACACCGAATGCTATAACAGTCAACTGCTATAGCAGCCCCGTCCACGTTGCACACTCGTTTACCATTACATTGGACACCGAATGCTATAACAGTCAACCGCTATAGCAGCCCCGTCCACGTTGCACACTCGTTTACCTTTACATTGGACACCGAATGCTATAACAGTCAACCGCTATAGCAGCCCCGTCCACGTTGCACACTCGTTTACCTTTACATTGGACACCGAATGCTATAACAGTCAACCGCTATAGCAGCCCCGTCCACTTTGCACACTCGTTTACCTTTACATTGGACACCGAATGCTATAACAGTCAACCGCTATAGCAGCTCCGTCCACGTTGCACACTCGTTTACCTTTACATTGGACACCGAATGCTATAACAGTCAACCGCTATAGCAGCCCCGTCCACGTTGCACACTCGTTTACCTTTACATTGGACACCGAATGCTATAACAGTCAACCGCTATAGCAGCTCCGTCCACGTTGCACACTCGTTTACCTTTACATTGGACACCGAATGCTATAACAGTCAACCGCTATAGCAGCCCCGTCCACGTTGCACACTCGTTTACCTTTACATTGGACACCGAATGCTATAACAGTCAACCGCTATAGCAGCCCCGTCCACTTTGCACACTCGTTTACCTTTACATTGGACACCGAATGCTATAACAGTCAACCGCTATAGCAGCTCCGTCCACGTTGCACACTCGTTTACCTTTACATTGGACACCGAATGCTATAATAGTCAACCGCTATAGCAGCCCCGTCCACGTTGCACACTCGTTTACCATTACATTGGACACCGAATGCTATAACAGTCAACCGCTATAGCAGCTCCGTCCACTTTGCACACTCGTTTACCTTTACATTGGACACCGAATGCTATAACAGTCAACCGCTATAGCAGCCCCGTCCACGTTGCACACTCGTTTACCTTTACATTGGACACCGAATGCTATAACAGTCAACCGCTATAGCAGCCCCATATTTTGTCGATCTTGGACCTGCGTCCTCGGAAACAAAAGAAGGATTACCGGCAGCTCGTAGACCTCTTGCCGCGAGTAGGTCTCGGCGGCTCCACGTTGCACACTCGTTTACCTTTACATTGGACACCGAATGCTATAACAGTCAACCGCTATAGCAGCTCCGTCCACGTTGCACACTCGTTTACCTTTACATTGGACACCGAATGCTATAACAGCAGCTTTGTCACATTTTATGATCAGAATATTACAATGTAGGATGCAAACGCTGCAAACGGCGATCGCAATAGCAGTTCCCTCACATAGCATGTTCAAATTGTCATTTTATAAAGCACCAAATTCTATAACATTCAACCACCATAGCAACTCTGCTGTAAATTATGATCCCAAATAATATCAGAAAGGGCGACCATGTTATAGCAATCGACGCCTATGAAGAAAATTCAAATAAAACAGTCAAAAATGTATCAAATTTCTCTTATTTATTGAAAACGTATGATACGAGTAAGTATGAAATACAACAGTTTCATATGTGACCTAAAAAATGTTTACATCAGTCTTAGTCTTAAACCTAATACTTTTCTTAGTATGACACAAAATCGTTTTACTCATAAAGAAACCTAACTTAGTATCAACAAAAATAAAGCTTGGCTTTCTTATTAACACAATTAAATCAGTCTCAAAACAAAAACAACAACCTTATCAGTCTCAAAGATATTGTGAAATACACCCTTTTACAAAGATCACTTTGTCGGTTATACATTAAACATCAAACAACATCTCAATTAATACTCCTAAGTCTTTTAATTAAACGAAAATTAAGATAACATTAAGATTGACGTAATTTACTAACAATACTGACTGTGCCATGTCTCAAAACACACTGGGCAAAGTGGTGGCTTACTAGAGCACCCTTTGCATCGATAGCAGGTTTGTTTTACTGTTTTATTTTTTGTACAGACACGACATTTCAGGAAAACTTTTTTGCGTTTTGAACTGTCGTGCACTGGTATCAACTCTGGCCAGTGACCGTTTCCAATTTGCTCATTATTAGAATTTTCTCCTCTATTATTCTTTGGTTTGCGCCTACTAGCGTGCTTCTTCTTCGACATAAATTCCATAATTGTTTTAATTTTGTTTTCATCTGTGTCATTTATTCCCAAATACGTGGTTATTATTGACTCTCTAAAAGTGAGAATATGTGCTGTCTTGTCACAATACTTCTTGTATAGATAAAAAGCATTGATAATCGACAAATCAAACAGGTGAAAGAAAACTTTTTTGTACCAGCGCACGGTCTTTTTTGGAGTAGAATAGTACCCGAGCATCTGATCGGCCCTGTCTATGCCCGACATATATTTGTTATATTCCACTATTTCAATCGGTTTTGTTTTTACTTGCCCGTATCTGTTTCGCGATATAACAAGGCGAGGGTGATGATTAGTGGTAATCATGTAGACAAGACGTTTGTCCTTCCACACGGACGCATACACTTTTCTTTTCCGTTGCCAGAAATGTTGACCCCTTTTCACTGATTTTCGGAAGAGATTTTTCGGATTATTTTTGCGATCTTTATGCAAAGTTCCAGTGGTGTGAGTACCATATTGCAACAGTTTTTCAGATAAACTGTAACTGTTGTAGAAATTGTCCATATAAAGCTCATGGCCTTTGTGCAAATATGGGCCCATCAAATTAATTACTAGCTTTTCCAGCTTCGGTTCGTTCGATTCAATAACAGTGGCTTTAAACGTATCCATCGTGTGTTGTTAAAACATAGAACTTAATACCGTACCTCTTTTTCTTTGATTTCATGTAAGTACGGAAAGCCAAGCGTCCCCGAAATGCCAGCAATGACTCATCCAGTGAAAGTTGTTTTTCAGGCTGATATACACTCTGAAAAATTCTGATTACATTTGTTGCAAACGACTTCACTTTGTTTATCCCTTTAGAATTCAATTCCGAAATATACAAGCAACGTAGCAACTGTTCGAATCTTCTATTTGACATAATGAAAGGAAACACGGGATGGTAATACAGAGGGTCTGTATGAGTGAATAATTTTCGAATATTTGGGGAATCTATATGCCCTTGTAGCATGCATAAACCAAGGAATTTTCTTATTTCTGTTGGATCTGTAGGTTTAAAACTTTGTTGACGTGACCCTCTCGTATGAGGTCTGTTAGTATTGCACAAAGCAGCTCCATAAGCGTTAGTGGAAGCCACAATGTGGTCTATGAATTGATCAGGAAATAAAATGTTAAGGACATCGATCGGTGTCATCGAATTGTTTAAAGGTACAGTGGGGCCACAGTTAGACGTGTCGAAATCAAAGCATACAATAGGCTCTGCAGTATTTTCCCAAGGGTCGTCGTTTACGGGAGGAGACCTGGAGTGCCTAGCAACAGGTTGCGGAGCAGCCTGGTTTACGCCATCGAAAAAGTGCGGTGAAACAGCGGCGGAATCGTCTCTTGACGGCAAGCGAGCTGGTTGTGAAGATGGTGGCGAAGCTAATGTCCCATCCCGCAACGGCGAAGGAGTATGTACAGATAGTGGTTGATGAGCAGTCTGGTCTAAATCGTAGAGCTCATGCGGTGAATTAGCGGCGGAATCGTCTCGAGACTTCTCGTGAGCTGGTTGTGAAGGTGGTGGCAAAGCTACTGTCTCATCCGGCAACAGCGAAGGAGCAGAGGTATGTGCAGGTGGCTGTTGAGGAGCGACCTGGTCCAAATCATCAAGCTCGTGCGGTGAATTAGCGGCGGAATCGTCTCGTGACTTCTCGTGGGTTGGTTGTGAAGATGGTGGCGAAGCTACTGTCTCATCCGGCAACAACGAAGGAGCAGGGGTATGTACAGATAGCGGTTGAGGAGCAGTCTGGTCTAAATCGTCGAGCTCGTGCGGTGGAAAAGCGGTGAAATCTTCTCGCGACGTCGAATGGGCTGGATAGGGAGGCACTGCTGGCTCATCTCGTTCTCGCGAAGTTGAAGGTGCAGCATCTCGATGCTGTACTGGTCTGTTTTGTGAAAGCTGACTTTGCGGACGTGTAGGCATAAACGAATGTATCTCACGATTGCTATGTGCTGACGGCTCATTGCTTGTACTGGATTCATTTCCGCTTTCAGTTGACGCCTCATCGTCGTCAGGATGATAGTCGCTATCTGACCCGTACTCACCTGCACCGTCACTATACGGGTCGTGAACCGATTCATCCGTACCTTCATCTCTTGAAGATCCGCCTTTTTCGTCAGAAGATAACTCCGCCTCCTCAATACTGGACTGTGACACTGACGATTCATCAGTTACATCGTTGAATATCCTCTGCAAAGCTTCTTTTTCGTTGACATTGACGAGCTTGGGGCGTTTTTTTGGAGGCATCTGTAACGAAATATAACAATTACTTATTTGTAGGTATCTAGTGCTGTTTACGTAATATTTCTCGATATTTTATTAAAACGTGACAATAAGCTGTAATTACAACAAAATATAGACAAAAATAAGTTTGTTGGAGCTTTATTTTATCAACGAATCGACAAAAGTAGGTATTTTTGTATTTTGCTATCCAAAAGTTTCCTACTGGTAAAATAAAGCGATCTAGTTAGTAAACGGGCATTTACCATGTGTTTTGTTTACTTATAAAACAATATATGCTAGTAAATAACAAAAAACATTACTTACAATGATTGAAAATGATGAAGTAAGATGGAGTCGTCTCGCAAAAATCACTCACATTACACGTGATCACACTCCGGCGCACTCGCCGCACGACTGAACATTTCTTCATACTAACAGGGATGCTATAGCATATGTGTGCGTAATTAGGGGGTACGGGGGGGCATGGGTTACCAGATATTCAAATGTGTGCGTTTATCATCATAATAGGACAGTAAACACTTCGCGTTTCAGTGAGGTGGGACAGTAAAACCCGAACTTTCGGAATTTGATATGAAAAGACGTATTGCTACGCATTCTATGCCTAAAAAAGTGAACAAATGAACAGATGCTATAGAATCCGTGTCCAATAATGAGAAAAAAAACAGATGCTATAGCGTTTCCGTCCGTCAACGTGTCAACAATCACTTAACTAATTAATCTCTTACCAAGAACCATTACTTATCAACGTCCAGTACGTTGAGTCGGCACATGATGACGTCAGTGAGCCGGAACCGGCCTTTTCTAACTACTGCCAAACCATAAATTAATGGCTAATTGCGTATTTAAATCTTTCGATACGTGAATGGCCAAGAATGTAAATTACCAAAAACACAAAAGTCCAATTGAGTATTTAAATCCTTCGAATTGTGAATGTCCAAGAATGTAAAAGGCCATACCATATCTCCCAAGGCTCCCCCGGAGAACACCCCCGATAGCTTTGGACACTCGGCCCATTTTGGCCAATCGTAAATCCTAAAACCACCACGTTACAGCGCAGCCGGTCTGTTATGTGAGTCACTTAGTAAACGGACGCGATAGAGTCCACTCAATTAAAAGTTTGTAGAACGTCGGAAGGTCACCACTGTGGAAACTTAATGGGTTAATCTACTGATGTACAGTCCAGTTGCGTGTTCACTATATTACTAGTTAACAGAAGGTTTAGAAGAGAAACACCAAGTTCCAACAATTAAAGTTTATTGTATACATACTAACCGAATTACAAATGAAACGATACTGAAATGCGTCCGAACCGCGCGCCGCCGCCATACGCTATGTGACTTGCGGCGGTAACTCAAAATTGCTTATGTCCTCCTGAACAATAGCTATACAACGAATGCTCTTACCGCCTACATCAACATTGTACAAAAAAGCAAAATCATTATTCTCCTCATTTAAGTTAAAAATAAGATAATTACCTTCCAATTCGTAGGACAAATCCGTTGCCGCTAAATAGTTACTCTGTTTCACTACACTTTTTTTAGGACACATCTTACTTAAATGACCCTTTTCATTACATTACTTGCACTTATAATATACGAGGGCTGCTATTTATGTATCCGGAATAACAAAAAATAACAAACATCTATAACCAAATATACTTTTATTGCTTTTCAAAATATTCCCCGTGATGATCGATGCATTTTTTTATACGTTGAAACCAACTTTCGTAGCATTTTTTCCATTCTGTATCGGGTATCTCCAAAACATGCATTTTGAAAGCATCAACGGCTTCTTCCCGGGTCGAAAATCGGTGTCCACGTAATTTGTTCTTCACGCTTGGGAATAAATAAAAGTCGTTGGGTGCCAAGTCGGGACTGTACGGCGGATGACCCGTCAATTCGATCATTTGACTATTTAAATACTCCGTTGTTGCGGCCGATGTGTGACAGCTGGCGTTATCGTGGTGAAGGATTATTCTTCGTTGTCGATTGTTCTTGCGTATTTCTCCAAAGACTTCTTCTGGCAAGCAAATGGTGGTGTACCATTCAGAATTAACCGTTTTACGATTCTCTAGTGGTACTGTAGCCACATGTCCACTAATACCAAAAAAGCAGGCAACCATTTGCTTCAAAGTGCTTTTTGCACGAACAACTTTAGTTGGGTTTGGCTCATTTTGGAACACCCAAACCGTTGACTGCTGTTTAGTTTCGGGATCATACGCATATATCCAAGATTCGTCTCCTGTGTAGATATTATGAACAGCTTTTGATGTACCACATTTGTATTTTTCTATCATTTTTTTGCACCAATCAACACGAGCCTGTTTTTGTTCAACTGTTAAGTTGTGCGGGATCCAACGAGAACATTTTTTTTTTACAGCCAAATGTTCGTGTAATATTTTTTAATACTCGTCATACTAAGGCCCAGAAATGCCTCTATCTCGCGATATGTAACATGACAGTCTTGCATTATTAGTTCGCGCACAGCATCAATATTTTGTGGTACAACAGCCGATTTAGGGCGACCTTCTTTAAAATCGTCCGCAAGCATACGATGACCACGATTAAACTCACTGAACCAGTGATACACAGTGGTTTTCGATGGGGCTTCCTCCCCAAAAGTCGACAAAAGTTGATCCATGCACTGTTATTGAGTTAATCCACGCCGAAAGTCGTAATAAATCATAGCACGAAAATTTTCACGAGTCAAATCCATGGTGATGATAGACAATGAATTTTAAAAATGGCGCCACAATGTAAAAACAATTGACAGATGAATGAAACAAACTTTATTTTACAGCCAAATAGTTCTATTTTTAAATGTTATAATTTCTTTTTAAATATTGTTTATGTAAGTGGCCAGTTCCGGATACATAAATAGCAGCCCTTGTAAGTATTTAGTTATACTAATTATAGATTTGGTGAATTTTGTAGTTAATGAATAAACCTTTTTAAGTATTATTTGGGCTTTTATTTTAGTATTTAAAGTAATTTTCACATAAAACAGTTCTACTACAACGCACAATACACAGTACCGCCAGAGGCTTCTTTCACAGGCTTCTAACACAAACGTCAAAAATACAGTTTCGTTCATAAAGATTGTTCAGTCTAGAAATTTGTAATTATATTTTTAAATGATATTTTCTTTTAAATAACAATAGTCAACAATACTAGGAACTGAATTAAACTCGAGGCTTAGTTTCCAAAGTCTATATTGAACTACTCGCACAACAAAAACCAAATAGTATCTAAATACCCTCATATACTACAACGATGCATTCCAGCAGGGGCCTTAAAGGATATACCTGTTTCAGGAATACCTCCTAAAAATATGATGATTAAATGCAGCGGCTCCTTGTAATCATCGCGAGGCTGGAATTGTTGCAATTGATTGTTAGCAAAGACAATGTTTGCTGCGATGTTATCAACACAACTCCCAGTGGATTGTTCAGATACAGCAGTTTGGAAGTCTTCCTGTTTAATTTTTGGCCAGTAGTTCTTAAATCTTTTGAAAATTAATATTTCCGGTCACCATCCGGACGCCATGATTTCTTTTTCATCTTCCGAACTTGTATCACTTGACTGTTCTGATTCTGGTATTGTTTCTAAATATTTATACAACTCACATAGCTTCCCAAATAAAAGATTTACCTTTGTTACCTCCTCGACGTATAACTCTACTTCTGCCGTGTAATCTTACTTTGCGCTTTCTTATCGTGCTCCTTAAATTCAAGGTAGATTAATTTTGCTTCTGAAAATCTTTTACTGCTAGTCTTGTTCGTTTGTCGTCGTTCTGAACCTATCTTCCTCAAATACTAATATACATACTTACTCCGCTGGCTCAGCGATCAAAAGTGGACCTTGGCATCTGAAACGAGAACGCGCCATCCATCTCGATCTTCTTCCTCAAATACTCATAAATCTTTTTCAATTTATCATGAAATTCTTTTATCTTAGAAACTTCCATAAAGCTCTATGTATATGTTTTTTACTCTATCTTAATACTAGTACTTACGATTTAAAAGTAAACGACATGTTAACTTTTTACGGGTTACTACCAGGGGCTTTGGAGATAAAAGATACTCAGGAATAAGTTCACGATCATTTATTCTACGACTCTACAATTAGATATATATAGGTATCTACAGGTAGGCAAGACACGGGTGGAAAGAGCGCTGTGTGGGGAACGACAGAATGGTCGAGGCGACGCCACTGAAAACCGCTGATTCAGATTAACATAATAATATCATGTTTCCTGTCTCCCCACATCATGCCCCCTCATATAAAAAATTTTTCCATAGAAATCCAAACTCAAGTTTAATATTACTAGTTTCTATATCATAGCGCGCGACAACGCAGTGCCCCAGCGCACGGTGGTTCCGCGCCCTAAGAATGTCGGTCATAGGGATTCGCGAAGGTAATGACTGTCGTTATTACTTATTATTATGTTTATTTGTAATTTTTTACGTTATAATAAAATGAAAAGAAACTATTTTTTGTCAAAAAACTGTTTTTATTCGAAAAAATAATGTATTTTTCAAACTTGACAAAACACATACACAAAATGCAGAAAAAGAATTGGAATTTAATAACTAATAAACTTAAATATTTACATTTTTACATTAAAAATAAAATTACATATTATTTATTACATAATTACAAACACAGAACTGAACAAAAATATATTATTTACACATATTTACATGAGCTATATGTAAAATAATGAGAATCTTAGTGTTTACTAATACGTTTTATTCTATACCGACAACAAATTCAACACCTCTTTCGAGAGAATAGACTTCTTCTTCCGTGGTAACCTTCTTAAACCAGAAATATAAGGATCGGAATTAAGAAGAAGTCTATGTATCAAGTCGGTATTTGTGACAACCCGGGACATTTTCCTCGTGTTGTCACGCCTAAACTGTTTCACTAATTTGTTGCAAGATTCGGCGGCCTCTTCCGACAGCTCACCTATTGACAATAACGAGTGGTCAATTACTTCCGATCCATGAATGAGCACCTTATGTACAGACGAAGGCAAGTTGTACCATGGATAGGTAGCAACAAGCCTTCGTGCTGTGGCTAAAGCATACTCTTTAAAAGCCGCGTTATTAATTTTGTATCCCGACGAAAGACACTGCAGCAGATTGTGACATCTATCAATAAAGTCCTTGTCTGTTTCAGTAATTTCCGCTGAAATAGCTGAATTAGAAAAAAACCTTTTTGCAGTGTTTCCGTCGTTCGCGGTTCGTCGACTATAAGACCAAGTCGCTGCCTAAACTGTTGCTGAACGTGTTGTTTTTTTTTTTCAAGAAGAGCTTTATCATCTGATAAACGCGCCTGCCATTTTTTGAAATCTAACTAACTTTCTATCTAACTTGACGCCACCGATCCAGTTTGGATTTGCTGTCCTTATTAGACAGCCAAGTATCCAGTACAAGCATTCTTTTGAAAGAACACTCAATACTAGTACCTAAAACAGAAAAAAAAACAGTTAATTGCAGATCAAAATAAAATACATATTTCGTAGAAAGTGCTGCGCGCCCAGGCGCGCGGCGTAAACCCTAGCTACATTTTATACCAAGCTCAATGCCATAAGTAGATTCAAACATAGGTAAAAGCTTCAACATAAAAAAAAATAACAGAAATAAATATGTAGGTAGAACTGCGGCGTAGCACTCAATTAAAAAAAAGGCTATATTGAAAATGTAAAATAGCAAAGTAAATAATTAATACATACCTTTAACTTGAATCTCCATTGCAAAATAATAGGTCACAGACAAATTGAAACTTGAACACACGCGTTACGTCTTAGGCTAATTAGCGCTTGGTGATAACACGATTGATGACTAATAAGTTATTTTCACTTTCGATGCCAAAAAACGAACGTTGCGAGCAAAAGATTGCATAAAATTTTATACCCACAACTAGTGGGTAATTGAGTGAGATATCATGGCTTAGCTCAATCATTGCTATCCGAGTCCGACCTACTACGTGACCACCGTGCAGCGCCTATCGCTAGTTGCAACTTAACACCTACGATCAGCGCGTCCGCTAATCGCACAAGCGCACGTTACCTGAGTATGCTTGTTATTGAATATTTTTTCCATAAAAATATAATTTATGAAATACTTTTTCCAAATTACTTGCTACTGTAACCTTTTTAAAATAATTTAAAATATTAAAACTAAAGTGAACTTAATTTACAACTAAAACTAAACTACATAATTTAATAAAGGGACACTTCCAATACCGAATTTTCACTGCACACTAAAATGTAGGGACTCGCTCCGAAGTCGAGTGCGCTGTCGCTGCTACTGCTACTCGCTCTATTGCAGACATCATATCCTTCGCTATTGCAGTTTTAGCTCGCTTCAAGCAGTGTTTAAGTCCTTTAATAAACACAATCAATCCTACTATGGCAATAATTATTATGACGAAAATGCTAATCAGCTCCACTTTTTTCTCTTAAGTCACCGTGGCGTTAGCATCGTTAACTGATGAACACGGAATTAGTGAGAAGACTTAATAGGACAAAACCCTCAGAGTTAGTTTAGTGAACGTTAGTGTAAGGTAGTGCAATCAGTGCTTACTCATAAAGAACACACGAACAAAGTGTCTTCCCCTTAATAGAGACAATAAGAAAAGTGTTAATGGACACGTTCTTAGTTAAAACTTAGCAATTTAAGTTAAAGTAAAATTACTCATTAGTCTTTAGGCTAGATTGTAATTTTATTTTAGGGTGCCTCATTAGGTACAATAAAATTGACAAAAAAAAAAAACATTTTAAATATAAGCTTTTATATTGATAGAAAGTATCATTATAAGCAGACGACCCTTAATGCAAAACTCATGTCTGTGACCGTTGAGAAGTTCCCTCGTGTGGAGACGATGCTGGATGCAGCATCAGGTCATGGACAGCATAACATTGCATTGTCATCCGATTCACACATGCATGCAAAATTTCAGCTCAATCGGTAACCGGGAAGTGGATCAATTTTAACTTGCAAGATTTCATGACAAACATTGGGACAGGTGAAACTAAATAAAAGCTTGTAAAAATATTAAAACCAAATATGTGCAAAAGAGAAAGAATTGTACGAGTTTGACAGCTGTGCCGTTTATTATAATAATGAAGTATCTCCTTGCGCCGTAATTTTGAGATAATAAGCTTTTCTCATATTGATGTGTAGAAAAAAAAGAATACTGTTAAATAAATGTTGTTGTTAAACTGAGATAACAATAAAACAGAAAAAAGAAAAGCCAAATAAGCTTAATAAATCTTTTTTTTTAGTTCCTTCACTGTTATTGTGACTAAGTAGCGAAATTCTGCCTTAATCGTAGGAAATATCATCATCGGATGAACGTTCATCAGCATTTTGTGTGCTAGAACGAGTTGCAATTTTAACAGGAAGATTTTTGTAGTAGTTGTGAAAGATTGGTGGAATGTAAGGTAAAAGATCAAACATGTCTTTCTTCTTTGCATTGGTTACCGGTCTTCTTGATGCGTAAAGACAATTTTGCTGAACATTGTTTAGGTTCGTTACTGGTCGCCCTTGCTTTTTTTTACTTAAATCAACTTCGTAAAATGGTATCTCTGGATTTAAAGTCTCTTTGAATCGGTAACCGGGAAGTGGATCAATTTTAACTTGCAAGATTTCATGACAAACATTGTGATAGGTGAAACTAAATAAAAGCTTGTAAAAATATTGAAACCAAATATGTGCAAAAGAGAAAGAATTTTATGAGTTTGACAGCAGCTGTCAAATTGGTAATTACCCAGCGGCCGCACGTTACAATTAAAAATAAAACTTTAAACTTACAAGTTCTGCACTTCCTTCGTCTTCCAGGATTTTCCATTCAGATATGAAATCATTTACATCATATCATATCTTTTCTAACTTCTGCAGTGTTATTCCATCGCCGTTTAACCTCATCCCAAGGTTCACGTTATTCAACCATTCAATGTCATCACTACTGTGCAAACCTGTAAAAATATATAGATTTAGTCTGATTTATAGTCGATATTGTGTGGTTGAATCGTCCACAGCTCATATGTGTCCCCTTTGAGGGGCTCGAGCCTACCCTGAACTAAGGTAATAATTAGGCTGTAGCCGACCACACTGGGCCAGTGTGGGTTGATCGACTTCACACACATAATTTCTTCGCAGATGTGAATGTGGCTGTATAATATATAAAAATATTTTTCATTGTACCTACCTAAAATTATGTCATTGATGACTAACTTCTTAGGTACAGGTACAGTGTCCTCCTTGACAACTTTTTTTTCCTCTCATTTGATTGGAAAAGTATATTTCTCACTTTATCAACAAATTTTCCTCGTGCGCGGGTATTGATTTCCCTCTATGGGAATTCGCTTTTGACACGGGTCTTACGAAGTATGTTCCTGGTGTCTCTTTTTCAAATAGGGTTATTATTTTAGCTGTTATCACATTATAATCGTCATATGTCAGCCGACTGTAAAGAAAATTTTTAATGATTATTTTAATTACACAATGTAGACAATTAAATTAATACAGTCAATAAATCACAATAAATTAATTATTTTGAGGAGTACAATAAAATAAGCAGACTGTCAAAATAAATCAAATAATCTATACTCACGTATTAACAATGTTTGTAAATAAATGACGTATGATTATATCCGTAAGACAGTTTGTCCTTTTGGTATCCAATCTATGATTTGCACGATAATGTGACAAAACACTTTTATCACCAGGAGATGTCTCTAATGGGGTTTTGATATTAAAATTAGGGAATTTGCCCTGATTGTTTGTATTGTTTAATAATTCAGCAAACGATATAATAACATTGTCATCAGATGGAAATACGCTAAGGTTGAAATCTGCTGAGGTTTCTGTATTTGTAACTGTTTCAGTTTGGGCTTGAGAATGATGAACAGTGAATTAAAATAAACAGCAGCATCAGCTACTATGCATTATGTAATTAACACCTTGGCTGACTTGCCACCGACTAGATGGGCCCTCTGAACTAGCCACCAAAAGGCGGCAAGAAGGCAACATTGTTGTCAGCAGCTTAAGGGTGTCGAGAGGTGTGCACCGATTTCACCATCACCAGAAGGTTACTAATGACACAGAAACATTGAAGTATAATGTACTACGTACTAGAAAAGACGCTGCCTACAAAATATGTGCAACAAGCGCGGCAGTGCGGGGCGCGCGGGGGCCGGCTAATAAGTCATAGATGCGAGGTCACCATCTTAGACGCGACACTTTGTTTATATTCTGCCTATTCAATTGGGTGGGAACATTTAAAGATGTCTGACAAATAAATTTTATTATAATGTTTATTTTAGTTATAAGTACTGAATTTACTCTGCGAAACAAACAATATTCGATGAACTTTATAAATATTTCCCTATCTTTACGGCCCAGACGTGGAAACCTTGAAGTAATACAATGTTATAAAATATCTTGTATTTAAATAAATAATATCTACTTGTACAAACAATCTATCAATGAAAATGACCAATAAAAAAAAACAATTGTTTTTCATTTTTCTTGATTTACTACTAATTTTATTACTAAATAATGTGTAAGATTATCATTTTCCACTGTAAAAGATATTATTATGATCTACTCTTGTTACACACCCAAATGTCACATCTTAATTGTTTCATCTATGACAAATGACGCAACATGGCGTCCGCTAAATATTTTGCTCGAATTAAGTTTAAAACTGATTATCTAGTTTTTCACCGATGGAAAGTTGTTCCTTTGCACTTTGCCGTATTACTAGAATTATTAGTGCAACATCACAACACACGAGGGCATATTTGATGATTTTTCACGTTTTTTCGCTTTAAAACAAACAAGACTGAAGCGCTCAAGAGCTAGTAAGCAACTGAGTGAACTGTGGCCAGCTGGCCACAGTTGAACGGATCGCTTGAGATGGGGCGGTGTCTTCTCTATACGTAGTAATAATAGCTCAATGCACAGAAATTGTATTTTTTTTTTAACCTCATTCCTTTTTCGGGTTGTTCCAATAATCCCCATTGAGTGCATTGATAAGTTTGTAATGGGGATTTCTGGAAAAATAAATCCAGAAATCCCCATTGAGTGCATTGATAAGTTTGTAATGGGGATTTCTGGAAAAATAAATCCAGAAATCCCCATCGAGTATTGATTAAGTTTGTAATGGGGATTTTTGAAAAAAAAAACAGAAATCCCCATTAGCTTTAAATAAAGTAAAACTTGTTATGTAATCACAGCAGTCTTTTTTAATGTAATTTACCTATAGACGTCAAAAAAATCACAGTATTTTTTTTTATACAACTAACTTATGATTATGAAAATAAAATCACAAGATTTTACAATGATTGATTTAAAATTTGAACTATACTAACAAAAACAACTAATATCAAGCAATTTTTTCAACTCTTCTAAAATAAAACAGTTACAGTGCAGCAATTAAAAAGTGACAACATTGTGGTGTCGTCGCGTCCCTTTCAAATCAACATAATGGTGAAAGCGGACGACACTACCAGTGTTGCTACTTTTTTATTTCTACTTTTTTTAGATGGACTGTGCCTAGAATAATTTTTATAACAATCAAATTAAACATTTAAATAAAATGTACATCACATAGCTACGGAAATGAAAAAACAAGCGTAGCTTCACCTAAGTTTTTCTAAAAAGTGACCAGTCGTAATAACGCCGTTAGTTAATTCCATTAGGATTTTTTTGACGTCCATATAATTTTTCTTGATTATAAGTTAAAAATGTAACACCTTAACACTTTTACAGTGCTATCTCATTGCAAAGTATTAATTTTTATTTATATTGAAATGTAAATTTAGTTTTTATAAACATGTATGTAAACTATGTAAACATGTATGTTTTTTCTAAGCTAAAAATAGTGTTTAATCCTTTATTATCAGATGTGTGGTATAATGCCTTTAAATCAATAATTTTAAAATTTTATTTAATATGCTATAGGTGAATTACATTAAAAAAGACTGCTGTGATTACATAACAAGTTGTACTTTATTTAAAGCTAATGGGGATTTCTGTTTTTTTTTTTCTAAAAATCCCCATTACAAACTTATCAATACTCAATGGGGATTTCTAGAAAAAAAAACCAGAAATCCCCATCAATGGGGCAAGTCAATGGGGATTATTGGAATAACCCCCTTTTTCTTTCTACCATGTATAACAGGATCATACGGGTTAAAACATTTTTATAAGCTTAATTATTATGTGAAATGTCATTACATTATTATTATTATTAATAGAAACAACGTTTATAATTATAACTCCACCTACGTCAAGGGCTCTTAACAGTCAAAGTTTTAATGAAGGACAAGTAAATAAAAAAAAATTGAATATTTAATTTGGTTGGTACATAATCCACATTTGTTAATTTTTGTTTCAAGTAATGTTTTTGTAAAGCAATAGACTCATTAATTTTTCCATGAGTAGTTGCCCTGGAAGTGAACTTATTTGGGCTCAAGATGTTGTTTGCCAACAATTTTTTTGTGCTATCTCGGCTGTGGCACACAGCATGAAAATTGCTGGCTGTCACTCTCACTTTTCTTTGCTCATGCCATTCCCTTGAAGTGCCTTGTTTTACTGATGTCTTTTACCATCTGCATGTTTATATTATTTTAATAACAGACCTTCTAAGAGACGGTCTTAAGTTTTTTCCAAATAATTGTGGTCATTTGCAATGGCATATGGATTGGCAGGTTTGGTAACCTGTAGATATGCCATTTTGCTGCCTGTTGTTGAAGCAAACCCAATTGCTAGGTTTTTGACCTAGTCTTCATAATTGTTTATTATAAATTCAGATTTTAATGGTGCATACAACACAGGTGATTTTCTACGCTTGCTAGTAGGTAAATTTTGTGACTGCATTGGAGAATCATAAAAGGCTTTTTTAGGTTTTTTAAATGTCAATAGTGTTTCTGTACACACTTTGTACATTATAATTGTTTTTGTGTTAACCATGTCTTCTAAACCATGTCTTCTAAACCATGAAGAACTGTGAAAATGTGTTTGCAATGTGCTTCAAGCCCACTGCCGGCTGCACACATATTAAGTTTTTATGAGTACAGTAAAAGCGGGGGGCAGTAGCCAGATGGGCGCTAGCTAATCTCAGTGAAAGGCGTATAATTAACGTGAATGAATTTATTTTATATCTTTTTTCCACTCTCTAACAAAAACCCGTCCACTCGGTAACACCGTGACGTCCCGAGTCAAAACAACAAAAAAGAACCATTCGTATTTCAAAATCTTTAAACTCAATCGAACTAAACGAACAGCCAGTCCGCTCAAAGGAGGCCGCTCCTTCCAAATTAACTAGGCAAAATCAACCCATAACTGCCCACAGTTAAGACTTGAATTAATTTTGTAAATAAAAAAAAAACAAAATAGGCAGTCAAAGACTAATTTAAACTAGCCAAGAATACAAAAGAGTTGGAAGTTCATGTATCTGCTAATCTTAATCTCTACCTATTCCAATCATAAGACATCAAAGCTAGAAGACTGCTCCACCACCTAACCTTAACTGAAAACGCGAGGGGGAAAGCTTTTGAGCAACCAAGAGGCAGCAAGGTTGATGTCAAGGACCCAGCAAAGGTCCCCCAATAGCACTATGTGCACACAAGGTTCGACATCAAACAGACTATCCCTTGAATACTCAGATATAAAACCCTAAAAATTGTTTACAGAATACCATTAGCAGAGTAGCAGATCTTGCACGAAGAGGTCATCCCCCACATTCACGAAGACATAATTATAAGATATAAAAAGAATCTGGAACTTATCACTGATTAAATAATTCACAAAAACACAAAAAACATTTTCAACTAAATAAACACTTTCCCTGACACTAGAAATGTCAACCTACAATTTTTTCTTTTTATCTGGCACTAGACTATCTTTGTGCCAAGTAATAAAAAGAATTTAAAAGAACAGGTAAAGTGTCATGACACGATTCAGCCTAATTGGCCTCATATGCCAATGTGCCAATTGTGCCAATGCCCAACCATAACGAGTTTAGATAGCACTACCTACAATATTAAACACGTAAAGAAAAGGGTTTAAGCGTATTATGGTGGAAAACCAACGTTCGACCATTTCTATGTCCTAATTTCCTAACCAAATAGTTGTTATTAGCAAGTCTGCGCACAACGCGATAAGGCCCCTTATAAAATCGCGACAGTTTCGAACAAACCTTGGAAACTCTCTTAGGGTTGTACACTAGAACCAAACGAACCGGGTCAAAAGTTACGAACTTAACCTTTTTATCAAAATATCGCTTCTGCGTCCGTTGAGATTTACCAACTATCTTACTTCTAACGGCGTTAGAGATACGGCGGCGGCGACGTCGGCGCCAAGAATTATCAGGCTTCTTACCGAGAACCACCGGCGATACATATGCACTACGCGATTCTCTAATTACATTATTATCTAACATCTCCTCAACTTGCTCCCTAATAATTCGATGCTGTTCATGCGATACTCTGTATGGCGCCTTGTGAACAGGAATCTCGTCGGAAGTGTTAATCTCCACATCCAACAAAGAACAAGAACCTAACTCTTTGGAATTAAAAGCGGACCGGTCCTCATAACAGGACAACAGGTCGTTCAGTTTACTTTCCTGATAGCGATTTAAATCTTTATTGACATCTAATGATTGGACCGAACTATCTTTCAAGTTCTCAGTGTCCAGAGACGCGCGAAGATTCTCCCCAAGGACTTCTGTTGAGTCCACAAAAAAAACATAATCAGACTGCGACAGCTTCGGTATCTGAGCAGTTGCATGTATTACATCCAACGACGAGGTGACTTGCGCAGGCTTGCTCATAAAACTAACGCAACACCTATCTAAACGTACAACTTTCTGGCGGAAATCTATAGCAGCGTTATACTTGCACAAAAAGTCTTGACCTAAAATTACAGTGGGAACTAGAGAGTTCACTATTACAAAGGTATGCACAAATAAATATGAATCAATCAAAAACTTTAATTCAATCAAACCATTAGTAGCCAATTGTTGGCCATTTACCGCACGTACATAAGGTGCCTCTTTATTCAACCTATCACATTTAATCACACTACAGAGTTTATCAAAGAAATCATTCGAAATCACGGAGACGGTCGCTCCGGTGTCCAACAGGGCTTCGGTTTCGTGGTTGGCGAACAACACCTTCACGATTGGCGAAGTTGGTCCAGAGGGAGCTTCAGTTGGACCAGAAGGAATTCCTCCCACCAGCGGGTGCATTTCGTTTGGGTGAACATTCCTCGCATCACCAGTTGGTCGATTTCTTAAATTATATCGCTGTGTCCGCTCTTGCGACGATGGAGGAGTCGGCGAACGACCTCTCCCAGCACCATACATAGGGTGCGCCTGCTGCTGCAAGGGCGGCGGCCTGACGGGTGTCTGCCACGGCGACTGCATCGACGATGACGGCGAACTTCCACCACGCACGTCGTAATAACGACCACTATCACCCGCGCGGCCATTATCGCCCGATGATCTCGCGCACGACGAAGGAGACGCGATGGTTGCCGTGGTCAACTTGACTGGCAAATTCACCTCCGTGCTATTTTTATTAAAAAGCGCAAATAATTGCCGCGCTGAACTTTTTAAATCCGCAAGTTTTGTAAAAATCTGTCCCCCTAGAGACCTTTTGTTGTTATAAGACATGCTTCTCAGGCATTGTTGAATAACAATCGAATCATCGACGATTTTGGCCGATCTGGCTAAGGCCTCTATTCTATAAATAAAATCGATTAAACTCTCGTTGTACTCCTGCTTGGCTGAATAAAATAAGGAAGCAAAATCGACGAGGGGAGGAAACTCTTTCCTTAGGCTCTCGGCAAATTCCTCGAAGGTTTTCACGCCTTTGATCGAAGACTTGTAGAAAGACAAGGCTGGACCGGAGAGATAATTTTGGACCACTACAAGTTTAACCTGGTCGGCCCAGCCGTTCACTGCGGCGATTACGTCGAACTGTGACATGAATTCATCAGTCGTTGTGTTCAGGCCGTCGAATGACTTGGCCATATTTACGAGTAATTGTAAGACTTATCTAGAGATCGGAGCGTCGACTCGTCGTTCTTGCGCGACGAATTGCGCCTTTGGCACGCCGCTTGCTCGGTCGGGTTTGAGCTGCGGCACGTGGCTTGCTCAGTCGGGGCGGGAAGTACAGGCACCGCCGGACCTTGGGATCGTCGCTCAGGATAAGCTCCCACTTCTCTTCAATCGCCCGGATTCTTCCTTGCGACGAATCTGAAAACTTGAGCTATATGCCTATGCGTAAAAAACTCGCGGCAGCCTCCACCAAGTAAAAGCGGGGGGCAGTAGCCAGATGGGCGCTAGCTAATCTCAGTGAAAGGCGTATAATTAACGCGAATGAATTTATTTTATATCTTTTTTCCACTCTCTAACAAAAACCCGTCCACTCGGTAACACCGTGACGTCCCGAGTCAAAACAACAAAAAAGAATTATTCGTATTTCAAAATCTTTAAACTCAATCGAACTAAACGAACAGCCAGTCCGCTCAAAGGAGGCCGCTCCTTACAGTACTTATCATCATCATAAACCTGTAGCAGTCCCCTGCTGGACATAGCTCTCTCCAAGGGCGCGCTACAGAGCACCATCCTCAGTCACTCTCTTCCAGCCGCTGCCAGCCACCCTGCAAATATCGCTCCACCTAGCCTGAGGACGTCCTACGCTTCGTTTACCGAGACGCGGTCTAAATATGACCAGCCCACTGCCACTTCAGCTTGCTAATTATTTGGGCTATGTCTACGACTTTGGTCCTATGTCGGCTGATCTCGTTTCGAATTCGATCCTTCAAAAAAACACCGAGCATAACCTTCTCCATAGCTCGCTGAGCAACTTAAGTGTCCACGTCTCGGCACCATAGGTTGAAGACTTTAGTCTTATATCATAATCTATTCACAAAAAAAACATTTAAAACAATATAATCTTGCTTACCTTTCTGCAAAGTCTTGAATGTGGCGTTTAGATAGCGGCGAAAGTTTTGTGCTAGCGTTAACGTCCCGAAACTTTTCCAGGGCAGGAATAACAGGAAATACATCCTCAATCTCATCATCGACACCATACAGCTGGTTTCTGTCATAGGACTCCAGTCTATACAAAAAAAATAAGGTTGAACACAAAAAACACAACATAACCTATAAAAATTATCACTGGTGATTTCGACTTACCTTTCGACTAAAACAGCTTTTTTACCAGTTGTAACGGCTTTCCTCTTCCTCAATTCTTCTTTTAATTTAGTAACACTCCAGGTCAAATACATTTTTACGGTATTTTATTAAAATCTGTCTTTTGCGAAATCACAACAAACAAGAAATATGGCGGAACTAAGGAACACTCTACAGTGCTGCCATCTGAGTAGAGCTTTTAGTTTTTAACCTCATTAAAAGGCCTTCTGCTGATGTGTGGTCTCTACTTGTAAGTCACTCTATGATACCGATTTTTGAATCAATAGTACTTAAGTAAACAGTACAAAAGCTGATAAGGATCGTTGGTATATAAGATATATTAATAGGTAGGTTAAAAAATCGATTTTTAGGTCTGAATAACTATAGCTTTGAACTCACCGATGGATCTCATTAGTTTTTGTACTGATACCATTCGTATAACAGTATCAAAAGTAATAGAATTAGTAATGCTAAACATGATAGGTTCAAAAGACTGTAACTTGTGAACCCCCCCCCCCCCCCCCTCCCTCCTTATTTGAAATATATCTCTTAGAGTAAACAAGGAATTTAAAACATCAGTCTTATTAAATACAACAAATAACTTGGCAACCTATAAAAGTACCTGCCTTCTTACTTATCAGTAGCTAAAACATAACCTGATTCATAAATCTATGACTAAAAAACTTTTATAAAAATATACTGAAGATTGTGGGGAATAAAGCCATCAATAGGATTATTTTGCGATTGTGGCTTTATTTCCCGCAACCACCAACAATGGTAAAAAAAAAAAAAAAAAAAGTTTCCATTAATTATGAAAGTAGAAAAGATTAAAAAACTACAATAACTCTTTGATAATTAGTGAGTATGAATCTTTCAATAAACTATAATCAGTCATTTCTTATTAAGATACCTACTTCAGCAATAATATGTCTTGTCGGGTCTCTATCTTTCTAATTCTGGAGTTCATCTTCTTTATCAAGAGAGATTGCAGTGCAATGACCAGAGTAATTATTATGCTAATGATGACACCGGTGGTACCGGAGGTGTTCCATCCGTGGATCCCATCCCAGAGCGGCATCTCATCAGAAGACCAGTGAGTGCCCATGTCTTCAATTGTCACGGCCGTAGCTCTACTCTCACTCGGACTCGGCGGAGCTGCAGATGATCGAGGGATGAAGGCAGGAATCTTCTGCGAAGGTAAATTGAGGGTAGGAGGCTGAGTCGCTAGTAGTGTCTTGCTCCCGTTATTGATCCTGTAGATTCCGCTAGACAACACGGTATATATGGGCTCGCATGTCGTGTGAGGACTGTGTCTGATCACTTCATTTGTGGATATGTCCAAATACCCGGTGCGAGTGATATTGCCGGCTTGATACTCTATTAATGGGTCCCGAGTGCAGTGTTGCTGTGGCAGGAATTTAAACGAAGAGACCTGCAGAGGTCTCTTCGTTTAAATTCCTGCCACAAACATAACATAACATCTTATAACATCTACATCTTACTAGTTACAAACATAACATCTTACTAGTATGGCCGTGTGCAGACACGGCCATACTAGTAAGATGTTCCCGCTCATCTCTGACACAAGGAAGCTTGTGTTTAGCATGAGTCGGGCGAGATATGTCGATGAAACCTTGGACAGGACTGTCCACATTTCTGCCTGCTGGTTTACCAATGAGCATAAAGACAAAAACCGGTCTTCCATTATCTGGGATTTCTCCTGAAGATATTCAACCTGCTCGATTACCCCTCGCTTCTGCCGGGTTCTGTTCCTGCCACCAGCATTCCATACTGTTATGAAGGAACCGCCTATACCCTTGTATACTATGGAGTTATTAGACGCGGAGAGAACTCCGACCATGTGGTACAGGGACATGAGTTCAGGCACTGCGCAATAAGATGTTGTACAGCGAGCTGGTCCTGAATAAATCTCACGGGTTGTCGTGCGATTCAAGTGTTGCAAAGGAGTGCTGTGTATGAAGATAGACCCATCTTGAAGAACACATTTTGTTTCCGTACATTTTGCTGACACTCCTGATACAAAGTATTCATCCATGTGTATGAGCAGTGTGCCAGGCTCAACCAAGCATAGATCTGTCGCTGTCTCTAGGGAATGTGGCCAGAACCACTGGCAGAATTGATCCTGCAATGGTGTTTGGTTGCTGACTTCATAGCGTGGTACTACATGTCGCATTTACCAGAGTGCGATTCCACTAAAACTGAGCAGAGTATTATTACCTGATGAACCTGACTCAGATTGTATGAAATACAATATTGTAGTAGATCTAAGATTTCTAACAACTAATAATACAATTTTTTTAATAAAAAAATTTAAAATCAAACATAATCAACAAGGCTGTAGTATATTTTTTGACAGGTTTCTTCGACTTGGTTTTGGATCGTGCTTGTTTGAATAATCTAAAACCCGAAGAAAATCATCAAGAAGTTACACGAGTATTTTTTCAGAGATAACAACGTTCTTTAAACAGATGTTTCAAATGACTCAGTGGGTATTCTTGCAAGGGATGAAGATGACATCGAGACGTCGTCGTTTTCTGGACCAGATGTTCCAACAACTGGTAATGATACCTCTGAACGGTTTTCTGAATCAGACGTCCCAACAACTGGGAGTGATAACTCTGAACGGTTTTCTGGTGCAGATGTCCCAATTATGGGTAAAGATGGCTGTTGTTCGTTACACAAGTTACGCTTTGCTTTTATTTTTGGTCGATTCTTTGTTCTAGATGTTCGTTCTCGTTTGCTTTCGTTGCGTTGACGTGAGTTTTTCAGGATATTTTTGAAGAATTGGTGGCAATCTAATAAAGTATATGAATTATCTGACGCATGAATAATATCAAAAAAGAATTTTATGATTTTAGTGTGGCTCTTGAAGCAAATCTTTTGTTCAGAAGTTCGAGATCCTCCAGCCCAGCTGCACTGGAGTAAAAAGCTTCTACTAAACATTGAATCGACCAATGCATACGCTTATTTACCCCTCGACCTTTTCCTTTCCCACAAATGACTGAAAATTGTTTTTTCCATTTTTCTTCTGCCTCAGGATTTTCTAATTCTTTTTCAAAATTGTTAAGATCGCTTTCACTTGCAATATTTTGTATGTTTGCTTCGTTTTGTTTTTTTTTAGAACCTATCATTACACGATTAAACTCGACAGTAATTTTGGATAAGCTGAGCGCAATTGAATTTACGCTCTGATACATTAATGTTATGACTTCTTCTTGGGCTTTGATATTTTCAGTAACTTTTTCACGAAGAGTGTTGTATTCTTTTTGCAAAGTGTTTATCTTTTCCAGAATCATTAAAGTTAAAGTGGCATTATCAATTCGTATTTCAGTAGTCTCATTTTGTTGAGCGTCGGAGCTAGTATCGGTGGCTGGAGGTTGAACTAATAATACTGCGTTTTTCAAATTTCGCGCTTCATTAGGTTGAGTCACACTTTGTTGAACGTTAAAATCAGCGTTGGTGGCTGTAGGTTGAACCATGGCTGGAGGTTGAACTACTAGTTGAGCGTTTTCCAAATTTTGAGCTACATATTGTTGAACGTGGGAGTTGATGGCTGGAGTTTGGATTGCTAAGAGCGTGTTTTCTAAATTTCTTGCTTCAACAGGATGACATATTTCTTCATTTTCCTGCCTTTCTAATGCTCCTGGCGATAAAATATTATCATCCTGCAAGAAAAATACAAACAAACGACTTAAAAATCGCAATGGAAAGCAATCACATGGTTGTAAAAATTCAATTTGCGAGCGCCGCGCCGCATACCAAGGGTTAATACTATATTATGTAAACGAAAAATCTAAATCGATACAATAGTGCGTCTATTGTAAGAATATGGAAGTTTTAGGTAAGGTAGCAGTTGATAAAACCATACAAATGAAGTAAGTAAGTTGTAAGATATACAAATTCCAATGTGATTCTATGTCATATGCACAAATTATACAATTGTTTACACTTAATTAAATTACAAAAGTAAATAAAAATTACCCACAAAAAAAAACGAAAATATTCTAATTTTGTTTAATTTTTTGCTTATAGCAAATGAAGAATATTACGACATTCCGGTGGATCCTCCACCTACTCCCGGCTCACCTGATCCGACCCTGGAGCCGATAATACCTCCTGATCTACCACCGGCTCCTGTTGAAGTCGAGAATATAACGAATGTACCAGTACTGGAAACTAATCCCGAACAAGAAAAATCACAGGTTCCAAATTTAGATCCTGATTTATTATTGCGATGCATTAGGCGATGCCAATGAGGATGATCCGAAATTCGGCCCGAATATTCACCCAAATTTGGCTGAACGTTGCTTACCTTTACTGCGGAAAGGCTTAACTAAGGAGTGCAAAGACAAGTTATTCAAAGATTATTTAATTCCAGAGAATTGTCCTCTTTTAAAGGCACCAAAACTAAATCTAGAGATTCATTCCGCCATTATAGATTTGGTACGCAACAGAGACAGGAAGATCCAAACGACACAACAGCAGCTAGGCGTCGGCCTTAGCGCTATTAATAGAGGACTAACAGTATTACTTACAGGAGAGGACAAATTATCTGCAATCAAACATCTAAGCGATGGATGCCGAGTTTTGTCAGACACCACATGCAGTCTCAATCCCGAATAAAATTACTTACGCCAGCATTGGCAAAACCTTTTCTGAACGTTATTCAAGACACTGAAAGTGACGAAACGTTATTCGGCAGTAAACTTGGTGAAAAAATCACAGCATCTAAAGCAATAGAAAAACAAGGTCTTCAGATCAAAAAATCTGCAACAAATCGTAAAAGCTCACGCCAAACAAGATAGCTAAAAGCTCTTTCTCTATTTGGGAATAACTCTGCTGACTTTGTGTGAGAGATGCAGAGGCATAAGCAATAGGCTGTTGGTCATGACTGATCACAGCTCCCATAGCATCTTTTGAAGAATCTACTGACAAGATAATATCTTTCTTATTATCATAATATACCAGGACTGGTGTGTTACTGATTGTGATTTTTAAGTAATTAAATTCTTTATCATGCTCATCAGTCCACAGCCATGTATTATTTTTAGACAAAAGTGTTCTGAGGCGACTAGTTTTTTGTGACAAATTTTCAATGTATGGACCTAGATAGTTCACCATGCCCATGAACCTTTGAAGTTTAGTTATATTTGTAGGACTAGGCATTTGACATATGGTTTTGACTTTGTCTTCATCAACACTGACTCCGTTACTAGTAAAGACATGACCTAAGTACTTGACTTTTTGTTGGCAAATGACTGATTTTTCACGGTTAAATCTAAGATTTATTTCACGAGCTCTTTGCAAGACCTTTTGGAGACGTTCATCATGTTCTTGGATGTCTTTGCCAAAGATTAAAAAATCATCCATAAGAATTTTGACTCCAGGAATATCTCCAAAACGCCTCACCATTTCACTGTGAAAAATCTCTGGGGCAGCGTAATGAATGTAGTTAGCAATGATGACGGTTTATCAAGCTTTAACATCCAAAACCCTTTGTTTTCATCTAGAGTACTAAAATATTTAGCACCGGCTAGATCTGACTTGATCTCATCAATTGTTGGGAACTGATAGTGGGGACGCATGATAGCTTTATTGAGCTTTCGTGGATCTATGCATAGACGTAATTTTCCATTCTTTTTAGAGGTTATGACTATAGAACTTACCCATTCTGATGGTTCAGTGACTTTCTCTATTATACCATCTTTCTCTAACTGGTGCAGTTCACTTTTAAGTTCATCTTGGAGTGAGAAAGGTATCCTACGACAAGCATCAACTGAAGGGATTGCATCAGGTTTTAATGTTAGGTGACATTCAAAGTTTGAGATGCAACCTACACCTTGGAATAGATCAAAGTTTTCTGAAATTATATCTTTTTGATCGTGAGAAGATCTTTCAGCAAGATTTGTCCACTTCCTGTATGCTCTGATGCTTCTGGTTGAAAGAAGAACCTTTCAACGTCGGGGGGCATGTCGGAAACGCCTTACATATATTTTAATTCATAGTAATAAGAATATTGTGCGTAATTGCTTTTCTACTTTTAGCAGGCACTAGTTTTCTATAAGCCTATTGTTGTCGGGCCCTGCCGCTCTCTTCTATGTTAAACGTTAGTGTAGAATCAATTTTGAGTTGCTTTTTTAATTGATATCCTTTAAAATAAACCCATTATTTTACAATCTCGAACCATCAGTTGAAGATATTACAGGAATATTGTCAATGTCAGTATATTGTGTAATTGCGTTGTTTATTTCAATACAATTTTCTTCTAACACATTGTTATTCTCATGGCTTATTTCAGGTTCAGAAATTGAGAGAACGAAAGTTCTATCACTTGCTCCGCTGGTATCCTTTTGCGGTAGATCTGAAGAATGACCAATATTGTTTGGCAGTATTGAAACAGCATTATTAGTATTCTGATCAGTTGTTGAAACGTCTTTTGAAGGTGTCGATTGAAACAGTGGTATGACCAGCAAACTTTGTGAATCAACTGAACTGTCCAAGTTCTGATCATTTTGATTTAATTCTAATTGTATAGTGATTAAATCATTGACAGGTAATTCATCGATTGACTCAGTTATCGATGGAAAAACGTGAGTGCACGTATTATTGAAAAATTCTACTGTTTTCCAGAAGCATACTATCTGCGACTGATAGAACTGACAATACATTGTTACTATCAGTATCGGGATTTATGAGAGAGTCTGACATATTACCATTACAATTCTCTTCTGTTTCATTGTTTTCTCTTGTATCCATTCCAAAACAAAAGTAAAAAAAAATAAGTATGTAATAAAAATAACACATGCATGACTGCATGAATGAAATCTTAAATTTTATCTTATCTTACTAATATTATAAATGCGAAAATATATTTGGATATTTAGATGTTTGGATGTTTGTTTTTCACTCCTGGATGGAGGACTTAACTACTAGATGGATTAAAATGAAAGGACAATGCCGCGGAGCCCATACATTCCCGCCTAGTTGAAAAATGCATGTTTCAAAATTAAATCTGCTTTATTTCAAAGAAGACGTTAGGTCAACTTACTACCTCAATTTTTTTTTTGTGTGAACAGGGAATTAATAGATATATCCAAAAACGTTATTGCATTTCCTCAGGCCACCACCGCGCCGAGCCGCCCTCGCTGTAGTAAGAGTACTGAATGAATAAATTAATGAATATGTATTTTATTGCACACATAGAAATACAAACATAGGCAAAGTAAGTTCATATAGAAGTAAACCATAGAAAGCCTTATTACTTCATAAGAATTTCTTCCAAACAACCTTGGGAGAGCGTCGGTGGTGTAGTGGCTAGGCTAGTTCCGCGAGATGCGGGTTCGAATTTAATGCTCTTAGGTAAGCTCGAGCCACTCGTTGGGGACGTAAAAAGGGGGGGGGGGAGGGGGGGTTGTATAAGGGTTGCCCTTATGTATTCCAAAAATAAACAGCATAAATCAGATTATGAATACTTTATTAGTCTTACGTAATTATTTATACTTACCGTATTTCTTATAAATAATGATCAAATAATATTTTACAAACAAGTATGTCAGTTGCCGTAGCAGATTACTAAAATAATAAATAATAATTTAATTTGACGACCCCATGGCCCAGTTGGTAGTGTGCCTGCCTACGAAGTACAGGGTCACGGATTCCTTTTTATAATTATTTATACATTTAAAGGATACAATATTTTTTGTCTAAACATTACTTCATAAACAATAGTTTTAATTTAACCTAATAAGGTTTATACGAGTTATGGCGAGATCGCGGAATATTCTTATCTTCTTCTTTTTCATCGTGTGCGTTGTGATGTGAGGTTGACAACGTCTAACGAAATAATTAACTCTGGTGTCAGAGTTATAGAGCGCTCAAAGGCCACTGACATGGCTCGAGTAACTAGACTATTAATGTGCCTGCTGGGAAAAGTCTCATAAAAAGATTTTTGCTTGGCAGTGTTTTGCCACCGCACCGGGTTTCGGACCCGGAACCTTCGTAATGAGAATCTATTGGCTAAGGAAGCTGTTAATAATATTCTTATGGTATTAATTAACTATTATATTATTATTATTTATTTATAATTTATGAACCAACTATACTCGTAATAACATTAAGAATCACAAGATGTCACATCAATCATTACCGTTTTTTAGGAAGTTTTATTTAGTAACACTACCTAGTCTTAGGTTCGTGTTGATGTTATCCTGCAATTTAAATTAAAACATTAGGCAAAATGTATTCCCACGTTCTTCTACTATAAATAGTCGTTATTAATAGAACGGGGCAAAGTGCATGTAGGTAAGTATCTTTAAAACGTACAATTTTTATTGTCGTGTGCCTTGGTGTGTGTTATGTATTATATTGCTCAATTTTTTAGTTTTTATTTTATTGAACACTGGTATTATCTGGTAATATTTAAATAGTTCCTATCCTACTTAAATGTCTCTATGTTAACCGGTTGCCTGGAAGAAATTGCTACCTTAGCAATAAGGCCGCCAATTGTACTATTTTTACTTCTGTAATTACTGTATGTTTCTGTCTGTGTGCAATAAAGTATATTACATTCATTCATTCATGGTTCTGAGTAGTTATTTTATAATATTCATTGGTGTTAGTTTTAAGTATCAAGAATTGTAACTAGTATATTAGGTACGTTGATATCTACCTAGGTAGGTACGTTCGAGGTGTATGTACATTCGTGAGATGGGCACTAGTGTTTGCCTTTTGTCTGGATGTTGATGATCTAATGTATGTGTATCTATTATGTGTGAGAGCATCGGTTGTCTAGTGGCTAGGGCCCCTGCCTCCCGTCCGGGAGACGCGTGTTCGAACCCCACCTCGTACCAATATGTTTTCGAATTTAGAATTCATATGTACGTTTATTCGACGCTCTTACGGTGAAGGAAAACATCGTGATGAAACCTGCACACTCCTACGAATCAAAGGTTGTGTGTAAAGTCGACCAATTCGCACTGGGCCAGCGTGGTCGACTAAGGCCTAATCGCCCTAATTCAGGGTAGGCTCGAGCCCCTTGGTGGGGACTTATATGAGCTGTTGATGATGATGATGATCTATTATGTATGTCAACTGTTCTGGACTCATATTGGAGATGGTCCTGGAAATGTCCGCAAATATTTATAATTTATTTATTTATATACAAATCAATTTCTCATATATGTACATTTATACAAATCAAAGTGTTTACATTTATGAACATATATACATAATAACATAATAAATATACACTTATGTACATTTCCACATTATTATATGCATTTATACTTTACATGTGGGAGTGGAATTCTTTGCCTGCTTCTGTTTTTCCGAGGGCTTATAACCCAAGCATTTTCAAAGCTAGAGTGAACAGGCACCTTCTGGGCAAACTCGTTCCATCATCGACCACATCTCGTCCCTCGCGGACCTGATTGTGGTCAAGAGTAAGCCCATCAACTAATAAAAAAAAAAACATTTACACGTTATCTATCATACACGAAAGAGTAACACCGTATTATCATTTATAATGACTGCAGTTGCTGCCTCATTCGTCATACTCTTCAAAGAAGTCGTCGAGGAATGGGGCAGGAGCGCTGCAATCATTATGCCTAGCCCAACTTAGGTACCATGTGATGGCCATAACATGGGCGCAACAGCCTACTGTGCGCTTGCCTACACGACAACTACAACAGTAACCTGAAATTGAATTTAAACTGTTGGCCACTTCTTCATTTCTGTTGATTAAAATATATGAATAGTAAATTCTGCTACTAATATGCCGTGATTTAATTCTCCCTCTAACCAGATAATTGTTTTGTCCTAGGATGAGTGGTATGTCTTCGTCAATCTCGTTGTTGACTTCCACAGAAAACGATCCAGTCTGTCGGACATGTTCCCCGTAATATGAACGCGCTTGTTTTATTTGATAGGTTCCCAAAGCCAACTTTTTTAAATCGTCAATGGTCAGTTCTGGAAATGTGTCTAAATGAGGATGTTGGTCGACTATTGTCTGAAAGTTGGCGCTTCGTCTGTTCATGTTTACACTCTCCACAAAATCTGCTAAGTGGTTAGGTAGGTGAAGCCTATTTCTAGCAATAGTTACGTATTCCAGAGCCTCAGGAGGATCCTCTACAGGGACGTGGAACTTATTTAAAAGAGCACAAGCAATCCTAAAATCTGCCATTAGGTGTGTCGTGGCTCTGTTATTAAAAACAAAGCGAAATAAACGATAGTCCCGCTTCACCCGACCATTTACTACTTCTACTACCCAGTGACATAGAGTGACGCATCGCGATCTGTTTGCTTGCATTGTGGTTAATTGTTGTTCATCTTCTAATATTGTCTCGGGCATATGTGATCTAAAGCCATGTGCTTCGAGGTTTTGGATGGCGTCACGAAAACCTCTGTCAAGAATGAACACGTCACCTTCTCGGAAAAATGAACGCAATCTGCTTTCGTCTCTGCTTAAGTCGTTCAGTGTGATAGTAGCATCATTTGTTGTAGCTTTGTACGGACCCAAGCAATCAATGATGTGGCCATCGCAACAAACAATCATGAATGGCTTTACTAGATTTTTTAACTTTTGTAAGCTATATGTTTGTTTTTGAAACCTGTAATTGCTGCTGTTTTGTATGAAAATGTACGTCGCACCACAAAGAACAATAGCGGGTTTTATGTCATTTGGCAATTCAGGATTTCCATATAGCCCCTCTCATTATGCGCCGCCGTGTAATGGCGGTGGTCCCCCAGGGACCATTGCTGCATGCACTGATGTTATGGTATCTTTCTGACGTTAAGTTACGGTTGGCACTAAGTGCGGTCAGAAAATCTTTTCGCGGGTCTTACTTATGCTTGTTCAGCCCACGTTAAGGCAAACCTTGCTTCGAAGGTTTCTCTCATATAAACACCATTCTTAGCGAGTTGACTCTCGCTAGTAACAGTGAGTAATTTGTGTAACTCTACGAGAGCCACGTCATGGGAGCGTTTAGCGTCGTTAAGGTCATAATTGCTGACGCTTCCCTTCTCTATTGCCCTATCAGGTACATCAATAGACGCCAGTAGTTGAGATACCCAGATAGATATCGAGGGGTCGTCTAAATGCACGTATATTTCCTCATTGGGAAAACGATTAGTTTTTGAAAACAAGTTTGAAACCCGTTTTATAGAGTTGAACATTGCTCTCAATCGGTCACGGTTGGCCTTGACCGAAAATGGTACCGTTTTGAATGTGTTGACAAACAAGCAAGTCGTCGTACAGAATGAACGGCTGTTTCGCCAAGATTTTATGGGAAAAACCCCAGTTAGTGTATGTCGGCATTTTAAGCGTATCACTGTTACCAGCGCTACGAGGCGGTTTAAGAATAATAGGGGGTTCCGGAGTTGATTTATCACTACTACTGACACTACTGGGTGGAATCGGAGGTTTGAAGACGGAAACCTGGGGAACAACGTCGACGGAAGCACTTGGACTTGGGACTTCAACGTTCGAAATTCGTGATGGACTTTGCGGAGCGGAACGCAATGCACTGCCCGATCTCGAAGTTCTAGGAGTTCGAAGTGTTCTCACACGTCCTTTCGAAGACATTCGTATCCACAGCTTAATTATAATTTTACGCCAATGAACTACGCTAAATTTGCTCTAATCAGCGCTAGCCGGCGGTCGAGGTGCGGGGCGCTGCCGCGGGGCTCCCCGCCGGTGAAGCGGGCCGAGCGCGGCGTCCAATTGCTATCCCCGCCTTCTCATATGCGCAGCCGCTAGGTCAGGGCAGTGGTCGCTCGCAGCTGCGTCTAGTCGCCGTCCGCAACACACCCCATATTTGATTGTTGATTGTTTTTTGCCTTTGTATTTGTGTTGATTATGAACCTGGTTCGTTCCTTGTATTCTACAAAATTTTAGGAGTATAGCGTCTTGATCTTTTTTCAAGGAATGTGCAAAAAACATTTGATGTATTTTTTGCAACTGCGACATCGTTAGGCTTTGGCATTGTAGAGATGGTTTATTGTGATCGCATACGCGTTGTGGCATGTATTTAGGTGCATACCTGGATAAACAAAACAAAAATAACACAATGAATCATGATATAAGGTAAAAATTTACATCTATATGTTTTGTTCATAACTGAACTGACGATGATGATGATGAGTACCAACTCTGATTTTTTAGATTTTTCGTTAACAGATCTTTTATTACTATTGATGAATAATAAACGGATGCATCCACAGATTGGACAAAAATTAGCCAGCAAAAAATTAAATCTTAGTTCGATTAAATTTTAATACTAGAGACACAATATATTTCCAATTTTGATTTATCTACACATTAGTTTCAATCACAGCAAAAGTAAATATCATTAGCCACGGCTGTGGCGCGACCACTCCGGGGCGCTCATATTCAGCACATGTCAACGTTGACAACCCTATCGAAGTAAAAGCCACCACACTTACCTTAGTTTTTTTGACACATTTTTCTTCCATGTTTCGGGATTTCTACTTCTTTTTCTTGCGGTATTTGTTGACACAGGTGTTGGACTATGCTCCATTATCAAAAAAGAGATAAAATTTGCAGCAAAACCACTAATAAAACAATAAAAACTTGAGACACGGTTCACTAGAAAAAACGCTATCCGCCATTTTATCGCGTGACCTAATCAACACTGCTGATTGGCTGACAGCGGAAGGTGGCCGACTATGGTACTAAACTCTAGAAGGTTGCCGGCTTTGATCCTAACGTCAATATTAATTGCCCTTTTTGTACTGTTTTTCGCCGTTTTTGATCGTAAGACATTTAATAAGGTCGGTTGCATTTGAAATTCTGGTGTTGCCACACTAATAAACTCATTTTTGCCAATGCACCTACTTTGCCGCTTTTGATTCTATACGACTCACATAATGGTGCCGGCTATGCAAGAAACGTAGCTACGCCATCTATAACAGTAGGCAACATACTTATAATGAGTCGGCGTACTTATGTTTCACGGCAATGGCTACGTATAGTAAGTAGGTATCAAGTTTGTGTAAGGAGGTGGAATCCTTACATAATGGTGCCGGCTATGCAAGAAACGTAGCTACGCCATCTATAACAGTAGGCAACATACTTATAATGAGTCGGCGTACTTATGTTTCACGGCAATGGCTACGTATAGTAAGTAGGTATCAAGTTTGTGTAAGGAGGTGGAATCCTTACATAATGGTGCCGGCTATGCAAGAAACGTAGCTACGCCATCTATAACAGTAGGCAACATACTTATAATGAGTCGGCGTACTTATGTTTCACGGCAATGGCTACGTATAGTAAGTAGGTATCAAGTTTGTGTAAGGAGGTGGAATCCTTACATAATGGTGCCGGCTATGCAAGAAACATAGCTACGCCATCTATAACCGTGGGCAACATACTTATAATGAGTCGGCGTACTTATGTTTCACGGCAATGGCTACGTATAGTAAGTAGGTATCAAGTTTGTGTAAGGAGGTGGAATCCTTACATAATGGTGCCGGCTATGCAAGAAACATAGCTACGCCATCTATAACCGTGGGCAACATACTTATAATGAGTCGGCGTATTTATGTTTTACGGCAATGGCTACGTATAAAATGTAGGTATCTTGCTTGTGTCAGGAGACAGAATTCTTACATAATGGTGCCGGCTATGCAAGAAACGTAGCTACGCCATCTATAACCGTGGGCAACATACTTATAATGAGTCGGCGTATTTATGTTTCACGGCAATTGCTACTATAATAAGTAGGTAGGTGTCATACTTGTGTTAGAAGTATATTTCATAGAGGTAAGGATATTACGTATTAAAAGCCTTTATATAAGTAGGAGACGTACTTATAAAGAACTGAGTAAAGTAGAGAACACTTATGGATAATGGTGTTTCCTACTTACGTTCATGTTCATTTGACCACTACTTATTGTGTAGGTATGACATACTTCTAAGTAGACGTATATAGAACTGAATAAGGTACCAGCACATGTACGGATAATGTTATTTTCCATTTCCATTTATGTTCCTTTGATATAACATACTTCTTACGTAGGCACTGACATTATAAGTATAAAATTGCAATGCCCGTACGCAACATTGTGTATCTCCTAAACGCGTAAGTAGCTTGCACCATTAAGCAGTATGCGGGACCTGTATTAAGTATTCCTCACCCGTACTACGTAGCAAATTGCAAGCTACTTACGATTTTTGGTTTCTTAAGTAGCTTTTTTCTCTCAGTGTGGGGTCAATGTTACGACTGTCCATTATTGCCAGCATACACTCTTCCAGAGGCTCTAAATTGTCATGTATTACTTTTACTGTCCGTGTATTATAATTCCATCTCGTTTGTGGAGCGGCAGGTATTCTTTTATGTACGATTTCTTTTAAAATTTCGGATCGTTTCGGCCAACGCGTGAAAAATGACGAAAATGCATGCAAACTACAAAAGAAGCTTCTTACTGTGTGGTTGATCGATGCGCATTTTTCTAATATTAAATTAAGTTGATGCGCGTAACAATGTACATAATAAGCATACGGGTAGATATTTCTTACAATCTTTTGGACACCATTAGTACTTCCGCTCATGACGGCAGCTCCGTCGTAGCTGTGACCAATTAATTTATTTTTATCAATATTTAAAGAATCGAGCTCTTTCATGATTTCAGCCACCATTACTTCTGCTGTATAGCCTTTAGGTTGTAAAAACTTTAAAAATCTTTTATATATCTTACCATCATGGACATACCTTATAATCAACACTAGCTGCTGAATAGTAGAACAATCAGTTGATTCGTCTGCCTGAATCGCAACAAACTCTGCATTTTTAATTTGAATCTGTATTTCACACCTACAAACTTCGTAAATAGCATCTAAAATGTCATTTTGAATAGTTTTAGATGTACCTTTAAAAACCGAGCTGCTGGATAAATGCTGTTTCATGGCCAAGTCTATCTCTGACACGAAATCAACGGGATTCAGGGATTCTGTAGATTAATTATGCCCCCGTAAGGCAACTTGGAATGCACCACAAAATACCACGCAATGTATTACGTGCCTTAAATATATCGCCCATTGGGCGTTGTGTTCGTCCCGGGTAATGTTGCGCAGCCATGTTCTCAGTTGGCTGAACGGTATCGGCAGGAGAGGCTCAGGGCCCAACACCGGAGCCTCCGATCCCCTTCTAGCCAGTTCATCAGCCGCATCATTACCCAGTGATCCGCTGTGTCCCTTTATCCATTGAAGGATGACCTTATTCTTTGCACATACTCGCTCTAAGGCTAAGTGACACTCGAAGATAAGCACTGAGCTGCAGATGTTGCCTCGAAGTGCTTGGAGCACAGCCATGCTGTCGGAAAGTATTCTGATGGTAAAATCTTCAACCTCCCTTCTCAGAATGGCGGTGGCTGCCTCGGTAATTGCTACACATTCACATTGGAAAATAGAGCTATAGTCGCCTAAGGCCAGTGATATTCTGATGTTTAAGTCTAGTGAAAATACTCCTGCTCCGGTTCCAGACTCCATTTTAGAACCATCAGTGTATATTCTTAGTTCATCCGTGCCTGAATGATCCTTGCTAGCTTCAGATAGTTGAATTTCGTAGTTCTTGGTGATTATGTAGGTTTTGGGGACCCTGTCGCATGGAGCTTGGCACATTGGCTGTGATACTATAGCATCTTTCCAGAGTGCCGCGACATGGCCGTCCTGGTACATCCTTTCGCCCGAAAGTTTTAAGCGAAGGGCCGACATCCTCGCCTCATGTTGGATCCATAGGTCCAATGGCCTAAGTCCTAAGATAATTTCCAAGGCGGCTGTCGGGGTGGTGCGCATACTGCCCGTGACTGCTGTGCAGGCAAGTCTTTGAAAGCGCTGTAGCTTGGATTTGACGGTAATTAGCTTGGTCCTGGGCCACCAAGCAATGGCACCGTATGTGATTATAGGCCGTATAACAGAAGTATATAGCCATAAGGTGATCTTCGGCGACAGACCCCAGGATTTCCCGACGAGTCTTTTACATTGCCAAAAGGTGATGCAAGCTTTTTGTAGCTTGTGGTCAATATGCTTATTCCAGAGCAACTTACTGTCAAGTGTCACTCCCAGGTACTTGACTTCATTGGTCAGGTATAGCTCGGTATTGAATAACTTTGGCAGTCTAAGCTGACCTAGGCTGCGTTTGTTTGTGAACATTATTAGCTCTGTTTTAGACGGGTTGACAGTCAGGTTGTGTTTGCTGCACCATCGTTCGACAACCTTGAAGGCTGATCTGGTGAGATCGCATAGCACATTCTCAAAAGGTCCTCTAGTGAGAATGGCTAGGTCGTCCGCATAACCGACTGTATAGTGCCCGTTATCATTAAGATTCTTGATCAGCTCATTGACCACAATATTCCATAGGAGAGGGGAGAGGACTCCCCCTTGCGGGCAGCCTCTAGCAACTACTCCTCTGGTTGTGGTATTCACAGTAAATTGAATGGCTCTATACCTTAACATGTTGTTAATCCATCCGGCAATTGTGGATTCCACTCCATGTCTTGTGAGCGCTTGGCTGATACTGGTAAAATTGGTCTTATCTAAAGCTCCTTCAATGTCAATGAAGGTGCCAAGTGTTGATTGTTTGCATTGTAATCCTTTCTCTATGTGCGAGATTACGCTGTAGAGAGCGGATTCGGTGGATTTGCCTGAGCTGTAGGCGTGTTGATTAGCGTGAAGAGGATTTCGCAGCAAGGCATTATTCCTAATGTCCCTGTCACACAATCTCTCCAAGGTTTTCAGGAGGAAGGAGGTGAGACTAATAGGTCTGAAGGATTTAGGCTGCGTATAATCACTTTTGCCGGGCTTGGGGATAAATACTCCTTTGACTTCCCTCCATTGTACTGGTACATAGCGGAAGGCAAGACATCCTCTATATAAAACAGTTAGGTGCCTGACCAGGATATCCGTACTACACCATTTCAGCAGCCCAGGGAAAATGCCATCCAGGCTTGCCGATTTGAATGGAAGGAAGCTGTTTATCGCCCACAGTACCTTGTCGTGGTTTACTACCTTGTGGGCCGTAGTCCAATCCGATTCTGCCGCGCTAGTGGATGTGGCTTCCCAGCTTGCATTTTTTTCGGTGCAGCAACCGGGAAAGTGTGTTTGCAGCAGAAGTTCGCAGGTTTCAGCATCGGACTTGGTGTAGGTTCCATCTGATTTTTTCAGGGAGCCAAGGTTTCGGTGAGGTTCGCTGGCTAGAATGTTTTTTACCTTGGCAGCTTGATTGTTGGTTTCGATGTTGGTGCAGAAGCGCCGCCAGCATTCACTTTTCCTCAGTCGAATGCGCTTCTTGTAGTGGTGCTGGGCCAGCTTGTAGGCGTCCCAATCTTCTAGACTCCGGGTGTTTTTGGCCCTGTTGAACAACTTCCTTACCCTTCGCCGGAGTTTTTCGAGTTCCGGTCCCCACCACCGGTGTTTGTGGGGTCCGGACTTGGGTAGGGTTAGTGGACACGTCTGTTCGTAGCTGTTGATTAAAGTGGAGGTAATGTTATTTAAATGAGATTCGATTTCTGTGGTACTATTATAGTTTTCTGGTAGACCGATGGCTTCTAGTTGCCTGGATACCAGCCTACCATACTTGACGCGATCAGTCTTACGTGGATTGCGTCTAGGTTCCACAGGATCAACTGTGATGCTAAGGTTATACCTAATCCACCTGTGGTCGGAACACGATAGCTCATTCGAAACGTGCCAGTTCGATATATGTTCTGAAATCGTTTCCGTGGCTAGAGTTAGGTCGATGATTGTTTGTGCTCGGGCTGTAACGAAAGTTGGCACTGAGCCTTTATTGATTATATTAAGATTTGTTGAGATTAGGTAATTGACAAAATCCTCACCTCTGGTGTTTGATCTCTCGCTGCCCTAAAGCGGGTGGTGTGCGTTGGAGTCAGCCGATATGATCAGCTCCAGTCCTTCCCTGTCGCAGTAGGAGACAAGGGCCTCCAGCTCTGGTGTAGGTACTTCAACGTCGCCTGGCAGGTAGGCTGACGCTAGTACCACACTAGGCAGACCTAAAGTTGGGTTGGGTGGGAGCCTGATGGTAGTTAGGTCTCTGGAACAGAACTCGTTTATTAATACAGTGGTAACATGTTTCGGAGCAAAAATACATGTGGGGGTTACTTACGGTGGTGTCGAGGATAAGTTTTCCTCCGATGTTGCTGAGACCACAGATTCTGCCCTTCCTGATCCACGGCTCCTGGATCAGGGCTATGGTCTCGTTATTGGCCTCCAGTGCCCTGTGCAGGTTAGTCGTTGCAGTCTGGCTATGCTGGAGGTTGGTCTGCAGGAGGTTAGTCGGTGGTCGTGGAGGTGTCGCCATCGCTACTCAATAGCTCCTTCTCCATCTCCACGGTGGTTTGGCTGAGGGCGGGGTCGGCGTCGGGGTCTCCCCACCAATCTGTGATTGGCGGCTCCACCCCAACGGGGTCCGCTTCAGCACTGGACGTCGTAGGTCCCCGGGTCATCAGTAGCGCGTCTGGGATGGGGTTAAGACCACCCGCCGTCTCATCGTCCATGCGGACGACGATCGGCACGCCAGACTTCGGCGGGGCCGGAGGCGCCGAAGCTTCAGCCAGTGGCGCCTTCGAGGTCGATGCCGCCACGGTGGGCGCTACGACCGTCGAAGTCACCGGCTTACTTACAGCCTCGCCGAACCTGACGTAGACTGAGCCTACTTTGTAGGAGACCCGGCGGTCTCTCTTCTTTAATTCTTCCACATCGCTTAGAGGTATACCGAGGACAAGAAAGACTCCTTCCTTGTCCTCTTGTCTTTCGACATGGTATAGACTCCAGGCGGCAACATCGTACCACGGGTTTTGCATTCGAAAACGCTCGTGCAGGGTCCTTATGTCTTCCCCCTTGAAGGCGGGCGCCTTGACCTTCTTCGGGATTTCGGCTTGGCGCCTCACCACAATTCGGGTCTCTGGACGTGGAGAGCGGATGTTCACTGCGGTCTTGCGTAGCCATTCCAGTGTGAAGTCGTCCTCGCACCAAACTTTGAGGACGCCCTCGCTGTGGAAAGCCTTTCCGCGGAAGCTTGGCCGTCTGCCTGGAGTGGTCCTGGACGTGGCAGGAGTACATAGCTCCGCGTCTATGGCCTCCTCTATAGCGATTTCTATCGCGTTTGCCTCGTCCAGCGTCAGATTCCGGAAGGGCTCCGTCATGATTGCCACACACAAGTCATTGGACTTGCATGCGTCGGCATAATTGACGGAGCCAGCCGTGGGATGAGGGCGTGGGCGCTCAGGTTTGGGGCGTTTGCGGTCGTCATGGGGCGACATGGTGTCGTCCGGACGGCTGCGCTTACCGAGCTTGGGTTGAGGTGAAGACCTTTGCCCATGCCGGTTCGCTGCCTTCTCCTTTGCGCTCTGGCCTGCTCGCTTCCCACGCATTTTCTTGTTACCGCGCTTGCCGGCGCCGCTGGGTGCTGCTGGAACCACGGGAGCCGCGGAAGATCCTGCGGGATTCCCTCCGTCCTGCGCAGTGAGGTCTACCTTCTGGTCCTGGACCTTGGGTTGACCTTCCCCTTTGGCAGCCAGCTTACGCGCCCACCTGGCTTCGGCACGTGCACGATTGCGCTTGCTTTTGCCGGTAGGCGCGCTCGGTGTTCCGGGTTTGGGCGGCGGTGGGGGCTTTTGTTTGCTTGGCCTCTTAACCCTGATGGGTAGCGACCATGTATCCACCGACGAAGCGGCGGATGGAATGGCCTCCCTCAGGGTTGAGAGGTCAAGTCTGGATGTTGCAGGTGGCGCTTCGGTTGAGGAAGCAGCCGGTGCGGTAGTCATTTGTGGCGCTACCGAAGTAGCAGCCTGACCGGTAGTTTTAAAGGGTCCTCTAGTGTCCATGGTGTTGGATCTCCAAAGTTCATCCTCAGCGGCGTTCCACCCTCCTTGGAGCCCGCAGTAGGGGACGTCGTACGGATGTGCGCACGATCGCCAGAACTGCCCTGAGGATATAGTCATCCGTCCCCTCGGAGGACCGCTGACTTACGCCCGAAGAGGTCCAGGGTTGCCCGCGAGCAAGAGGAACTCGCGTGCTCGCCCTGGGCTCCGCGGCCGGGCCAGGGTCCACCAAGGTTAGAACACCTAACCTGACAACCCTCTGACGGGTTGCCACAGCCGATTGATCATAGATGGCTAGTCCATGACCTCCCGTTTGAGAAGAAATCCGGGCCAAAGTGGTGTGTTGCGTTGCTCAACCACCAGGATCCCTTCATCCCTCCGTACGGGTCTCCACGCACGGCACAAACACGTGGGTGGTCAATTTCCCCTACCCCCCATCCGGTTGTTTGATGAGAGGGGTCCTCAGCTACGCAACCACATGCGAGCTGAGGGTTTATAGAGGAGGTTGCTAGAAACCGGTTTTAAGGCGCCGGTGGTTCGCCTTCGCCCCCCACAGATTTGCTACTGCGACTACGGAGAGGATGGATTTGTGTGAAACCCGTTTTAAGTCGCAGCATTGCCCGGCGTGCACGGCGGGGACGTTCCGTGAGGGACTTAGTGATGGGCGCCTATAGCTCATGGTTCACACTCCCATGAGCGTACGCGTTCCGGCATTACCTGGTTTTTGATGGTGATAGCACCCAGCAATACTAACACCCCAGGGCCCTTTGCACCATCACTCGGCACACGCCTTCGCGTGTATTAAGCCCAGTCGGTGCGAGCGTTGTTCTGCGGTTTCATTGGATAAGCGCTCATGTATTAACCCAAGCCTGTGACAACGCTGCTCATCGGTTTCGTTTGATAAACGCTCGTGTATCAAGCTAAGCCGATGAGAACGTTGTTCTTCGGTTTCGTTTGATAAACGCTCGTGTATCAAGCTAAGCCGATGAGAACGTTGTTCTTCGGTTTCGTTTGATAAACGCTCGTGTATCAAGCTGAGCCGATGAGAACGTTGTTCTTCGGTTTCGTTTGATAAACGCTCGTGTGTATCAAGCTGAGCCGATGAGAACGTTGTTCTTCTGTTTCGTTTGATAATCGTTCTTGAATCAAACTGATTCTATGAATACGATTTTCTAAACTTTCATTACGGAGATTGCAACTCGCGTAAGCTCTAATACTTGAAAGTCTAGAAGCTCGTTGTTCAGCACTTTCATTTAAAATATTGTTGGATTTTCTGACCCTATTTTTTCTCAAACGATCTTTTCTTTCGCTTCCTGTCTCAACTAAACGACGCTTTTTCATCAGAGCAGCTTGCTTAGAAGGTCTACCCATGTTTATTTATTTATTTACAAAGACAGCCTAATAAAGAACTAGTAAATGGGTACCTACTGTAGTACTGTAGCATATTATGGAAATCAACAGATCCACACGGACACCGACGCGATACCGCTGAACAGCTACCGTTATTATTACTTATACAATTTTTTGAAATTTTGCCTAGGTTTCGTAATAGTAAGTAATTAAAACGGCCAATTACAATACATAATATAGCACTTGAAGTTAGGTCTTGGTCTTATCAATCAATCTACTAGGAGTAACACGACTCAAAAACATAAATAATTGCTTAAAAAATTTTTGAAATTACACCAAGGTTTCTTAACTGTAAGCAATTAATACGGTCAATCACATTACATAGCACTTACAGTTAGGTCTTATTGATCAATCTACAAGGAGTAACACAACTAAAAAAAAACCTAATATAAAATAATAATAAAAAACTAAATCAAAATAAACGTACGAAGCGACTGCGCGCGAAAGCGATGCACGGCTTTTCGTTCCATACCTCTTAGCTTGCTCCCTCAGATGTCAAAACTGCGGGCTGGAGGAGGAAACGCCAAATTGGCAGGAAGGGGGTGAGTGCATGGCCATTCTGGTACTATATATTACAAAAAAATATATGTGCTTGGAGTCTACAAATTCACATGTCCACAAATTAGGCCGGGTAACTGGAACTTGGAGCAACTTCAGACGTCCAGCGAAAAGTCGGAGATCTGCGTGACTACAATCTCAATCACGAAGTTCTTGTAAAGATTTTAGGCTCGGTAGGCGACTCCGCCCTTAAGGCGACTCTCTGACCGGCGATCCACTGTCTGGACTTCCGCCTTGACACCGTGGGACCGGAAAAAAACTGTAAGAAAAATAGGGAAACTAAAGAAACCGCTAACCTACTGAACAAGGAGGGCAAGGCCGGAAAGAAACGCTTATCTCTTGGGCTTATCTACAATGAGGGAGGAAAAATAAGAAAGAACAAAACTTACCAGGGTAACACCAAACACTAGAATTGTTTTCAGTGCGAAAACAGAAAGATGATGGGAATGAATTTCATTCACTTAACTCCTAAGCAAAAATTCAGAGTAAAATCACAAACGAGCGCTCATTTCATTGGCGCTCATAAACAAAATCAGTGAAATAAAAAATAATCGTAAGAGGTTTGGGCAGGGCGATGACTTTGGCCCTCTTCCAGTCGTCTGGGAAGTGGCCCGTGCGGAGGATGCCGTTGAAGAGACGGGCGATCGCAGCTATCGCTTTCCGGGGTAGTCTCTTCAGTGCCTCCGTGGGGATCCCATCCAGTCCTGGCGCCTTTCGACTAGGTAGTCGTCGGGCAGCCTTCTCCAACTCAGCCGGCGAGATGAAGGCTTCGCCGGGGAGTGGAGGTGGTGGGACGGACAGGAATTCCTGGACTTCGGCTTCGGCATCCTCGTGGAAGTGTCTTGTGTCATCGGTGCTGGGGTTTGGTGTGAACTGCACCTCCAGGTGCTCGGCTAAGATCTCCGCTCTCTCAGCTGCGTCGTAACACCTCACCCCTTGGTTGTTGAGCAGTGGGTAGGTGGGCTCCCGTGGGCGAGTCAGCTGTCGGTTCAGATGGTGGAGACTTCTCTCGTTTTCCCCCACGTGGTCGATATGACGCTCCCATTCGACACCACGGTGGGCCTTCACGTCAGCCGACAGCTGCTCGCCGACTTGGTTGAGGTCGCGCTTGACGCGCGGGCAGCGAGTCCTCGCCCACAACTTGTGAAGTTCCCGCTTGCGGCGGAGGACAGCGAGGAGGCGGGGCGGCAGGTCTACATGACAGCGAGATTTGGCCTCTTCCGTCGTGGTGGCTGCTTCCTTGCTGGCCTGGAGGCAGCGCGCAATAAGCGTTGCGGCTCTTTCGACGTCCCCTGGGGTGGAGATGGGGCCGACGAGCTCCAGGTCCTCAAGCGCTTTTTGGAAGGCTGCCCAGTCCACCTTGGACGATCAGAATGGGCAGGTGTTGAGTGTTGAGGTCGTACAGGACCTCAACATGGACTGGGCACAGTAGAGCTTGGTGCACCACGACGTCGATGACGTTGGGACGGTGCGCCGGGTTTGCTGGCACGTGTGTTGGGGCTTCTGGTCCAACGACTGTGTAGCCATGCTCCTCGGAGTCCCTCTGCAGTGCAGATCCGGCGCGGTTCCGATTGATGGAATTCCACGCCGGATGCTTGGCGTTTAGGTCTCCCGCCAGGAGCGTTAGTTCTCCGTTGAGCACGGCGTGGACGTCTGCGGTGTGGAACGGTGTGCTGTCGAGCGGCGGGCGATAGGCCGCTACCCTCATTCTGCCCTCAACTACCCTCATTCTGAGTTCTGCTGTCTACGCCTGCAGGCCAACCACCCCTCGCTCTAGGAGCGGAATTTTTATTCCGCGCCCCCCTGAGCGCCTGTGAGTTGCAGCCACCTCCCCCACCCTACCGTCCCTCCACCCTCCCGTCTGGGTCTCACCCGGTTGGATAGCCCGCGCCGAGGGCAGTGAGGAGGTGGACTGGATGGTTGGACATTCCCTGCACACTCCACCAGCACCAACATCATGAGCGAGCGGAAGCTGGGTCGCAAGCCCGCGACCGCGATCCCTCGCCCATCTGCGGCCACGCGCGGCCGCAAACCCACGAAGCTCACCGGGCAGATTTGCGTGCGGAACATTTTCGACCCGGGCCAGTCCCACACTGTGTCAGCGGCCGCCTTCCTCGGCCGCGACAAGTATGGCGAAGGGTCGACTAGCTCCGCCGCACACGCCGCACCGCATGCCACCACCTCGCCCGGCGCTCGCACAGACGCGCGCCCGTCACCACCTCAACCCGCGCCGCGCTCAACAGCGCCGCCGCGCCATCCCGCCCCCGGCGCACCAACGTCGCCAACGGGAACAATGCTGACGCCGGCCGGCGAACCATTATCGCCGGCATCGCAGTTCGCGTCAACACTGAGCGCGCATCCCAACGCACCGCCCCTGCGCCCACCCACCCCCGAGGCACAGCCCTCAACCTCGGCCGCCAATCCCTGGCTGCCCGCACGCTTCCCTTGCGCCCGCCCAAGGAAGGACGCGTCGCCGCCCTACAACCCGGCGGACGACCCCACGGCTTACTTGCCGACTCCGCAGCGGTCGTATGCCAGCGTGCTGGCAGACAGGCCGCCTACCCCGCCGTGTACGATTCGTCGCGTGTCGGCGTCCTCGTCCGGCTCCGACATATTTCTACACGACCCGGCCCGACACCCTCCGACCGACGCCTACGGTCCGATGCAGTCCCTGCTGCACGAGATGTTGCTGCAGGACCTGCCAGCCGGGGATTCCTGCCGCACCCCGAGAGGGCGACGCGTGCCGGACTCTTTCGGCTCGCCGGACGGGCAGAAGAGAGCACGCCTGGACTCCTCCCCAAGTCTCTGCCACTCCCCTGGCAGCAACGCATACCTGGGATGCATGCCCCACCACCGCCGATGAGAGGAAGGAGCCACTCGCTCGGGGCCACCGGCCTAGCCATACCGGCTCAGTGGAGGCCGGAAGTGCCGCCCTTCCACGCCACAGTGGCCTTCGGGCCCCTGTACTACCAGGAGAACAACCAAACCCAGGACCCGGCTGCTGCGGTGGGCGTCTCCCTACCTGCCGCGGACTCGACATCATACATCGAGTTCGTCGCGCAGGGGAGAGGATCGACCCCCACACCAAGCCGCAGCACCGATGAGGCCCGCAGCAGGCCCCAGGGGACCCCCCAGGCCCCCCACGCTACTGCCACTGGACCCCCCACACCCACTGCCGCTCACCAGCCCCAGGGCGCGAAAAGCCCCTTGGAGGGGCCTTTGCGGATTCCGGTTCAGACGGCCCCCGAGGCGCCCCCGGTGGCCTCTGCTGCTGCGGCGAAAGCACCGGAAGCCCCCGCCGCCACGAGATACCCGCCCATTGTGGTAGAGAGACTTCCGAATTGGCCGTCCCACCTGCGGGCGCTGAAGGAGAAGCTCGGCCACGCCCCCAACGCTCGTGCATACGCTACTGGGCTGCGCTTCACTCCGCAATCCGCGGAGGAGTTCCGCGCAGTCCAACGCATCTCATTGACGCCCAGAAGGCCGACAACGGTGTGGCCTTCCACTTCTATTCCCCGGCCGCTGAGAGGCCAACCAAGGTGGCACTGAGAGGGCTGCCCCGCGACACGCCCATCAAGGACATTGGAGACGCGCTCGCCGAGCTCGGCTTCGGGATGCTGCATGGCCGCACCATCCCGCCCATTAGAGACCGCCCAGGATGCCTCTTCTTCCTGGAGCTGGAGGCAATGCCCAGGGAGGAGTTGGAGCGGCTCTACCGAGTGGACGAGCTGATGTGCCTCCCCGGAGTGACCATAGAGGCTTGGCGAGGGCGTGGTGGTCCGGCCCAATGTCACCGATGCCAGGGGTTTGGCCACTCCTCGGCCAACTGCTTCCGCGTGCAGAAGTGCGTGCGTTGCGGCGAGGACCACGCCGCCTCTTTTGATTTATTCGAAAAGATAATGGATGAAGCGTTGACTAAAATCAGCGATAAAAACAAAATTTTTATAATTTGTGGTGATTTTAATGTTAATCTGTTAGAGGATAATAATACTTGTACTAGATTTAAATCTTTATTTTTATGTCACAACATGAACTATCTTTTTTTGGAGCCTACTAGAATTACTGCAATATCTGCTACTTGCATTGATAATATATTTTCTAACATTACGCCTACTTACAAATCGGTCATCAATAAATTAACCTCTGATCACTCTGGTCAGATAGGTATATTCAATATTAAAATAAAAAAGGAAGAGGATATTACATGTGTCCCCATTAGTGACACTTGGCTAGAACACTATAGGAATAATATTTTAGATAAATTATCGGAAATACCATACAGTGACGATCCAAATTTATTGTATAACTCAGTATTTAACTTTGTCAAAAATTAATATGATACGGTATTTATATCAAAAACTATAAAAGTTAATAACAAAGCTTTGTTTAGTGATTGGGCGACAGCGGGAATTCATAGGAGCAGACGAAAATTATATGAACTCTATGAAGAGAAATCATATAACAAAAGTACGGCCTTTCTAGATTATGTTCGTAGTTATTCAAAAATGTTTAAACGCGTTTGTGCCGTAGCTAAATCCAATTTCATTAAAAACAAAATTGAATCTAGTAGCAATGTAATGAAAACGACATGGAAAATTATAAATAGCGAGACTGGAAAGGCCAAAGCTACACATAATAACTTCAAGCTTAAAATAGATAATCAGTTGTTAAGTACAGACCTAGAAGTAGCAAAAGCTTTTGAAAATTTCTTTACGGACATTCCAGTTTCAACAACCAAGTCTTTAAATTCATCTCCCGCTGCTGCTGAATCTATACTTAAGCAGAACTTTGAGGAACGTAAAACAGATTTTAAATTTAGGCACGTAAATAATGAGGACATTGTAAAAGCGTTTAAATCCCTGGAAATGAAAAAGACGGCTGACGTCCATGGTCTATCTGTAAAAATTATAAGTTCCATTATAAATTGTATCGCACCTCACCTTTGTTGCATATTTAATCAATGTATAGATAATGGTGTGTTTCCTGACTTGATGAAACTAAGTAAAGTGATACCTTTATTCAAAGCCGGTAGTACATCAGACCCCACAAATTTTAGACCTATATCGATACTACCAACTCTTAGCAAAATATTTGAAAAACTCATACTTAATCAATTGCAGAGTCATTTTTATGTCAATAATTTAATTCATGTTGCTCAGTTTGGTTTCACAAGGGGTCGTTCAACAGCCGACGCTGGTGTTAAGCTAATTGACAATGTTTTTGGTGCCTGGGAAGACGCAATGGATGCAATAGGTGTATTCTGCGATCTATCCAAGGCTTTTGATTGCGTCCATCATGACATTCTTGTCAGGAAACTACGCCATTATGGTGTAAAAGATCAGGCTCTTGGCCTTCTGGAGTCATATCTAACAGGTAGGGTTCAGATGGTCGATGTTAATGGGAAAAGATCACCCGTATCTTCAATAAAATGACTCAGTTTTGTTGCTCATAACCTGCCGTTTATCATCGTTATTAGATAGGACCATGTGATGGGGTTGCCCAGTGGTAGAGCTTGCCATCGACATTAACCCCTATCGAAAGGGGTAGTATGAGAATTACTCAGGGTCTCCAACTCACAGTCTCAAATAAAAGCACAGAAATAAACAGTTGAATGGTTTAATGGTACTGTCAGGTGGACGTAGCTCTTTGAAGATGGGAGGCACTCGCTTCTAGCGCATAAATCCGTAGCTAAATAATGACTCCAATATTAGATTACAACATTTTTGTATTATCTTTTCTTCATTTCAATCCCTAATCCACACCATTATTTTCTTCAGCCCATCATTCTCTGACTCACTACGTCTAATTAGCTTTTTTACGATATATAGAGCGAATATCGAGTGCCAGCAACAACAAACAAAGGGAAAAGTGCGCGGAGACTGCATGTAACCAATGCAATCTCCACATCCCTCCTCCTACAGGAAAATGATCAGCCGATCACAAAAGATAAACCTAACTAATTACCTAAAAGTGCGTATAATATTTCATTTAACAAACCCTATGATTTGTACAAGAAGCCATAGCTAACAGCTACCTGGTGGAACAACGTTTCACCAAATACGAATAATTAAAACCACGCCAAAAGATTATTCATTCAAGCACAACTCATGGTACACTACATGAACCAAAAGAACAATAAATAAATTTTGAAGAATTAATAGAACAACTAACAGCGACACAAAACGTTCAACATAATATTAACATTGGACCATGCTGCTATAATTGACCAACAAGAACAAACGAAATTATTATTATGTAATATCAGATAAATCAAATTATGACAACAAAATCCCATCAACATAATGAACAAACTTTAAGTGATCACACCTAATCTAAACTTAAATATTTCAACCTAAGCTAAGACAAAAACAAATGAAAAACGCGAATACAAAGTCTAAAAATCGAAGTAGCGGCAGGTCTGGAACAGGAGCTCAGGCCTATTCGTATATGTAGAAAAATAATGATCACCTACACTATGCGTCACTTACGTTAAATATTAACCGAATACCAAGATCTTTTCCGAAGAACTATAAATATTCGATAGCATATCTAAAATGAGTGGCCTATACACTAAGCTCACCCTCCCCTTATAGAAAATAACAACCCCATTAAATAGCTAGATTTTTAAAACCTTCTTTTCTTCATGAAGTTTCTTTTTTTAATATATAAAATGTTTATAAACTACTTATTACGAATCTGCAAATAAGAGCTGGATTAATCCATTCGAGTGAAAAACAAAAATTAATAGAACTTGACTAAACCTAATAAGCATAACATGAAACCAATAAGCGTTCTCGAATCCACCGACTCATAAAATACTAAACCAATACGATCGTGCTAAGAAAAAGCACATCTCATGAGGATGCATATGTCCTATTATGAGATCCGACAAGTAATGCTCAAACCAAACGAATATCTCGAACGATTGTTGATTAAATGAAAATACCATAGCTTAAGTCAAAAGTCCATGACAAACAAAAATAAATAAAATGTAAGAATAAGTTATCAAACTATGCCATATATAGACAAACATTAAGTTACCCATCATACAAAAATAAAAATAAATTTATATATAGAGACAATAATAATTATTTGTTGACAAAGACGCTGACATAACATATCAACTACAAATGACGATAGAAGTTCATGACGAGTTGTGAATAAAGTAAGGCATAGGACAGATCAAGGGAAACAAACGCCAAGTTACTATAAAATAATATTTTTAAACACGCAATCTGAACGGTTTCAGAGAATTATGGTGAAATATTAAATCACGTCTGGAGCTTCCATCTATCTTACGTAGTAAATAATTATTATTAGATAGCCTTCGAATAACACGAAACGGACCTTTATATGGACGCGATAACTTCTGACCAACATTTGTTATTCTTTTAGGATTATATACCAAGACTAAGCTACCTGGATCGAACGTTACGAACCTGACTTTCCTGTCATAATATTCCTTTTGAGTCATTTGCGATTTACGAATATTTCTCAACGCACAAGAGATCATTCTAATATTAGCATTATTGCGAGCAGCAATATCCAAATCATTACGATTAGATACAATATCAACATCAGAACGCAAAATTGGGTCTCTAGCAAAAACAATAGTGTAAGGAATCGTATTTGATGACGCCTGTCTCGATATATTATACGCGTACGTTGACATGGGCAAATACATGCACCAATCTGCTTGACTCTCGTTTGTATACATCGCTAAACTCTGAGATATAGTGCTATTAAAACGTTCCACGAGTCCAATGGTCTGAGGATGCCTAGTTGCAGCAACCGATAACGTGGAATCAAAAAAAACTATCGTATTTTTAACCATGTGTGATGTGAAAATTGATCCACGATCTACAATGACTTCATTTACCATACCAAATTTACAGAAGATCTCTTGAGTAAGAAAATCACTAACGGCCTGAGCAGTTGCACTTGGGACTGCTCTAGTTATCGCGTATTTCGATAAATACTCTAAACAAACTATGATGTATTTGTTTCCTAAATCCGAGGTCGGAAGAGGTCCTAATATGTCAAGGGCTATTTTATCAAAAAGATGATTGACTTCAATCGGTTGCATCGGAGCAATCAAATACGATCTCTTCCTCTCTTGACATTCTTTACAACTTTCAATATATCTGGAAATTTTCTTTTCAGCATCAAGAATAAAATATCTGTCCCTAAATTTACATAAAGTCTTCGTAAGACCAAAATGCGCTCCATTCCAAGGATCATCATGAATTTCCTTCATAACGTCATTAAATGAAGCTTGAGGAACAACCAAACGATCAACATATCTGTTACCTATCCTACACCTGTGAAAGAGCTTATTGTCTCTAGTAAGAAAACCTTTATAGTTTAGCCGAGATCTAGAAGCAATCCTTGAAACTTGTTCAGTGCAAAAACTATCAACGCTTTGATCAAATTCAAAACGAGAAGCTTCAATCCTGTATAACTCTAAACCATCCTCAACTACATCCTTAGGAGAGGTCTCCTTAACATCAACATCCTCAATTAATGGATTCCTGCTTAGGAAATCAGCAATTTGGTTATCTTTGCCCGAACAATATACTATATCAAAATCATATTGTTGAATCGCTAAAGACCAACGAGCTAAACGCCCATTCATATCCTTTTTAGTACGGAGCCATACCAAAGCTTTGTGATCCGTCACGACGTCAAATTTCATTCCCCATAGTAAATGCTTAAAATAATTAAGAGCCCACACTAGAGCCAAACATTCCTTTTCGGTAATCGTATACCTGGTCTCACAATCGGAGAGCTTACGCGACGCGAAAGCAATCGGAAATATTTTATCATCACCCTGCAATAAACAAGCACCTAATGCTTTATCACTAGCATCGACAAATAATCTTGTAACTATGCCTTCGCTATTCGAAAAATGTCTTAATAAAGGGGGGTTCTGAATAAGAGAAAGAATTTTAGAAAATGCATGTTGCTGTAGTTCTGTCCAAATAAATTTGACACCCTTCTTCATCAACCTTGTTAGAGGCATAGCCAAATCCGCATAATTATCTAAGAATTTTCTATAATATGAAAAGAGTCCTAAAATAGATTTAAGTTCTTTAGTCGATTTTGGCACTTGGATCTTCATAATCTTTTCAAACTGTGATTGATCTGGTCGAATTCCCTGACCCGTTATTTCATAACCAAGAACGGAAACTTTTTCAAAACCAAATTTGCACTTACTAGGTTTAAGTGTCAAATTGCATTCTTTAATTCTATATAAGATTTCATTTAAAGATAAAGAAAATTCTTCAAATGTTTCCCCATAAACCAATATGTTGTCAATATAAACAATAGCATTCCGATATTTCATGCCCCCTAAAACACTATCCATAACCCGCTGGAAAATCGCACCACTTGTTTTAAGGCCGAACGGCATGACGTTAAATTCATACAATCCCGAAGGGGTAACAAAAGCAGTTTTATGCTTATCAGATTCCTTGATTCTCAACTGCCAATATCCACTATTTAAATCCAGATCCGCAAAATATTTGGCTTTAGCTAGATATAAAATTATGTCATCTATTCTGGGTAAAGGATATGAATCGGTAATTACTTTTTTATTCAATGACCTATAATCAATGCAGAATCGCCACGTGTCATCAGGTTTCTTGACCAAGACAACCGGGGATGCATATGCACTTCGCGACTCACGAATGATTCCATTTTCCAACATCTCACTCACTTGTTCCCTAATTATACTGTGTTGATGGTGTGAAACTCTATAAGGAGCTTTATGAATAGGAGTCTCGTCTGAAGTATTTATTTCAACTTCCATTAATGAACATGCCCCTAAATTCTTCGAATCAAACGCAAACTGCTTTTCATATTTGCCCAGTAATTCTGACAACTTACTTTTCTGATCTGATAATAAAGCATCAGAAATATTAAAATTATTACATTTCGTGTTATTCGTTAGGATCGTATCCTTTTTTAAATCGTCCAAATTTTCATTTATTGATTCTACCGTATTAAGAAAATAGATATAATCACCTTTCGGTAACGGCAATAAATGTTCGGACTCAGTCCCGGACTGAACATAATCAAGTGAAAACGCCGCGATTTTTGTATCATTTCTGAACCATACCTTATTCCTATCCAGTTCAATGAACTGTTTATCAAAGTTGACAATGGCCTTTACTGCATATAAAAAATCCTGCCCTAAAATTATATCAGGTACTAAATCGCACACAACAACAAATGCATGATTATAAACAATGCTATTTATTGTAAAGTCCAATATAACAGAACATTCAGCTAATAACCTAATCCCATTCACTGTACGCAAACAAGAGGCGTTATCATTATATGCGTGTGACGGAATGAATTTATCCACTTTTCCAAGAAACGAAGAAGAAACCACAGAAATTGTGGCACCTGAATCAATCAACGCATTATGCACTACACCGTACAAATCAACACAAATAATAGGAGAAACGGGACGACTAAAATGACCGTCTACCAATGTAGTCCCATTCACTGGCGACGCTGAAAGTTTGGGTCATTACCCTGTATATTTCCAACGTTATCACGCGAACCGCTTCTTAAATTATACCGGTTTTGAGTGTATTGGGGTCTTGACGATCTCGCATCATTGCGGGGTTGGTTTGATCCAAAGTTAGTAGTACGTGGAGAAGATGGACTCCTCGGCGGCCAACTAGAAGATCTATTTTGCGGCGTGGAGTATAATTCCTGCGGTGAGGCTTGCGCACTACGCTGCCCAATATTTTCACTGGGATAACCATCACCCATTGAATTCGTATAACTGCTGGGCTCGCCACATCGAGTCGAGGTTATCTTCACTGGCAACGATAATTCAGTGTGTGTGGCCATAAAGAGCATCGAATACTCCATGCAGGTTTGTTTGAGGGTAGCGAAATCTTTGTATAATTGAGTTCCGAAATTACGTTTAAAAAAAGATGACATACCAGTCAAACATTGCTTAATTATTATTTTCTGGTCTGAAATCTTAGCCTTTCCGGCAAGAGATTCCACACGATACACATAGTCCATCAGAGGCTCATTATAATCTTGACGAGACTTATAAAACAACGAAGCATGGTCTATAGAAGACGGGAATTCTAAACAAATCGCTTTTTTAATATCCTCATATTTCGTAGAGGACGATTTTGTCAAATTATAATAGCTGAGAGCCGGCCCACATAGATAAGTAGCCAACACTAACGTTTTTACATCGTCACTCCAACTATTTATAGCGGCGATTATCTCGAATTGCGAGAAGAAGTCCTCCGCGGACGAATTCAGACCGTTATACTTATCAGACATAATTCAACTTTTTTTAACAAAATAATATCAATTGTACATCACCAAGGCATCAATGCAGAGAGACCTTTCCATGGTATCTCATCATCATTCTAATGGCTGCAATCGCTGCATTGGCCATCTCATTCAATATTAATTTCTTTATTCACAGTCTTTTCTTAGACTTTTTTCTGGAAAACTTAATATGGTGCATAAAAAGGATTTAAGATTAAACACGTCTTCCTCTGCGTCCGCGTTCAGTCGAAGCTAAACAAAGGTAACAAAATTAAATTGCTTCATAGCTGCGATCCGTGCTGTGATATTTGCTGTTGATTCTACAAGGCAAATAATATAGCAAAGAAAAAAAAAATACGTAACTGGAGGTACCGATTTCTTCATAAGTCTACACCATGTCAGGTGGACGTAGCTCTTTGAAGATGGGAGGCACTCGCTTCTAGCGCATAAATCCGTAGCTAAATAATGACTCCAATATTAGATTACAACATTTTTGTATTATCTTTTCTTCATTTCAATCCCTAATCCACACCATTATTTTCTTCAGCCCATCATTCTCTGACTCACTACGTCTAATTAGCTTTTTTACGATATATAGAGCGAATATCGAGTGCCAGCAACAACAAACAAAGGGAAAAGTGCGCGGAGACTGCATGTAACCAATGCAATCTCCACGTGTAATCACTACTATACGTTACACTCACTTAAACTAGCGTTGATAACCCACGTATCCTGAAGGGGAACAAGGATTCGCTACTTGATCAAAATAACACTTTCAGGGGAGACCAGATAGGTCTTTGAACACAGTTGTCACACTATCCGGGAGTTCACCACATTCCACGTGCGTACGTCTCGTCGAGTAGGCCCGCACAAACGTAACGGGGTGCAAAGGAAGACCAAGGTCGTTCCTGTAAGTGTAGGCGTTAAAACGATGATGGCCAGCCTCCGAGGAAGCTGGTCCGTTCTGTGTTACTGGGTGTGGAAGGCGTATGCCTTCAGCGTGGTGTAATGTTCTGTTCTGGATACTGTTGGAGTACTGTACGTGAATTTATAAAAGCCTTCAGGATTTTAGCACTGACGAATGACCGGATACCACCTGGACAGTAGGCCCGCACAAACGTAACGGGGTGCAAAGGAAGACCAGAGTCGCTCCCGTAAGTGTAGGCGTTAAAACGATGATGGCCAGCCTCCGAGGAAGCTGGTCCGTTCTGTGTTACTAGGTGTGGAAGGCGTATGCCTTCAGCGAGGTGTAATGTTCTGTTCTGGGTACTGTTGGTGTACTGTACGTGACTTTATAAAAACCTTCAGGATTTTAGCACTAGCACCACCTTGGACAGTAAGCCCGCACAAACGTAACGGGGTGCAAGAGAGCAGCGAGAGCCGTCTCTGTAAGTGTGAGCGCAACAGCGATGTGGCAGGGCAAGTCACCCTCCGTGCAGTGTTTCTGGATGTCAGGCCGAGACCTCTGGTGTGGTGTGATGTGGTGGTTATGAATACTGGATGTGTACTGTTGGCAAATATGTCCAGGTCGGTCAGCTGGAGTTTGTCAGCAGGCCCGCCGCGCCACCCGAAGGACACGGTGGGGGTATGCTAGGGGTAGTTAGGATAGCAGGCCCGCCGCGCCACCCGAAGGACACGGTGGGGGTATGCCGGGAAGGGTAGTCAGGATAGCAGGAGGGGTAGTCAGGTCTGGTGTTCCGTCAAAGTCGAGGTATGAAGTAGATCGGTCTAAGGCGGTGATAGGACTACCAGTAGAATGCTAAAATAAATACCTGAACACTAGGAATTGAACGCGTGGGCGGCAGGTTAAACTGATTGTAACGTTTGCTATTCACACTAAACCATTCGATTTGTAAAGCCAAGTTGATTTACGTACGGCTGTAACACAAACGCGAGCAAGATTTCTGGACTTAGACTAATTTCGACTCGGGATTTTAAACGACGGGATCGCGGGGAAAGCTATACGTCCGGAGAGGTCAGTCGCGGTGCTCGGAATCTTCGAGGGGTGGGGAAACATGGGCTTATATACTAGCTGGCGCGCGGGGCAGGGTGTCGCGCGATGCAGTGGCTGGTTTTGGCGGCGCACGCGGCGACTGTCTCGCTCGGTTCGTCCGGTACAGGCGTCGCCGCCTTCGTATCGCACCGCGCGCCCGCGACGCTGCATAGGAATGTGGTGTGCTCACGGCAGGTATTGCTAGCTATGTGCCCCTTCAAGGGGCCGGTCGATATAACTTCGTTACATTCCCCCCTTCCTTCGGGAGATTTTTTCGTACAGAAAAAATCACTAGTCCACCGGTTCACTGAATAAGAATAAGAATAAGAATATTTTTATTTGCTTAAAATGTGGTGGTGCACGCAGGCAAGATGTTAGATAAAACACAAGTACAAACACATTTAACCAAATTTTGGCATGCAAATATCTATAGGTATAAACATAACTCAATACTTGTACAAGTCAATGCAAGTGTCCAACATGTTGCTTTTAGTCAAATAACTCTGCTATGGAATAAAAAGCTTGTGACAATAACCATTTTTTCAATTTGGTTGCAAAAAGTCTAGATGGCAATTCTTTAATATCTCTTGGCAGCGCATTAAACACTTTTACACACATAGCATGAGAGTTTCTTAAATATAGTGCAGTTTTAGGTGCTTTGTCATATACAAGCCTATTAGGGTCTCTGATACCTCTTGAATGTATATCACTAGACTTCTTGAACAAATGGGAATTCAACTTAACAAATTTAGCAGATTCAAAAATATACATGGAAGGCAGTGTCAGTATATTTAATTTTTGAAACAGCGGTCTGCAGGAATCAGTTGGTGGTATTCGACAAATAGATCTGATGCACCTTTTCTGTGCCTTAAAAACTCGATGTATATTGGTACTATTGCCCCATAGTAACAAACAATATCTAAGGGTTGAGGCTATAAAACCATGGTAAGCAGTGAGAGCAGTATTCAACGATGCTGTTTTTGTTAACCGACTTAGAATATAGCTATAGCTATTTACTTTATTACACACCATTTCAACTTGTTCCTTCCAGTTACAGTTTTTGTCAAGTTTAATCCCTAGAAACTTCGTATTGCTTACTTCATTAATTGTTACATTGTTATTAATTACATTTATTTTTAAAGGTTTACTGTTATAATTCGTAAATTGCATTATGTTAGTCTTACTTAAATTTATTTTTAGATTATTGTTGTCTAGCCATTTTACTACATTGTCAATTGAGTTATTTATGTCATTTTCCAAGTCATTTATACCATATTTAGAATCAAATGTCATAACAAGGGCTATGTCATCAGCAAATAAGAAATAATCACAAATTTTTGAATCCATAGTGTTCATTATGTCATTTATATATAAAATAAACAGAAGAGGCCCTAAAACACTTCCCTGAGGAACCCCAGACTTGTTGACTCTATAATTTGATCTATAGTATGTTAAAGTATCTTTATTATCAATGCCAGCTATTTCTACACATTGTTTCCTATTCTGCAAGTAACTGGTAAGCCAATCTAAAGCCTTACCTCTAAAACCATAGTTGTCTAGTTTATCCAAAAGTGCCCGATGAGAGACGAAATCAAAGGCTTTTGTCATATCAAAAAACACCACGAAAGTTCTCTTTTTACTGTCTAAACTACTAATTATTTTATGAACCAAGTTATAACATGCCAAGGTTGTCGATTTACCACTCTGAAAGCCATACTGATTGTTACTTATTATGTGATGCTTATCTATGAAGCTCATCATTCTACTATGGATTGCCTTCTCAAATATTTTACCTATTATTGAGATGTGAGCAATAGGTCGATAGTTAGAAGCCGCTTCTCTACCACCTCCTTTAAATATTGGTTTGACTATAGATAATTTAAGAGCTTCCGGGAAGACACCAGTGGTGAAAGACAAATTCAGTAAGTAACTAAGTACAGGCGCTATTTCTTTTTTACATGATTTTAGTATTTTCGTTGAAATGCCATCATAACCTTCAGCGTTGGTTTTGTTCAATGAATCTATGATTTTTATTATTTCTTCAGGACTACACGGTTTTAGAAAGATACATGACGGATTTATATCTTTATTTGTATTATTGCATTTTTGTGATGTATTTGTAAGTTCTATAAAGTAATTATTGAACTCACGTGCAATTTCTTCAGTATCCGTCAAAGTTTTCCCACGCACATCTAATTTCTCAATTAAATTGTTTAACATACTGTTACTCGAATTATTATTTATTACTTTCCATGACGCCTTACATTTATTTTTAGCACTATTAATAAATCGGCCATTAGAAATCCTTTGCGCTAAACTGCAACAAGTTCTAAGTATTTTTTTATAAGTTAAGTATCTGTTTTTAATATCCATATTTTTCTTATTTAAGTAATATTTATATCGAATACTACGTTTTCTCTTGCTACTAACTTTAAGTCCTTGTGTTATCCACCTAGAACTAGGATTACTGTTTTTAATTTTTACTTTTATCTTTGGGAAACAAAGGTTGTAAAACAGCAGGAGATATTCATAAAATGTATCATAAGCAAGGTTCATATCAGAGATAGTTAGGACTTCAGAAAAAGACCAACTTGCCAGACAGTTTCGAAATTTTTCAATATTCTCTGCAGAATAGTCTCTTTTAAACTCATAGTAATCATTACGGGGCCGAGTTTTATACATTACAGGTATAGTCAACATTTGCGCCGTATCATGATCAGAGATATCTAGTGGCAGTACCTCTCCTACTGCGTTTTTATTGTTACTTAACATTAAGTCAATACATGAAGAATTTCTAGTAGGTTCATTGATGTGCGATTGGAAATTATAAGACTTTATCAAATCTTTTAGTTCCTGGGTAGCTTTTCTATTCTGTAACATATTAATGTTTAAATCTCCGGCTATAACAAATTGATGTTTGGAATGATTATTAGTTAGTCTCATTAGTAAAGTCTCTAATCTGTCCAAAAATAAATATATATCTTCATTTTTATGATTAGGCACTCTATACAGGCATATTATTACAAGTTTCTGTTTCGGTATCTGTATTCCACAACATTCGAAGTGTATATCTAAGGCCATGTCCTGCAAATACTCTAATTCCTTATAATCTATTCCATTTTTTACAAATATACCGACACCTCCCCTCTTTTGCTTCTTTTTCCTACAATAAATACTACCTACACTATACCCATGAATGTTGACTTTTTTTTTGTCGTAATATTTTTCCACAAATGTTTCGGATAGACAAATTACATCCGGTTCCTTTCCAATGTCAATAAGTTCTGAAATAGTTAATTCTAACATATCTCTTTTACTATTCAAACTGGCAATGTTTTGATGCAGAATCCTAAGTTTATTACTGTTGTCATTTATATAGTGTATGTTATCTATATTAGATTTAATTTGACGATCGAAAAAAACATATTCTCATTACTCGTTCGTTCAACTTTTTTAAAATAATATGGAATAGTACCTATTCTTGGGCCAGTCGACAGACGTTCAGTTTGGCTGAAATACGTGTGCTAACAATTACAAATTTTTCTGGTTAATTATTTTCTTACTTACTGGTTTATAACTTTCTTTACAGGTTTTTCTGAAATTTATACATACTAGTATAACTGGAAAATTATTTTACAGGTTACAGGTTTATCAGGTAGGTATCTGGTTATGTTCTTGTTTTTACTGGATTTCTGGTTTTACCTACTTGAACATGTTTTAATGGTTTTTCTGGTTAAAAGTATCGGTTACTTTTCAGGTTGTCTTTGAAGATATACCGGATAAAAGTACCGGGTAATTAACTGGTTTAGTTGGTTGTCTAGGTTTTAATTTTTATTTTACTTACAGGTAATTAATCTACAGTTAATAATTTATTAGCTAAACTTACTCTTTATACTGTCTGTCTTATTAACTATTTGTCAAGTGGTTAAGTTACTACCGTCTATCAGGACTCATGCTATACGCGATGTTAAAAAAAATATATTTATAGGAAACTAGTTATTATGTAGAACGTTAGCCACTTGTCCACGTCACCTATATCTAAATTATCTACTACTTATTCCACTTGGCTCAAATTAGAACTTAATTAACCTCTTATCACTAGTAGTATGTAATTCAAAAATATTTCTGGTTACGGTTTAATTGTCTTATACTTTTTTTCTTTTTCTTTTTTTTTCTTTCTTACTAGAAAGAAAACAAATAAAAGTGTAATAATAGTAATAATAGTAATTACATCTTACATATTATTCATAATGTCTTGGTTACGTGGCAAAAAGAAAGTACTTAATTAAATATAAAAAAGTGTCTTTTTAACAATGCGAAGCAATGACATAGACCAATGTAAAAGAAACCTATCGTTGTTACAAAAATATCAGGCGCTATTTCAGGTATCTGTGTTTGTGTTATTACTTATTTTTCTAACTTATAAATCTAAATATTTATGAGCTAGGATTAATATTTGTTTATATTTTACATGACTTGTCCTTATACAAGTTTAGCTGGTATTGATTTTTCTATTGTTGTTTTTTCTTATCACTACACTGCCATCTATTAAAACCCACCTGAACTCGTGCTATAATGTAATTGCGCCCGAGGAACGCGCAACATCGGTGACTTGTATAGTTAGTGTAATAGTTCTGGGGTAACTCAATAGATGTCGCTGTGTTTTCCCTTATTTTTCGTTTTTCGTTTTGTATTTGTACTTGGTTTTACATAGTGATACAAACGGTACGGAAAACTTATTACTAGCTAAGTAAATGTTAAGTAGGACTATCATTTATAATTGGTCAAGTGTTTCGCACTCCGAGTATTCATGCCAAAAAACAGTAATAAAATTTCATCGATCTTGTACAATGCCTGGTGGCCCCGCCGGCAACGCGCCCACTCACAGTCCGTACAACTCGGGAGACGCGGGTTCGACTCCCGTCCAAGATCGATATTATTTTACTTTCTCTGCTTTTTTCTTATATTACTATTCCTTACTTTTACTTTTTCAAATTACACTGGTTGATTTATTATACATTTATGTGGTTGGTATTTGTTGTTTTATATTTTATTACCCACTTTACATTTTTTTTCTACTTACCCTCTTTTTTTTTTTTTTTTTTTTTTTTTAGTTCAAGGATCATATGTGTTTTTAATGGTTATTTTGTAGAATGTTGCTTATTTTCTATCCTTAATAATAAATAAATTAAACACATCTTTAACGACACTACAAAAAATAACTCTTCTTCTTTTATTTTATTATTTAAATTAAAATGTTTTACCAAAAAAAATAACAATTACTTCTGTGTTACAAAAAAAAACAAAAACTTAACACTAGCTCTTCTCTTCCTTTCTTCCTTCTCACCAAAAAAAATAACAATTACTTCTGTGTTCAAAAAAAAAACAAAAACTTAACACTAGCTCTTCTCTTCCTTTCTTCCTTCTCACCTAACTTCTCTCTTCCATACTTTGCACTTCACGTTTTTGGTAACGTTTTCGTGGACGCTTTCTCCCAGATCTTTTCCTCTTCGATCTTTTCCGTGACGACGGGTCGTGTCGTTCTTCGGCTGGTTGGCTTGCTACCTCGCCGCTGGTTTCCTGGTTTACTTCCTGGGGTTGGTCTTGAGTGGCGGCTTGGCGTTCCTCCTCTCCTTCCTCGGTGTTGTTCGGTGTGCTTGGGTTTGTCTGTTCTGGTTCCTGGCTGTCCCATTCCCTTATTGCTGCAGCCGATTCGTCTTCCATCCATGCTTCTTCTGGTACTGGCCAGTATCTTACTGGGTCGTCGTCATCGGAGTCTAATTCCTCGTCGGTGCTTATTACAATTTGTATCGGTTCTGTGGGTTCGCTCCTTTGCGGACTCACCACCGCGACCGGCTTCCTTGCTTGTTTCATGGCGTCCCTTTTTTGGCGTCTACTTTCGCCGAGCGTTCTCATGTGACTGGCTTGCTGCGATCAAAAATTAAATCTTTGTGCATTTTCCATTCCTCTTGGCGCTAGTGCGTTTTTTTTTCTTACTATAATATTATCCCCTCTGGTCATAATCGTTTAAGTGAGTGTGTGTCCGTGGTTTTTTTTTTTTTTCTCTTTTTTTTTTTCTCTGGGTTGGTTCTTGGTTTCTTTTTTTTTTCTTATTGGTGGTAGACTTTTAAGTCTTTTATATGTGCAGTGCTGATTTTCTTTGTGTTTGCACAGTGTTGTAATAGGTATATTACGGGTGATTTTTTTTCTATTATCTTGTATGGGCCAGAATATTTTGGTGCCAACTTTGCCGCGAAATTCTTTTCTGCATTTGATAACGGGAAATCTTTCCGTAGTACCATGTCGCCTACTTTTAGTTCCCATTGCCTCCTCTTTTCGTCGTAATATTTTTTTTGTTTGTTTGAAGCGTGGTTTTGATTTTCACGGACTAGTTTGTATAATTCTTCCAGCTTCGTTCCTTGTTTCATCGCCGTGGTTGGGAATTCATTCTTGTCCCCTGGATTTTTTAGTTCTCTTCCAAAAAGTATAAAGGCTGGCGTATATTTTGTTGATTCATGTTTTGAAGTATTTAGTGCGTAATTTAACTCTGGTAGGTATTCGTCCCACTTTTTGTGGTTGTCTGTTATATTAGTTGCTATCATTGTTTCTAACGTTTTGTTTACTCTTTCTGTCGCATTTTCTTGAGGGGTGTATGGGGCTGTATACCTGTGTTTTATACCCATTTTTTCTAGCTCTTCTTCAAATTTCTTACTTGTAAATTGTCGTCCATTATCACTTATTAATTCTTCTGGTCGTCCATAACGCATTACTACACATTCCTTGAGTGCTTTTGCTGCACTTGTTGCAGTTGCCGTTCGCAAGGGTCGTATTTCTGTCCATTTTGAGAACTTATCATGGAACACTATTATGTAATTGAACCCTTTCGTTGACCGTGGTAATGGGCCGATTAGGTCAGTCGTTACTACTTGCCATGGTTCTGTCGCATTTTTTGTATACATTTTCCCCGGCTTTCCTTTTTGTGACGGTTTGTGTGTTTGGCACTTCATACATTTCCTGATGTATTCGGATGTATCTTTGTACATACCTGGCCAGTAGTATCTTTGTGCTATTCTATGCAGTGTTTTTGTAATTCCTAAATGTCCTGCGTTTGGCACATCGTGGTTTTCTTCTAATATCTGTTTTTTTTCGTTTGTTTTGACACATAATTTCCATTCCGTGCCTGGTTGTAATTTTGTCCCGTAGTTTATTTGTTGTTCTTTTTTGTATAATTTTCCTTCTCTTATGCGGTATTCTCTTACTCTGTTTGGGTTTTTGCTTGTCTCGTCGTATTGTTTATCGTACCAGTCCTCTTTTTCTCTAGTTGTTACATTCACTGGGTTTCTGGAAAGCTCGTCTGCTATCTTGTTTTGTTTTCCGCTTCTATATTCGATTTTGAAGTCGTACTGTTGAAGTTCCAGTGCCCATCTGGCTAGACGTCCGGTTGGATTTTTTAGATTGTTTAACCACTGAAGTGCCTGATGGTCCGTTTGAACTGTGAACTGGTAACCTTCAAGGAATGCTCTCATTTTCTTTATAGCCCAAACTACTGCCAGGCATTCTTTCTCTGATGTCGTGTATCTAGTTTCTGCTGGGTTTAGCGTCCTGCTTATATACATTATTACTCTCGGTTCTTTTCCATGTTCCTGTATTAAGACCGCTCCAAGGCCTATGTCGCTCGCGTCAGTTTGCAAGATAAATGGCTTCGTGAAGTCAGCTCGTATTAATATCGGGTCTTGTGTTAGTACTTGTTTCAATTGTTGTACCGCTTCTTCTTGCTTGTCTCCCCATGTGAACTTTTTCCCTTTTTTTAACAGTTCCGTTAACGGTGCAATTATTTCTGCGTAGTTTGGTACGAATTTCCTATACCATGACGTCATACCGATAAACCTTCTTATTTCTTTTACGTTTGTTGGTGCCTTCATTTGTTTGATTGATTTTACCTTGTTCTCATTCATTTTTATGCCGTGTTTATTTACCACGTGGCCCAAGTATTCTACTTCTTGCTTGCAGAAATCACATTTTTCTCTGTTTATCTGTAGGCCCGCGTCTCTTATTCTTTTGAAAACCTCTCTTAGGTGCTTAAGATGTTCTTGGAATGTTTTTGAGCAAACTATTATGTCATCGAGATATACATATGCGTTTGGTTCGATTGGACTTATAACCATGTCTAGTAGGCGTTGGAAAGTCGCTCCGCTTGAATGTAAGCCAAAAGGCATTACTTTAAATTGGTATAGTCCTCTTCCTGGTACTGTGAATGCTGTCACTGGTTTACTTGTCTCTGTCAATTTTACATTCCAATATCCGTTTTTTAAATCTAGTTTTGAAAAGTACTTTGAATTTCTTAGTTTTTCCAAAGTGTCGTCTATTTGTGGTAAGGGGTACGCGTCTTTTATTGAAATTTCGTTTATTTTTCTGAAGTCTATACAAAAACGATCTTCGCCGTTTTCTTTTTTTGCTAATACTATTGGGGAGCTGTATGGGCTGGTTGATTTTTCTACAATTCCTTCTTTTAGCATTTTATCTACGTGTTTATTGATCTTTTGGGTTCCTTGGATAGTAACGTTGTTTTATTGGTTCTTTATGTTTTAACTTTATTTCATGCTTCACCCAAGTATTCCCTTTCGGTGCCTTTTCGCACTTTTCTAATTCTTCTTCTAATAACTTTTCTAGTTCTCTGCCTTGTTGGTTGGTTGAAGGTTCTTCTTTGTCTGTCTCTTTTTGTTCGTCTGTCGGATTTTCCTGTTGTTGGTGTATGTTTTCCCAACCTATTCTTTTTATTATGTCCATTCCGATTATTATTGTTGATGCGTTTGGTATTACCATTAACTGGTGCTTTATTTTTATGTTGTTTATTGTGATTTCTGGGTGTACGCCGTGTTGTATTTTCACATAAGAACCGTCAGCCAGAGTTATTTTCTTTTCCCTTTTAGTCTCGTGCACCATGTTTTCCTTACAAACTTCATACACGGTGTCGTTTATGTAGGAGGCCGTCGAGCCGGTATCGATTAACGCCTTCCACTGTTTCCCACAAATGTTCACTTTGATAAATATTCTGTTGTCTTCCCTTTTTCCTGTATTTATTGTGCTGGTTTTGTTGTAATTTCCTGGGTTTTGTCTTTTACAACAATTTCGACTTAGTACTCCCATTTTTCCGCAGCCACTACAGAACATTTTCTTTTCGCTCCTGCAGTTGGTGTAGGAGTGTCCTGCTTTTCCGCAGCTCCAACAACACTTTACTCTGTCATAATTTGCCATGTATTTTGTCTGTCTTCTCGCCTCTTTTCCATTCATAGTGTTCTGTGTGTTATATTGTTCTGGCGGTATTGTCTTTTCGTAGTAATTGCGTCGTTCACTGGTTATTTTCTCATATTCGCCGGCTAATTGTATGAGATCGCTGATTGTAGCGAAGTCTTGTTTTTGTATGTAATATTTATAATTTGCGGTCATATTTTCATAAACACGGTTGACTGTTTCGCTTGCCGACAAGTTTCCATACCGCCTTACTAGTGTTTGGATGTCCGTCAGGTAATCCACGAATTTTTCATTATATCTCTGTTTTCTTTCTATAATTCTACCGATCAGGTCTGGTTCGTAGTTTGGCGGGTAAAAATAGAGCTTGAATACTTCAATGAATTTATCCCACGTTGTCCACGTGTCGACATTGTTGCGATGCCATAGCATGGCTTTTCCTCTGAATAATCTTGGTAGTGACGGGAGTAGTTTTTCCTTTTCTACGTCGCACGTTGTTGCTAATTCCTCGAGGCGCTCGAGGAACTCGATGGGATCGTTGTTTGTATCGAAATACAAATTCCATGAGGAAATTAGGTTACTGAAGTTTGTACTGGTTTTTGACGACTCGAGCACCTTGTCATCGTCGTCCATTTTGTCTTTATTTTTCGGGGATGTTTTCGGTGTTTGAAACGCGTCGTGCGGGGACTGTATTAATTTATTTTCAATTTTATTTTGGGGATGGGAATTTGTCGTGTTGTCTGTGTCTGTCTCTGAGTCTGAGCTTATCGGTGTACAGGATAATATTTTTTCAAGCGCCTGATCGTTTTTATCTATTTGTTTAGATGTACCTGGCTGATCCCGACGGCTTATCAATGAAATTTCGAGCAGGTACTGTTTTAAATTTATTAACAGTTGTCGTTTAGTTAGGCCCTCGGTTGGCAAATGTCGTTTTCGCGATTCATTTATAAGAAAATCTTTTTCGAGTGTATTTAACGGACTGGACATTTAGTTAGGATTGTATAAATCGTTAACACACAAAGATTGCGGGTAAAAACAATATTAAAAAAACACGGGTATAGTTTATTACACGACCACATGATAAGACAACATGAAAGTGAGTTTTAATAATATTATAAAGAGACTATCCTGAGCGTTATTTACGTTGGGCGCCAAATGTGATGGGGTTGCCCAGTGGTAGAGCTTGCCATCGACATTAACCCCTATCGAAAGGGGTAGTATGAGAATTACTCAGGGTCTCCAACTCACAGTCTCAAATAAAAGCACAGAAATAAACAGTTGAATGGTTTAATGGTACTTACGTGTAATCACTACTATACGTTACACTCACTTAAACTAGCGTTGATAACCCACGTATCCTGAAGGGGAACAAGGATTCGCTACTTGATCAAAATAACACTTTCAGGGGAGACCAGATAGGTCTTTGAACACAGTTGTCACACTATCCGGGAGTTCACCACATTCCACGTGCGTACGTCTCGTCGAGTAGGCCCGCACAAACGTAACGGGGTGCAAAGGAAGACCAAGGTCGTTCCTGTAAGTGTAGGCGTTAAAACGATGATGGCCAGCCTCCGAGGAAGCTGGTCCGTTCTGTGTTACTGGGTGTGGAAGGCGTATGCCTTCAGCGTGGTGTAATGTTCTGTTCTGGATACTGTTGGAGTACTGTACGTGAATTTATAAAAGCCTTCAGGATTTTAGCACTGACGAATGACCGGATACCACCTGGACAGTAGGCCCGCACAAACGTAACGGGGTGCAAAGGAAGACCAGAGTCGCTCCCGTAAGTGTAGGCGTTAAAACGATGATGGCCAGCCTCCGAGGAAGCTGGTCCGTTCTGTGTTACTGGGTGTGGAAGGCGTATGCCTTCAGCGAGGTGTAATGTTCTGTTCTGGGTACTGTTGGTGTACTGTACGTGACTTTATAAAAACCTTCAGGATTTTAGCACTGGCATAAGAACTAACACCACCTTGGACAGTAAGCCCGCACAAACGTAACGGGGTGCAAGAGAGCAGCGAGAGCCGTCTCTGTAAGTGTGAGCGCAACAGCGATGTGGCAGGGCAAGTCACCCTCCGTGCAGTGTTTCTGGATGTCAGGCCGAGACCTCTGGTGTGGTGTGATGTGGTGGTTATGAATACTGGATGTGTACTGTTGGCAAATATGTCCAGGTCGGTCAGCTGGAGTTTGTCAGCAGGCCCGCCGCGCCACCCGAAGGACACGGTGGGGGTATGCTAGGGGTAGTTAGGATAGCAGGCCCGCCGCGCCACCCGAAGGACACGGTGGGGGTATGCCGGGAAGGGTAGTCAGGATAGCAGGAGGGGTAGTCAGGTCTGGTGTTCCGTCAAAGTCGAGGTATGAAGTAGATCGGTCTAAGGCGGTGATAGGACTACCAGTAGAATGCTAAAATAAATACCTGAACACTAGGAATTGAACGCGTGGGCGGCAGGTTAAACTGATTGTAACGTTTGCTATTCACACTAAACCATTCGATTTGTAAAGCCAAGTTGATTTACGTACGGCTGTAACACAAACGCGAGCAAGATTTCTGGACTTAGACTAATTTCGACTCGGGATTTTAAACGACGGGATCGCGGGGAAAGCTATACGTCCGGAGAGGTCAGTCGCGGTGCTCGGAATCTTCGAGGGGTGGGGAAACATGGGCTTATATACTAGCTGGCGCGCGGGGCAGGGTGTCGCGCGATGCAGTGGCTGGTTTTGGCGGCGCACGCGGCGACTGTCTCGCTCGGTTCGTCCGGTACAGGCGTCGCCGCCTTCGTATCGCACCGCGCGCCCGCGACGCTGCATAGGAATGTGGTGTGCTCACGGCAGGTATTGCTAGCTATGTGCCCCTTCAAGGGGCCGGTCGATATAACTTCGTTACAACCAGTTTGTTAATTTTTTGTGTGTAAACTTTATGATTTTTAGATCTTATTATACACATGTCACACATTCTCTCTCTCATTTCATCTCTCACACATTCATCTGAAAATAAAGCTCTTTTATACATTTCAATATCAAGTTTTTTTGTGACACATTTTTTTATACCTTTAGCTTTCTTCATTGAAGATAGTTTTGTATCTATGCAATAAAGTTTCGCTCTTAGACCAGCGTATTCTGTTATAATCCTACCTCCCATTTCATCTTTGAAATACCCAGGGATTTTCTTGTTTACTTTGGGTATTTCATATGGGTTAACATCATCAAAGTTACTTGTGTCAAAATACTGTAAATTTTGCTTCAAATCCGCATAAAAATCTTTCGTGTATATGTTATATAATAAACTATCAGTATCAGTGTAACAAAGGACTATATCATTGTTGTAAATTTGTTTCATTACTGAATAATGAAAGCAATAAAGATGACTTTGCTAATTCTAAAATTGAAAAACCGATGTAGATGGGACGATCGAGAATAACTTTCGATTGTTGCATTTGTATTGCTACTAAAGATTCTGATATAATTGAAACATTTTGAAAAATTTGGAGCACTCACGTATTTTTCAGCACCTGCGAATTTGTTAGTTCGATTTGACTCATTTTTCCACACATTTACTAATTTTACATCCACTTGTTTTCTTTTATTTTCTATAGTTTTTCCAAAGATAGAATTTATCATCTTTTTAAACAAATCTTTTTCAAAATCAGACGTAGATTTTTGTCTAAGAGTAGTATTTAACATAATGTAAGCATTTAAAAAATTACTCTGCTTGAATTCTAATATTTTATGAATTTTTGACAATATTAAACCATTTCTTAAGCATTCCTGTAAATGCACGTAATGAATAATATAATTTTGTTTGTCATAAAGATTTGCAATCAATTTGGGAGTTGTACTACCTGGAGGAATTAATTTTTCAACAGCAAAGGGCAAGTCTGAATGAGCTTCATGGATTTCTGGAGGGTAATGAAGATCAACTTCAAGAACGTATCCAGTATCTGATTTACGAGAATAGTGAAAAACATTATAATTTTCAATTTCAGTAGCATTCAGAAACCTGAAATAACCGGTAGGAAGATTTTGCATCATAGCATAACCGTACAGATTTACACAGTCCAAATAAACTAAGTAGTTATCTCGTTCATTTTTATCATAATCATCAAGATATATATTATTTGCTTTGGCATATCTAAGTGAACATTGAGCAAGACCACCTCTGATGCCTTTCTCTATCATTTGATACATATCTAGATCAGTAAAAAGATCTAACTTTATCTTTGTGTATAACAGCATAGCATCCCAACTAAGTGATGGCGATGAAACAAAATGTGCTGGATCTAAATTGTAATGTGTTAAGCAAGTGCGCCTGAATTTTTCAAAAATATCGCATAGTAATAAGACATCAGTCTTTAAATATAAATCTATATATTCACCTAAATTACTCAAGTTGAAAGCTTGCCAAACTTCCTGAGCATGATTGTAATCTTCAATAGATATAGATTCCGAAGTAAGTTTGTTAAAAAATTTAGATGCGTCAGGCAGTACAGATTCATTATACTTATCCCAAGAATCGATATAATCATAACAGTATATACCTTTTTTACAGACAAGATCAAATAAATTTCCATTACCAAAAAAATCGTTTAAATGTCTGAAGTCATCCCGGTTCATTGTTTTGACTAAATTTTCTAAGCTAGAACTTAAAAAATTAAATGAGTCTATGAATTTTAACTGTGCTACATTTTTTCTGTCTATTGGTATGAATTTCGTAAAAGATATGTATTTTTCTTTAGTTTTAGGTAGTAGATTTATTCTACCGATAACAGTTGCAAGCTCGTTTATAAATAAATGACAATCATATCCAGAGAGGTTATGAAATATTATTGGAATAAAAGTACACGCTTTCGCATTTAGGTTACATGCACTGTGAGCAGGTCCATTATATTTACCTGAAAAATGATCATGATCTTTGACAATGGTGTCGTTACAAGTAAATTCACCTTTACATATATGACAGTGCGTACTATTTTGAAATAACAAAAGCTCTTCATCACTTAACGGTAGCATCTCTCTGTTAATAGAAAGTATTTTATATGATCGAATTACGTCTTCTGTTAAACTTTTAACAAACTTTTAGAACAATTAGGACCCCTGTAGGAAACTAAATTATTTAATTCTGGATTAGACTCGCAACAAATGTTATATGAAAAACAAGTAGCTTCATGAATTTGAATATTTTCTACACAAGAAGTTTTGTTTTTGTCGGAATATTCTCGTAATAAGCTTTCGAAGTCACCGTATATAACAATAGGAATTCGTACTGTCCTTTCATAGTGAGAAAAATATAATTGAGCATTATCTTCAGGCAATACAGTTTGAATTCTAGCGCAATTGTGTTCTTGTAATTTTTCTCTTGTGTTAAAATATATAAAACATTCATCACATACAGTGTGGCGTGCACAGAGTTTTTAGACAGGGTAGACAGATTTTCCTAAAGACTGTATTCAGAAGGCGTGCCACCTTTACGGCATCGTCATCTTCCCGGTTCTTGCAATCGCAATAGTCAGTAGTGCGAACGAGCTAGCGTCAAAGCGAAGGCGGCACGTCTTCTAATTGCGGCCCGGTTGACTATAATATTAACTTACCAAAAATACTGCATGTTGATTTTATTTTCGTCGTCTTGTCGATTTTATAATGATGTACGTGATTTGCCACCTCAAACATTCTTAAATTGACTGATTTAATAGACATATCAATTTGCGGATATTCCAAGTGGCCTTATAGGCCGGCGGCGCGGCGCGGTTTTTTTAGTTGGTACGTACTTACATTAGAAATTAATAGCAGCGTAAAAGTTAGTTGGTGGTGGGTGTGCGGGGAAACCTTCATGACCGCCCCTGATTCTGTACGCCACGTTTTTGATGTACATGGTTTACAACGAATACGCATTCATTCAATACGAGGATGCCTAAAAAGTAGCATCCAAAAACAGCTCTGTACAAAACGTGCTCGTGCAGTTTTGAACGCAACTGTTTTGGTACGCCGCGTTTTTCTAAGTCACTGATTAATGTCAAAATAATGGGTCGACATTAGTAATCTGTGTCTTTTCACTGTTTTTTACTGGGCGGCACCGGAAGGGAGGATCGGGGGGCGCAGCCCCCCGCATCAAAATAAAATCCACCCAGAACGAATACACTTCGGTTAGGTTAGGTTAGATTGTTGTCAACAACAGGCGGAGGGAAACGAGCAAGCGGAGCGAGCGTGCCGCGGCAGCGGCCGGCGACCGCAAGAGATTCCTTCTCCAAAAGGCTAATGGTTGGAAAATTCGAGTGTGCAAAACGTGGATCTTATTTAGGGTTTTAGATTATTAGCTTGTGCTAAAAACATACATACATGATAAACCTACCTACATAAAATAAAACCTAAAAAAGTATAATAAATATAATATAGACTAATAAATACATAACTAAATTATAATACATACAAATATAAACAATTACACAAATATAAACAATTACATATATAAATACATATATATAAATTTTTCATTTGTAAATCAAATCTACACGTCTATCTTTCTGTAAGAATATCTGTAATATTGAATCGTAAAAGTTGGGAAGGCGTTTCATTTCCGTAAGAAGGTTTTTTTCTATTGAAATCATAGACAGATCTGTAAGTCGTTGCTGGCCTTGTGTATTTCTCAAATAAGTGTGTATACGTTTCAACGATGCGAATGATCTTTCAGTTGAAGCACTGCTCGCGGGAACAGTAACGATTAATTTTGCCAAACGCACTACTTCCGGAAAAACTGTATTTAAGTTATTTTCGTAAAAATGTTCAATAATTTTGAAGATGCTGAGGCTTTTGAATTCGCTTGATCTATAAACACATTTGAGCTCATTCGTAAGGCGATCTAAGTTGAAACTTTGTGATTTATAGACATCAACGAAACGCGCTAGTAATTGTACCGGAAATTGTTCAGTGTATTCATTGAAATTTTCGCATGATAACAGTTCAAAGAATTTCAACTCTTTCAAATTTTTGTAACGGTCGCGACATTCGTTGGATATATTGTCCACGATTTCAATAAAAATCCGCTTGAAATTTATTTTTGCGTCCACAATATTACGTTTCCGTTTTGGAGGACCCGTGATTGTTTTTACGCTTTCAAATATAAACTCGAATCTAGACCTGAATGATTCCAAAAACGATACGAATTCTTTAATTTTTTTGACACAATAAACCACATCTGACGTCTTTTTTTGCATTATTTCATAAAGAACATCAGTTTCTGCGAATATTTGGTTGAACACATGGAGTAAAAACTGGAACTCAAAATCTTTTAAATTGTGTAACAATGACGAAACCTGACTTAACGTCTCGCCATCCCAGGAGTCTTCGTTTTCTGCCATATCCTCAAATAAATCAATTAAATGTGAACAGGAGTTAAAAATGACATTCACAGTACGGGAATTGTAAGTCCATCGTGTATCAGCGACGCGAGGCAATTTTTTTACATCAGCCATTTTGTTGTAGTGGTTTTGCCTTTTGGTACTGTTATTGAAGAAATTAGCCAATGTTTTTATGAGATAAAAAAACGTTTAGTTTCCGGGATACGCTCGCAGGACTTGGAAAGTACCAAATTAAGTACGTGGGCGGAACACCAAACATATGCAGCAAGAGGACATTGCTGGCGAACCAACGACTGAACGCCGTTTAGTTCAGATGACAACACAGCAGCACCATCGTATGTTTGAGTTATCAATTTCGACAAACAGTTGAATTCTGATAGAATCTGCAGTATGATGGCACTTAAAGTTTTCGCGGTGCGGTCAGAACTTACGTCAATATATTTTATGAATCGATCAAACACTTCTGATTCGTGAAAATATCTCAACACGAGCACTAGTTGCTCTTTTCCACTGACATCTGGTGTTTCATCGACCATCACTGCAACAAAATCAGTGGTAGCTATTTGCCGTTTTATTGTTTCAGTCATCACCAACGCTACACTAGAGATCAGGTCATTTTGAATGCGATTTGATAAACCCGTAAATGAACCAGTGCTATGTTGCAAATGATTTTCCAAAACACCGTCGTATTTAGCGAGCAAGTCGACCATCTCTAAATAATTTCCTTTGTTGACTGAAGAAGCAGATTCGTCATGTCCACGAAACGGGAGCTCTTATTTTCCCAAAAAACAAACAATATCAATAAGTCGTTGAAAAATATTTCGATTCCTATCGACTTTTGCGTTGTGCCGGTCAATATCTATTTGAATTTGAGAATTCAAACGCGTTTCGATGCGGTTTTTGCCAAACGTGTGAAATTTGAGCGAAGCTTCTAAATGTTTTTCAGATTGGTCATGCTTTTTTGCCGCCGTAGAAAAATTATGTACGTCTACGTAGCCCGTGTCATTCCAGACGGTTTTAATATTGGAAAAAAGAAGGCAAGGGAAACAAAACAACCGATTGCTGTGAATGCAACCCGTTAGCCAATCGAACGAATCGTATTGTTTTGCATTAAACTTGCGATTCACCTTACCCTTCGTTTGTACTAATTGTAAATCCGGTGTACAACGGCCTTTCAATATAACTTGTTTTTTGTCACTAAAACATAACTTAGAAAATGCATCTTTTATTTTTTCCACACACACACCACCTGAACAACTTTCACAGTTATTAATATTATCCATTTTGATAAGAAATCGTTAGAATCACAATATTATCTTTCACTCGTAAATTTTCGTACACAACCAAAACCAAACAACAAACAATGGCGGCCCTCCTCTCTTTTACAAAAAAGTAATTGTCATTCTAATTCATACGAAAAAAACACAATGGTAACTTCATTCACACTACTTGCATGAAAAAATGCAACTTTTTAAAATTGTTACGTAATCACCTGTTCGTCAGACTTCGGAAATTCTCGTCGGGAGTTCGGAAGTACAGATTTACCAAGTAATCGGATAAATTGAGAACTACCAGGTATCTTTGGTTGAACAACAATTTTATGTGATTACTAGCGCCGCCTCCGCTTGAACAGATAACTTGGCAAATGTTAAGCCAACGCCACAGAAAAAAATACCAACGTGAAAGACATTGTCTAAATTGTTTGAATGTGTGCGTAATTTCATTCATTATTTTGCCACGTATTTATAGGAATACACACACACACAGTATCCGTAAGAATCGGTGCACACATTAACAAATCAAGACAGAATTGTTTCGTGTCTTTCCCGTACCGGCGGGCGGCATAGCGGCGCTACTGCAGCGCGATTTAAAGGCGCGTGAATGTGTGGATGATAGTTAATACCGATAGACGATAGATGGAGCAGATTGAAGTTTTAAGAATTCTTTATTTGTTGATAGAGATAAAAATAATGAAGTCAAAGAATTTATTTAAACAGGGTAGGCAGTGTCTTTTTGTCTTTATGGAGTGCACGCTACTGATCACATAAGTGTATTCTAGACTTATGCTTTGTTAGTTGTTTTCTGACAAGTCTTTCAAAGTTTTTTATAAGAACAAAATGATTTTTATCGTTTATTGAAAACTGTAGCAAATTTACATGATTTAACTTACGACACGAACTTTTGTACAATGGGCCTGTTACGGTACCGCTTTTAGTCAAACCGTAAATGTTAACACTTATGTGAGGATTGTTAGCTTCAAAACACTTTATGTCATCTAAAGAAGGTGGAAATAACATATTCGCGGTGTTTAATACTTTTGTATAGTGCGGATATGATGAAACTCTACACGGATTATTAACAGTTGGATATAACTTTAAGAAGAATAAGAATAATTTTATTTTGTTCAAAAAAAAGGTTAACAATAGGTAATGCACTAGTCCCTGCACTAAGATACCTTGTATTGCAAGGGCTAGTTCCTTCCATGAAGTTCTTACATTCTAGACTAAAGAATAACAACAGTGCTGTCCATATTTACACCTTAAATACAATGAGGCCACTTATAAATTATATGTGTACGATTATATGTGAGTAAATGTGTGTGTTTCTGTTTGCGTATGTGAGGTTGTGATAGTGTGTATGTGGGGATCTATATGGGGGTATGTATGTTGTGCTGTGTTGTGTGTTGTGTGTTGTGTATACTTGGGGGTGTGTTTGTGCTTGCGTGATGATTGAGGGGGGATGAGAGAGAGGGAAGCTAGCCCTACGCAAATATATGCTTGGGATTGGAAGACCACTAGTCTCCCTCCCTTCCATCATGAGTGGGTGTGTGTGTGTGTGTGCGTACAATTGAGAATGATGGGTGTATAAGTATTTTGTTAAGTGCTTATTCTGTGTTCTATATTTTTCAAAATAAATTGTTTTTGAGTTTTTGAAATCGAATATTATTCTATATATTTTATATCACTCAATTGATAATAATAACTCTTCGGTACTGCTATAGTTGAGTGTGCAGAGCCAGTTTGAAATGTTCCTCTTGCAGATGTTTTTAGTTAGGTTAAGTATATTGAGCTTAAGGTTTATTTTCTGGTATAAGAAAGGACCACTAAAGCTATAGGATTTCCGAGCAAATTTGGTACGTAGCGTGGGAATTTTCCATTTGAAGTGACGAGATGTTTTAATAGCGGATTCTAGGGAGCCTTTGTGAAATCGTAGCACGGTAGATAGTATAAAAAGTTGTCTTACGCGTAGGAAATTTGTTTCCCTGTATAGATTATCAGTAGGATACTGAAACGGTTTATTAAAAGCAACTTTAATGACAGCGCGTTGGGCACGTTCGAGTAACATAAGATGCGTCTTGTGGGTTGAACCCCAAGAGGTGATACCATAACAAAGCAGAGATTGACATAATGCTGTGTACACAAGTCTAACGGATTCTTGATCGGCTACAGCTCGAAGTTGTCTAAGAATGTGTATTAGTTTGCGAGTTCTACCACTTAATACTTCTATCTGCTGTGCCCAACTTAAGCGGTTGTCAATTATGATACCAAGATATTTGATTAGGCTAGCTTGTTGCATTTTTTGGCAGGAGCAAATATTATTGCTATCGCTATCATTCATGGTCTGAGTGCAGAGTATAGTTTAAATTTAGCGGTGGAGCTGAGTGTTCTGATATGCGAAAGGTAAGTATTTTAGTTTTTAAGATGTTTAAGGTCAAAAGATTATTTTGTAGCCATAGCGACACTTGTTGAAGACCCAGTTCAACTGTGCCTCGAAGTGTGTCCCAGTCTTTTCCGTAGAAGATTATGGCTGTGTCGTCAGCAAATACAAACATTTGCGTAGCTGGAAGGTCCATGGTACACAGATCGTTGATGTACACAAGGAAGAGTGTAGGGCCGAGGACACTTCCTTGGGGCACTCCGAATGCTATACTGGTGTAATCACTGAAGCAGTTACCAATTCGAACTTTTTGCTTACGGTCAGCCAGATATGAGCAAAACCAGTCCTGCGCAACACCACGAATTCCCATCAACTCTAGTTTTTTGAGCAGGATTGGCCGCGAAACCGTATCAAACGCTTTTGCGAGATCTAAAAACGCTCCAGTACATTTAAAATTTTGGTCTAGTTTTTTAGAGACGAAATCAGTAAGGGCAACCCCCAAAAGCCTGGGCGAAAACCGTATTGGTTATTGGATAAGATTTGATTCTTCTCTAAGTAGATTATTAGACGCTTATTTACAATTTTTTCAAGAATCTTCGAAAGAGTGCTTAAAAGAGAGATGGGTCTGTAATTAGATGGATCTTCTGTGTTTCCATTTTTGTGGATGGGAACGACGTACGCAACTTTCAAGCATTCAGGGACATACCCTGTGGAAATACTAAGGTTGCATATGTGTGCAATAGGAGCTGCAACTAAGTGCTTGATTTGTTTTAGTACATGATTGCTAATATTGTCCCATCCTGTAGCAGATTTGTTTTTAAGCCTATCTATTATGCGCAAAACTTCGACTTCATCAGTCGGGGCCATAAAAAAAGAACTGGTAAACTGGTGAGATGGTAGCTGCAGAGAATTAGCCAAATCAAATTCATTTTTACCAATTGTAGTCATAATATCACTTGCATAAGTCGCACCCACATTAGTGGAGTATTCATTTACTGTGTTTAATGCCTTAGTAGGGTCAATATCAGTTTTTAGTAAATCGTCACTGGTGGTTTTAACTCCTTTTAGGCTACAAATATCTTTAATAGCATCCCAGGTGCCTTTACTGTTACCTTTACTGGCTTTCAGCAAATCTTTGTTATGTTTATTCCTAAGATTCTGAATCAAGTTGTTGCAATGGTTACGATATGTTTTGTACTTATATTGTAGCTCACCTAGTCTTGCCTAGCATTCATGTGTAGTTCATTGCGCCGTTGAATACACTTAAGCAGGCCTGCCGTCATCCAGGGCTTAAGAATATAGTCTGAGCATCGAATTTTTTGCAAGGATTTAAATTTATTAAGTGCTACATTATAGATATCAATAAAATTGTGGGTAGCTTTGTCAACGTCAGTTTCCGAGATGACGGCCGACCAGTCTTCGTTTCCCAAGTATTCAATTAAATCTCTGTAGTCAATTTTTGTTTTATATTTATGCAATTTCGTTTTAGGCGCACCCTGGGTATCAATACCTAATATGATCATATCGTGATCTGTTATGTCGCATTTACACACTACTACACGCCCTGACATCTTAGTTTTTATAAGGTAGTGGTCTAGACAATTAGGCCCTCGAGTAGGAAACGTATGCCCAGGAGTGTACCCATAGTGAGCTGTCAAGAATAAATAGTCATTTTTATTAGGATCGGTGGAATTTTCTTTTATATCTATATTGAAGTCACCAGCAAGAATACTGTTATCACATTTAATATTGTCTAACACATTTTTAAGCGAGCTAAGAAAATTTTGAATATTATGAAACGACGGTGATCTATAAATAGCTATAATAGTAACAATTTTATCAATTTCAACAATGAGGCAATTAGCGTCCATAAATAAAGGTTCTGTTATATTTACTGATAGACTGTTTTTGGTAAATACCACGATTCCACTGTTTTGGTTAATACAAGTTTTTGTGAAGTTACACTTGTAATTATCAAGATATAGACCATTGAAATTTTTATCTAACCAACATTCTGTTAAAACAATAATATCTGGATTAAATGTAAGATGACTCAAATAAGCTAATAACGTGTTGTAATTTTTATTTATACTTCGTATATTTTGTGTCACAATAGTGAGTTGCTTATTAGGCTCTCCCAAAAAAGAAGCACATTCATCTATTTTATATACTAGAGTGCTTGGTATGATTACGGTAGTGTCGAGATCATTAATTACTTTATCAAGCATTGTTAACTAAGCAAGTGTTGGACACCGAGGTACCAGGGTAAACGGGTGTAGCAGGAGGGCATTTAAGAAAAGTGTCAGAGTGAGTGAGGGTTTGAATGAATGAAAGGCGTGTGTGTAAAAGATTGGATGGCATGGTCAGCTGGATGAATGGGTGGAGAATAGCAAGAGAGCTTAAAGGTGTCAAAGTAAGTTGTTGGTGTAAATAATTGAAATACGTAATTGTGAAAAGTTGTAATGCATAAAGACGGGACGAGTAGGTGATAGTGGTGAAAAGTGGTAAGAGTGCATAAGGGTGATTAGGTGAGGGTAAGTGTGAGTGATTGGGATACGTGAGTGTGAAAGGTTGGAGTGCATGCGGACGGGATGAACATATCAGACTTAGAATTAGTATGAACAGTAGAGTAGCAATGTGGTACGATAAAACATAATACAGAAAACACAAGTACAAAATAGACTCCTTATCAGAAAAAGAAAATAAATCAACCAGTCAGGCCATATTTTTGTAGGATTCAATTGCTATTATAGACCAGAGAAAACAGTGTTCATCTGAATTTTTCACGTTTACACATGACTTTGTATTGCGAATGTGGGCAGGCAAAGGAACATATGTGCCAGATTTAAGAGGATTGTATTTTATTAAATTAATTTCTAAATGACGAATAGATTCAAAAGTCCAACCAGACCCTAAAGATTCAAATTCAGAAAATTTTGTTAAAATTCTGTTGGCAAATTTTGTATACAAAGACTTTAAGTCGGTGTTTTGGTACACTGCTTTATATTCTGTGTTAAAAGATTTAACATCTCTTTCATTATTTTTTGGCAGAAAGAATTCAGCAAAAAGTTCGAAGTTAACCTTAAGAGATTTATGTTTATTTAGTGAGGCGCTAACAAGATGAGAAACAGTATTATAGACATCAGACAGAAATAATTCAGGTGTGTTGTAGAGATCTGATGCCGTTATTCTGTAACTAACTATTCTGTTCTTAAAAGCAGTAGCAATCACATAAGCGTTTTCAAATTCTGTGCGAAGTAAACAATTGGACTTGTGAATATTAGATCTTTTATGTGAAGAAAAATTCAAAGCATTTATATTACAAATTTTACAATAAACCATTGTTAATAAGTAACCAGAATAAAAGTGTGATATGTATGTTTGTTTGTAAAAACTATAAAAGACTTGATTTTTAAATGTTTCAAACATAAAAGTGAGATTTTATGTATATTTGTAAGAAGTATATATGACTGGATTTTTTTAATGTTTCAGACTCAAGATAAAATTGTGATTTTATGTATAGGTTTTGGTTTGTAAAAAGAATAAATGACTGGATTTTTAAATGATTCAGACTCTTTCGAGTCTCTGTAAGGAAAAGAACATAAAATTAATACAAGGTTATTAAAAATCATATATTGAGTATAAAGAATAAACTTATAAAATATTAAACGAGCATGGATATATTGCGCGCACGTTGACGGTGATTATATGTAACGTACAGCCATAACATATTTCATCACTTTAAATAGGATTATACGAGTATGAGTGATTATACGAGTATATGAATTGAGGATAATAACATAATTAAAAAAATTAATATGTTTACTTACTAATAAAATAAACCATCAATTCAAAATGTATTAGATGGATATGTTATGGCTTGCACGTTACGCAACTCCCCTTTCGCGGCTGCGACCAATTGTGTAACGCCTTTAAAAGTTGGGCTGCCTCTGTTGAATGCGCATTTGAACGTTGTAGTAGCCAACTTCCAACGTTTTGATGGGTCGTTCAAAGCAGGCGGCTCAATCTCACTGGTGTTGTAGAGGCGACATTCAATGTAAAATTCGCCTCGCTTTGTATGGTCGCTTTGTAGAATGTAGTCACCGTCCGCGACGCGCCTTGATAAGAAGCTGCGCAACGCGGCAGCACGCAGTGGCGGCGGCACCTCTTCGTCGTCCTGGAATAATCAAAATATAGTTGATTATTTTTTTATTTAAATAATTCTACAGCTTGCCATCTTTAGTTTTCAGAGATAAGATTTTTTCAAATACTTAATGTCCCCATATTTGACTGGACAGAAATACAGACAGACTGACAGACAGACCGATAAATAGACAGACAGACAGACAGACAGACTGAGAGCCCTACATAGGAAAGATGGGCTACCACTGATTTGAACTGATTCAAGAAAACACAAATAACATCGCAGTTCATGACTTCTTGTACATATTGTAATAAAGAAAAAACTTACGTCCGAATCCGGTAAAACCACGCGTCGCCTCTTGGACGCGGCAGTAGGTGGTGGTGGTGGCGGTGACGGCGGGGCTCCGAACTCGCCCTCGGTGTCGCTGGCGAAAAACTCGTTCACATTCAGAGCCGCAGCAGCTTTCTTCTGAGTGGCACTAGAACTGGAGCTCTTGGATCCGGAGCCAGATGCTTTGCCCTTGCCGCTGCTCACTTTGTTAGCCTTTTTGCTGGTGCTCGGCTTAAAATCACCTTCGAATGGGTTTACGAACGACCTGAAAGAAAAAAAAATACTTAGTCAAATGAAATTAAAATAAAGTTCGCATTAGCTGCAAACTTTAAAGTAGAACAAATTAAAATAAAGTTGATAATAATATGTACATACATACTTGAACGTAGACACACCGTAGACACAGACGTAAAACAAAATTAATTCGCAAAAATTCGATGGAAAGTGATGTGCACTGCTTGGGGCGACGCTATTTATTACGCTGAAAAAGTAGCGTATGGTACCACTTACGTTGCGCATAAAATATTTTTATTTTTTATTAATAGTACGTAACAAACAAATTTAAATTGCATCCTTATTTTTTCACTGCATTAGGACTACTTTCCTTTTCTTTCTTTATCAGAATTGGAACCATACCCTTAGCTCACCATTTTCGGAGACAAATGCTGACGGGGCCGTGCTGTCGCTGATACCCGATACGATTTTTTTATATGGAAGTCGAATGTACTCTGCTCTTCACTATAAAATGACACGGTTCAGGTTTGAATGGATTTGATAAGAAAAAGTAAATAAATTTCTGTATAACCTGAACCCTGACTTCAGTTTCTAATGTTCGTATTCATAAAGTAAACTTAGTTCGACCTAGAGTCGAAGTACATTGCTTGGTAAGTAAGTATAAGAGATTGTTAACAATAGTGAGTAGTTTAAAGTAGCAATGTACACCTACTGGCACGAATGTGTCCAACTCAGAAATTTCATAGCTTTCGCCGAGTCAACATTAAACTTCAGTTTGCTTTACGAATTCGGTCTATAACTTGCATACAATAGAGAATACTTTCAGAGATCAATTTTAATTGGTTTTTCTAAGTATTGTATTGAAATGTTCAAAATAAGATGGACTCTGTCATTTAAATTACTGAATCATCATTTTTTTACTAAACTAGTATTAGTGCCCGCGGCTTCGTGTGCACAGATTTATTTTTATAAATGCAAGGAAAGCCGAGGGCAAATGCTAAATTTGACAAAATTGGGTTGTTTATTTAGCTTAGGTAGGTATATGGATAAGCACATTGAAACAAAATTTTAAAGACAATGTGTCTTTATTGCACTAAATAATATAACCTATTATGCATAACATCAAAATATCCCTTAAAACTAAAGTAAATCAAATATGTACAGTAGCCAGCAAATGCAGCTGGACAAGCTTAAGTGTCCAGCTCTATGTGCTGGCTATTGTACCCAGTAGAGTTATACGTAAATAAAATAGAGTCAAATGTTTTTAAATATTACTAAAATAAACATTAAATGCATAAGTTTACTTAAAACTATCACTTTCACGACCTTTTTACTAATTTTTTGTATCAGATTGTGCGTAAGGTCCATAATTTCATCGTTTCCGTAGACATCTTCATCTGTCACATACTGTGCACTCACTAAATTAATATTTTCATTTTTATCACTAATGTCATATACTTCAATCTTAATTAAGCGCTTGCCATTCCCTTTTTTGCATTTAACATAGGACTCAACCGGCTTACTACAAGATTTTCTTTTCTTTTTTTCGTTGGCTTCCACATTTTCACTCATCATATTTTTCTCATTCTCTTGCCTTAGATTTGTCCAGAAAATATCTTCAGGGCCATCAGGGTTTTGAGCATAATAAAAGGGGTCAAAGATTTCATCATTGATATTTTGATTTGGAGGCCTGGTGGTCATTTTTTTTCTGTAAATAAAATGTAAGCACTGTTATTTTAAAAATATCCTTAAAAGGTACTGTCACGAAATTAACTGAGGTTCCAATGGGTTCCATTGCTATTGCGTTATTGTATATAGGTAATAATAATACCTATCTGTATATTAAAAATATACTTTCTATCATTTTTTGTCTTTAGAGAGTCTGTTCATAAAATATTTTGGATAATTGTATAGGTACTAGCACAAAATAAAAAATCTAAATTATAAATAAATAAATAAGACTTACCTTGGTTTATGTAAACAAAAATCTCTGCAACCAACTGCACGTGTATGAAGTTGACTTAGAAGTGAAAGATTTAAATGTTTATCAAATAGTTCTTCAGGAATTTTAGGTATGTAGGTAAATGAAATTTGAAACCTTACCCATAAACCAATGACAACTGATAATATAAAAATATAACTTAGCCGTTCAATCAAACTTAAACGCCGGAACGGATTTAAATATCTTAGATTTATATAGTCTCTATATAAATAATTATACACACTTTGTTATTTCAGAAAACAAAATGAGGTTGATAAGGCAACCCGTATCGTTAGAAGTAAAAAATATAAATTATAAAGAAACATATAATTTCAATCAAAGTAGACACGGTGTTTTGCTTCCAAATTCTATTAGATGCATTATATGTGGACCTTCTAACTGCGGAAAGACAAATGCGATGATAAATTTACTTCTTCATGAAAATGGACTAGGATTTAATAACATCTATTTATACTCTAAAACATGTTTCCAACCAAAATATCAGTTCTTAAAAGAGGTTATTATGAGAGTTCCCGAAGTAAATATTTTTATGTTTCAAGATGAAAAAGACGTGTGAACTTTAAATGAAGCTTTAAATAATTCAGTTATTATCTTTGATGACGTTACTTGTGAAAATCAAAATAATATACGGAACTACTTTTCTATGGGTCGTCATAAGCAAATTGACTGTTTTTATTTATCTCAAACTTATTCTAAAATACCAAAACAACTCATACGTGACAATGCTAATTTTTTGATAATTTTTAAACAAGACGATATGAATTTGAAGCATATTTATGATGAACATGTTAATAGTGATTTAAATTGGAAAGTTTTTAAAAGGATGTGTTCCGCTATATGGCAGGATCCGCATGTCTAATTATTAATAAAGATTCTAAGTTAAACGATGGAAGATATAGAAAAGCATTTGATGTTTTCATTAATTTCGATTAGAGTAGTACCTATTTAAAGACTAACAATAATAATTAACAGTCATTTGAGCTTCTACTTTAGTGATTAGTAGTAGTTTAAGAATTTCGATCCAATCGATATAAAAAATCTCGGTTAAAAATGGAAGAATTACTAAAAAAACAATTGATTCAATCTGTTGAAAACTTAAAAAAGAAAGTTAAAAAAATGCGAGAAAACGAAGACAGTTTACAAAGAGAACGTAAAAAAACGCTCAAACCAATAACTGACCCTTTAAAAACTTTATTGTCACTCAGTAACATCTCAAGAATACAAAAAACTGAAAATATCGATCAAGATTCCTTTCAGCATGATTTAGACCGTAAAGACCAGCAAAAAGTTATAAATAATTTTGAAACATTAACAGTCGATAAGAATAAAAAAGTTAATGTTCGTTCGCCTATTTCCTCAGATAAAAAGGAATATGCAAACAGGGAATATGCATTCAAATTTAAATGTTCCATACGGTGTACGAAGCGAAGGTAGTAAATTGATGATTGGAAATACACCAATATCTTTTCGAGAAATAGATGATACTTCTGAGGAACTTTCAATTGTTGCTATAGGAAAAAATAACTATGAAATCACACCTGGATTGAAAGAGTTGTTATTTCAAAGCAAACCAAACTTAGAACTTATAACTGAAAAAGATAAGTTAGTCTACAAAGATATTTTAGAAAGTACTAATAGTCATAGAAGAGGATTTAACCCTTCAAATCAAATACAAGGCAATTCCGGAATGAAATATTGTCAAATAATCAAACTACTATTTTTTTACTTTGATTTGAATACAAAACAGGGTGGTTCTTTGCCATTTTTAAAAACGTACAAAAGTAATACAGATTTTGTTTATTGGGATAATCCTAATGAACTTATTGAAAGATTAAAAATTTTAATTGCTTCTAAAGATGCAGGTAATACCAACCACGATAATGAAATAATTTCTATCATCGAGGAACTTAAAGAAGCAGGGATAGTAAAAGAATAAAAATAGAACGTTGGTGCATATAAAGTTAGTCTTAAAACGTCTGTCAACCATGAATGTTGACAAGTTCATCATGTGAACAAACGACAAAAAATGAATAAATCAGTAGAACTTTTTTTTGATGTGAATAATGAAAAATATATTGACGTAAAAAATAAAATTATAAAACATGTAGGAAACCCTACTGATCCGGAGGACTGTGCTACAAAAGAGTATGTCGATAAAATTATTGATAAAATCGTAACAAATAAATTTAAATCGATAAACCAAACAATAAATCAACTAAATACAGAAGTTAATGGCATAAAGCAAAGTACTGACACATTAGCCCAGAAAATAAAAAAAAAATGAGTAAAGAAATTATAGTGAATGAAATACATAAGCAAGCCAGAAGAAATTATCCCCGTAGGCATGTTGTTATGAAAGATATTGACGATTTATGGCAAGCTGACTTAATAGACATGCAATCTATTTCAAAATATAATTCAGGTTGTAGATATATATTAGCAGTAATTGATATCTTTTCCAAGTATGCATGGGCTTATTCTTTAAAGCAGAAGAACAAAGAACAAATAAGAGAAGCTTTTAAAGAACTGTTTAATAAAGGACGGTTTCCTAAAAACTTACAAACAGATCATGGAACTGAATTTTATAATACACAGTTAAAGACATTACTTCATAAATACAATGTTAACCATTACTCTACATTTTCAGTAAAAAAAGCTTCTATAGTAGAAAGATTTATAAGAACGCTAAAAAACAAATTATATAAACAATTCAGTATACAGGGAAATTACAAGTGGAATAGCGGCACACTCATTAAAGTTCTGAAAGAATATAATAACACGAAACACCGTACTATCGGTACAGCACCAATTCAGGTTAACCAAACAAATAAACATATCATATTTGAAAAGTACAGAAAAATATATTCAGCAAATAAAAACTCCCAATTTCTAGAAATAATTAATAATAAAAAATATAGAACAATTCTTAATAGAAAATGTTCATGAAAGGTAATATTGAATGTTATGATAAAAGCCTTTTATTTGGCTTATTCATTAAAGTGGAATGCGACACAAAAGATTTTTTTTTAATAAATTACAGCAACAATTAACATAAACAAATATACTTATTTTCAAAATGAAATAAAAATACGAAAATGGCACATTAGATTTTGTTGGGCCATGCTTTTTATAACAGCGAAAGTGAGTCGGGAGTTTTTTGAAATACGCATTTTCCGAATGGTCATTCCACTCCACCCACATCACCTCGATGTGATAAGAAGCGTGGCCTAAATATAACAATTAATACTTTAATCATTTAGGATTTTAATATTATTAGGAACTATAATGTTTAGGTGATTATTTCTCCATAGGCTGAATGTCAATTATTGGGCTGACTGGTGGGCTGATTGTCATTTATATTTTTAGCAGATTCGTTATTAGTATCATTTATAATAAGACTGTTACTAGTTGAATTATTAGTGACTGTTACAAGTTTTTGGCCTCTACGTTTACTTGATGCAGCTCGCTTGATTTCTGATTTATTACGTGTTGCAGCGTGGCGCATTATATTTTTAAAAAACGTTTCGCATTCCATCTTAGTAAATTCTTTGTCAGATGCTTGAACTATTTCAAAAAACAAATCAATAGAAAACTATTAAAAAGTAAAAAAAAAAAAAGTAAAAAGTATAGAATTTGAAACAAATCTTGTCGATTTTGTTTTTGGAACCCCCAGTCCATGAACATTCTGTCAAAAATTGTCTTGTAAACATAATATCAGATAGTGTGTACGCATTATTGAGTCCGCGGCCCTTTCCTTTTCCACACACAGAAAGTAGAAGCTCCTTAGTTTCTGCTTGAAAATCCTTATTTACTAAGCTTTTTTCAAAAATCTGTAATTCTTCTTTAATTGATAAAGGCTTGAAAGTTACGTTATCTGCCTTTCCATCACTTTTTTATTTATAAGTCACCAATTTCTCTACTTCGGCACTTACATTTAACAGTTTTTTTAATATTTTGTCTTCCATACGTTTCATGAAATCAAGTATGACAGCTTGGTTCTGGGATAGTGTGACAAACGAAGAAGGGGTAGTTTTACAAGATTGTTCAATATCCGATGTGGTTTCACTTACTGTATCCGCTACTTGTGCCTGTACAAAGATCACAGGAGTACTATTCAAGATTTCGAAACACGAAGGCTGAGGATGTTCGACGGGAATCAAATTATCATTTGTGTTCTTTTCTAAATAAATAAATAAATGGCTTTTGTTTGTGATGGGCCTGGCTCCTCGAGGGTCTTGTCACACTCCTAAAATAAAAGAAACATTTTACAAATCACTGAATCTCTCGAAATACAATATAGGTAATTTGGAAATTTTTGGTAATTTTTTCAGTTCCATATCTTTACATAAGTTCCATATCTTATTGCAAGACCGTTCACGGTGGAAACCTATGATCAGCAGTGGACGTCTTCCGGTTGAGATGATGATGATGATCATATTTTAAAATGACAACTAAAATCTTTACAATATCACTCTTGTTTTAGTCTTTCAAAGAAATATTTATTAGTTTATCTTAAACTATGAAAGAACATACAGTCATACATATTTTTTATTTTATTTTTATAGTGTTTTTGCTTAGTAAATTATTTTTTCAACTATAGTTGACAAAATAATTTTACATAAACATAGCAACGATACATAGTTTTATAGTTACGCTAATGGTAAAAGTAACATTTTGTCAGTAAAAACTAAGTAGTTAATACTAATAATTATGTAAGTTGTAAGAGGGCCAAAAATTACACAGAATGTAGCAAAAGCAAAGAGCTGGCCACATTGATGTTAAAATGGCGACTGACAGTCCCATTATTACATACTTGCACGTATTGTATGCCACCATTGCCACCCCACCTACATAATGATACCAACAAAATTATTGTTTATAAAAGTGAATGTTATAACATCTGTCGGTCTGTCTTCTTCTCACATCTATAAACAAACTTTACAATACTTAATTAAATTTAAGAGCGAGAGTAAGAAGATTTCAAGTATTCGTTAAAAAATAATAATATACTTACATTATTGGTACAAGATTTTGAAATGTCGTTAAAATATTCTTGAATTCCATTATTAGCATTGCTGTTATTTACTGACTGTTGTATTTTTGAATTTTCGTTTACGGATTCTTCAGCCTCTGTGTCACTTTTTGCACACATAACGGCCAATTCTTCTTCCGCACTCTCCTTTGATACTAATCCAGTCCTTTTGACTCAGCATTTCATAGTAATCCACGAAGCGTCTGGGTATGAATCTTCTGCAGCCATAAATGTCTCCACTTTCCACTTTGGCCAGTACAAAACATTGTTTTGTTCCCAATTACTTGGTATGACAACCAACGTACTTTTGCCCTTTTCAAATGTTTCCACTACTTTATACGGCATCTTGTACCTGTATTAAAAAAGCAAATTAAAAAATAGGTACGAGTTTTAAATTTCTGGAATACCGCTATCATCGTCATTATGATTTTAGTCTATTGCTAGACAAAACCTCTCAACAATCTCCACAACGACTGGGTCTGTCCAGCTTATAATGTAAAAGTAGACAGTTGTCATGGTGTCAAAAATCTAAATGAATACTAAACGCGTCGTTCGCTGACTTTGCGACCCGAAGTGAACCTTAATTTCGGATTCGTGTTATTCTGTATGCAGAATAAGTAACAATAGAAATACCTATAAGTACCTAGTGATGCAAAGAAAAGGATAACTCCGTAAAGAGTACTTGTAGTTTCTTACCTACAATGCAGAGTTCGTCAGTCAAACCCACTTATGCGTGCACACTCTCAAAACATATTTAACTGTGTAAACAAATGAGTGCGGAGACGAGAGGGCGTGAACGGCACAGTAAGAAAAGGATAGCAAGATGGACATCTGAGTCGCATAGGTAGATATAGGATTAGCTATTATTTATGAGCCTGCGCCGCTCGGCCTAGGCCACTGTTATTGCGTTGATTACTATTAAATACTATTGTAAAGAATGCGTAAATTTAGTAGTAGTTAGTAATAACAATAATCACACTCGTCCTCGGGAAAGTGATCATAAACACTAGAAACTGAACAAGTTTGACACCAGAAAAAATTATGATTCAATAGGTACGTTATTATGTTGCTATTAAATATGATAAAATGAGCTGGCTTATGGGTATTAATAGCAGTAGTAGCATGGCAGTTATGACACATGCTTGACAATATAAAATGTGTTCTGCTCCATGGCCACTTTTGCCTTTTAAGACGTTTTAAATCGTTTCGAGTCAAAAATTTATCGACGTCCAAAAATAGTACCATAGTTTTTTGATATCCGCAATAGATCTGAAAATAAATGATACTTTCAATAGGGCAAAACAAACAAACAAACAATTAAATTGATGAAGGCGTAACAGTGCTAATAGAAAACTAGGCTCAGTGTTTTTTTTTAAGTAGGTTAATAGATTTTAAAATAATGTGTTTGCTTTAGGGCCAAACAAAATATGTTTTATTGAGTGTAAGGTAGGTAATGTGGAACCCTAAATCAGACCATTATGGCCGGAGCGTCATCGTCTCATTAATACTTTTATTTGACCTGTTTGTGTATTAAAAAGGTTGCTATGTAATTTGAAACAAGATGGAGGAAGATTTGTACAATGTACATTTTAATTTTAAAGTAATAACTAAGAGAGCGCGTTAAAAATTTCACACTAATACATATACACATCATCATAAAACTAAAAGTCCCTAAAGGCAAACATATATTTCACTACTATTTACAGTGTTAAACACAACACTTACTGCTTATCGCATTTGAATTCTACTATTTCGATATAAATAATAAAAATAAACAAAGACTTACTGTAGGACCCCCGTCCAAGGTTTCAGGATATTTCACTGGCTCATTGTAACACCTAGTCCAAGGTAACGGCGGCGCACGTCTAACCTCGACAGGCTCTCACCGCAACTGTCAGTTTGACGGCTACCCTACCACTAGTGCACATGAGACATTGCAATATATCTATTTTATAGATACAAACACTACATCCCTTCCTCATCAAATAATTTATAAAATTAATAATCATCTTTTATTACCCATTCTAACAATGCTACAACATAATTTTATAGGTAATTTAACAGAATACATTTTTTACTGATTATTAGATTCATCGCTAAACTCATTTTCCGCCACAGTTTCATCTTGTACAGATTTCCATTTTCCTTTCACTCTCTTCAAGTGTATTACATTTCTGCGTAGGCTTTGTCCCGTTTCCTCGTTCCTAACTATGACATCTCCGCCAACTGATTTTTCTACAACATGTGGTGTAGGGTTGAATGTCACTGAGTGGGGAGTGGAATTGTACATCATTAAGTATTCGAATAGTGATTCCCTCATATCTTTTTTCTCACTTTCGCCAATTTTGAGTCGTTTAACTATATCCCGGTTCTGCCGTTCTACTTCGCCGTTCATTTGGGGCCAATACGGCACTGTATTAAAAAGCCTAATACTACATTCCCGACAATAAGCCTTGAATTCTTCACTTATAAATTGTCGCCCATTATCTGCAGTGATGGACATAGGATAGCCTAAACGGCTGAATATTTCCTTAAGGATCTTAATAATCTGTGAACTTGTGATAGACTTTGTGATTTTGACCTCCTTATACCTGCTGTAGTAATCTATTACTACTAACAGATAATCCTGGTTTGGCAATGGCCCTAACAGATCCATTTCGACATCCACCCAAGGTTCTGATGGAAGTTCCCGGCGTTTCATGGGAGTAGAAGGGTTCGGAAGGCTTACCAATGTGCAACTCTTGCAACTTTTTACTAGAGATTCGAGTATCTCAGTATTTCCTTCAACGGTTCAGTCTTCGTGGCCATGTTCGGGATCCATTTATTAACATAATTCACCAATCCGAGAAAGCTCTGTAACTCTTCAATCGTCTTTGGTACTCTGAATTCGGATATGCTGTCAATGTATTTTGGCAGTGGTTTCACTCCTTCGTATGTTAACTCGTGCCCCAGGAAATTAACTTTTTGCACTTTATATATGCATTTATCTTCATTTAACAAAACATTGTTTCTTTTTAGCACCTCTTGTACTGCAGATAGACGCAAATCATGTTCTTCTTCGTTACTACCCCAAATCAAAATGTCGTCTATAAAATTCACTACGCCTTCACATTTGATCAGCATTTTTTCGAGAATCTTTTGAAACAGTCCCGGTGCACATGTTACACCGAACAAAAGGCGTTTGTATCTGTAAAGACCGCTAGATGTAATAAACGTAGTCAGATGTCTACAGTTGGGATGAAGTTCCACCTGATGGAAAGCATTCTTTATGTCCAACTTGGAGAAATACTTTGCCTTCTTTATCTTTGGCAGTAAGTGCTCCATACAGGGCAACGGGTGGTTCTCCCTCAGAATAGCTTCGTTTGCGCGCCTCATATCAACGCACACACGAACTTCATTTGTATCCTTGAGTATCGGCACAATAGGTGACACCCACGCTGAAGGCTGTCCAAATCCAATAATTCTTTAATCTTTTTATTTATCTTTTCTTCCATAGGAATTGGTATTCTTCTGAAAGGCTGCATGACCGGTTTAACCGATTTGTCAATTGGAATATCCACCAAAATATCTTAAAATTTTGGAAATGGCTTCTGGCTTTTGAACCACTTGATTTATGCCAACTCCTAATTTTAAAACACCAAGCCGTAACGCTGTTTCTTTGCCAAGTAAATTTCTTGATCCATTGTTGATAACATAGATTGTACTAGACTCAATTTTTCCATTTGTCTTAATCACAGCTTCAAAAGAACCTTTAACTCCTAAAGGTGTCCTACTACCGTAAGGTAATAAAACTTTATTCGGTTCTTTGACTTGTCTGCAGCATGTCACTTTGTTGGTTTTTAGGTATTCCCACGTCTTGTCAGATATAAGATTTAATTTACACCCTGAATCAATCAACATTTCCACGTTTACTCCGCCTATTTCGCATTTAATAGTTCTATCATCATTTAAATTGAAGATATACTGGACCTCTTCATCATTTATAGAATTGGTTGACGTATCTTTACGAGATCTTTTGTAGTTGTTCCGAATTCCTGTCTGATGTTGTTCGGCTTTCCGTTTTTGTTGATACACCCTCGTCCTACAACATCTTTGGTAATGCCCTAATTTTCCACAACCATGACATTTCTTTCCTTTTGCTGGACAGTTTGAATTTTGAGATCCGTGCGCAGCACTTCCACATTGATTACACCTTATTGATCCTTCTGAATTTCTTTCTCCGTATGACCTTTTTATTGTTTTCTCTTTTCTCGAAAAATCTTTGTTTTTGCTTTGAATCGCGTTCACTCATTTCACATTAGATTTGTTTCCGTCTCTTTTTTCATAGCTTTCCAACTGATAATTCACAACCTCCAAGGTATTTGCTAATGTAATAATTTTGTTTAAATCAACATCATCTCCCATAGTCAAAATCTTTTTGCGTAATTCTGATGAAACGCATCCACTTATAATTTGATCAATAATTTGTTCATCTGCCTTGTCGAATTTGCATTTAGCAGCTTGGTCTCGAAGTCTAATTAGAAATTTTTCAAATGATTCACCTTCTTTTTGTCTCATAAGGCCAAATATATGTCTTTCATATGTTTTATTTTGTTTTGGAAGGAAATAATCATCCAATTTTTTTATTGCCGTTTCAAAAACGTCTACATCTTCGGCTGATTCAACACTTGCGCCCGGCAAATTGTAGAATATATCTTGTAGTCCGGTTCCGCCTAAAACAAGTAGTATTGCTCTTTTTTTGCTCGCATTTTCTATATCAGTCGCCTCTAGATAAATACGTAAAGACCTCTTCCATTTTTCCCATCTTAATCCAACTGAAGTGCTGTCGCCTTCTAAATCCAATTTTTCTGGCGGCGGTATTCGATTCGCCATGATGGTGTTTATGGGGCGACCTGAAAAGTCCAATCCATGGATCTAATACTTTCTATGCAGAAGGCTACATCAAATAAATTCTTCCAATTTAACGGAAGACCAGCAATAAATTCTTCCAATTTAATGGAAGACCAAGATTAATGAATTCTTCCAATTTAAAGGAAGACCCAAAATATAATATTTCTTCCAATTTAATAGAAGACCCAAAATATAATACTTCTTCCAATTTAATGGAAGACCCAAAAAATATTATTTCTTCCAATTTAATGGAAGACTACAATTAAGACACTCTTCGAATCGAATGGAAGACTAAATATAATGAATTCTTCCAATTTAATGGAAAACATTTAAATTTAACACTCACTTTTTTTCTTAAAAGAAAATATAGGTGGAGAAGCCGGTAAGGGAAAAAGGGGTACCTTCGATATGTGGACGTTCAGGCGCTGGAGTTGGTCCCAGGGCTTCTCCAAGTTAAGAGTTGCGTTTAGGTTCATTTATGGTTTATCTTTTATGATTTATTTACACAACACTGGCACTAGATTTTTAAGTTATTTAATTGAGAAAAACACTGTTATTTTCACAATTTTATTTAAGCGGCGCGCGAGTTGAAACGATTAGGACGCCATTTTTTTTTTGACTGGTACAAGAGAGGAGAGAGGGGTAGGAATACGTTTCGTTTCATACATAAAATAAAGATACGTTTCGTTTTAAGTAATGTAGTAAAAATTGTGTGTGTGTGGCGCAGCCAACTTCGGGGGGCCTAGAGGTTTCCTCTACATTGAGTAAAAAATTAAATATAATTAAGAGTATACATAATAATATGATAACTAAATCTATGTGTTATGAGTTTATGAGTAAACTATAAACTATTGACACGGTAATGGACAGAGTCGGGTTACCGGTCGGACGAACTGCCACTTGAAGTTTTAACTTTAACTGCGCGGATTATATTATCTTTACCAGGGAAAATATCTGTAACAACAGCTAGAGGCCAAAACATAGGATGTGTAATCATCATCTTTAATTATGACAACTTTTCCCAAAGTAACAGGGTTTGATGGAGAGTTCCATTTTTCGCGTTGTTGTAAAGAGGTAAGATATTCTAAATTCCAGCGTTTCCAATAACTTTGTACTATTTTGTTCAATAATTGATAGCGAGTTAGATTTTGTATCCTGTGAAAATCATCAATGGCGGCCATTACACGCTAGGAAGAAGCGCAACAAAAAAATAAATAAATAATACATCTGCAAAACGAGTTTCCATTCTTCAACTCGTTTAATTGGGCGACTATACACGTCACATCCGCTTCGATTAGGCTTCGTGACCAATCATTGGCCATCATTGGACCAAAGTCAACAATCGGAGCTAAGCGGTTGTCAAAACACTGTCTTGTTTTTTGTGCATCATTGGGTGTAAGCAAGACAACGAGCAGCAAAAAAGATACGTCGATCAAGATATTGAAGACACTCGTCACAAGTTGGTTCATCTTCCGTCACTATCGGCGCGACTTGACAGCTGCGTTGGTGAGTGGCCGAACAGGAAGAAGACGACATCGCCAACTTCGAATCGTGGCCGGGTGATATTGGCAACATTTTATTTTTTTCCATTCGTTCATTGAACGAACTAACCGGAACAACGCCATCGATCGACCGACGCCATCTTATTGCTTTTTCTTGTCGAATCTGTTCACGCGCAGCAAATTATTTTCAGGTTTTTACATATAAAACGCTAATAATTATATAAAAATGGACAGCGATAAAGACGACGAACACGTCGACAAGGGTCCCGATGTGCTAATTGCGATGAAGAAGAAAAGGAGCTATAAACAACAATCTTTGACAAAGCTGTTGAACACCATTGGGAAAACCGATTTTTTAGCAATTTCGGTATCAGTTTTGAGTGTATTGGAGAAGAGGTTGAAGGTGATCTACTCAGAATACGAGAATTTGAACATCGATTTATATGCTTTAGGTGACACCGATAAAAGCACATCAAACGCCGACCAATTCGAATTAAAGTACTTGGAGACCTTGATGCTTCTTAAGGAGCACATGTCTAAGAAGCGTTCGTCTAGTCCTCCAAGACGTGAGCGAGAAGAAAAAGTAAAACTGCCAGTTATAAACATACCCATTTTCAGTGGTAAGTCGAGTGAGTACAAAACCTTTATAGGATTGTTCGAATCTTTGATCGAAAACGATAGGTCGTTAGATGACATTAAAAAATTGTACTACTTGCGTAATTTTGTAAAGGATGAACCCTATGACCTCATAAAAAACTTGCCCTTAGTAGGGAAAAGCTATTCTGAGTCTCTAAATATACTAAAAGAAAGGTTTGACAATAAGTATAAAATTGTAACAGATCATGTCAATAATTTGTTTGATTTGCAACCAATAACAAAGTCGACTGCTGTAAACATTCGTAGCTTTGTCTGTACTGTAAAACAAGAACTGTCTGCTCTCAAAAAATTAGATCAATCTGTTGATACGTGGGACCAAATTTTTATCTGTATTTTGACTAGGAAACTTGACTTGTACTCAAATAGGGAATACCAGTTGAATCGGGACTCTGATGAGGAACCGACTGTAAAAGATTTACTTGATTTCCTAGAAAAGCGTGCACTAGCACTCGAGAATGCAGAGTCAGCGAGCCGAGGTCACAATGCACCTCCGATACAGCGAGCTGTGACAGTCTCCGGCCAGCAGAAAAAGTTTGTTGCCAATGCATCTGTGAGCAACACAGCTGTCACAAAACTTGCATCCACTCCTGCCTGCGCTTACTGTAAGTCTGCACATAAGCTTTTTTCTTGCCCACAATTTAAATTACTAACACCAGGTGAAAGAAACAAGTTTGCAGAGGATTGTCAGCTGTGCAAAACGTGCCTTAATAAGCATACAAAGAAGTGCCGTTTCTTTTTTAAGTGCAGTTTATGCAAGGGGATGCACAACACGCTTTTGCATGAGGATGAGCACGTACAGCCTTCAGTGTCTATGGTGTCAGGGGAACCTAGCACACAAGTCTTGCTACCGACAGTGCAAGTCAAACTTATTGCAACAGCCATTGGTCTATGTTAGTGGTTACATAGCCTCAAGCATTTTAAAAAACACACATGTGTAAGTTGTGCAAAATGCTTGAAGATTGAAAATCCCGACGACGACCCTGTATTTTCGTACATCCAACTTAGAGAATGGTGGAAAGACAAGATGTCATTGAGTTACCCTACAAAAAGTTTGTGTCGATTGGTCCAATCTGCCATCAAAACATTAGAAATAGACGTAATACCATGTATGCATTATTTAAATATATGCAAATTAACTGTCACAATCTTTATGACAAAGTGTGATCCTGAAGATTCCCTCACTTGTAAGGAGCATGGTAAACAAATCATACATATGATTTACCATCGTTTGGCTCTTTTATTGATTCGGCGGCAATGCCAAAGAGAAAATCAAAAACTTGCCATTCAGGAAGAAACAACGGCAGACTTCAATAAAAAAGCCCAGTAACAAGGCATTGCTAAATAAAAAATAGCCCTTAAGTAATATTGTTATGTATTTAATAATTTAACATTGTCATTGTACATTACCCACTAATTGTTACGAGTAGAAACTCATTGTATCAACTTGTATTTTTATATTACATAAATAAATACATTTGTATTTTTTTTGCCGAGTTTTTCTTGTTTTTATTTCATGAGTTTCGTTTCCTTGAACCGTACTGCACCCACCCCATTAATTTTATCGATATCGATAAAACAAAGAGTATCGATATGGTGTTAGACATCCCTACATCTTTGACATTTGTTTAATTTACATGTTGGCAGCATTGATTTTACGGGAATGGTGGTATTAAAGGGTTCAGAACCTCTTCTAAAAGTATAGTATGAAGTTCCGCCTCTTAAAACGTAGTGATTATATGCTCAGTGGCCTCGCCGAGCGCGGATACAAACGAACGGGTGCGGTCGGTTTCGCGCGAAAAACATATCGCGCTCTGATTCAAAAGGTAAGCGTATAATTAACGAACTACTATGTAAAAATACTGCGATTTTATGGATGACTTCACACGTTTACTTCAATAGGTAGTTATAACTTATAGGTAATATTTTGTTACGATTGTTTCAAGATGAGCTGGGAAAAAGGTGAAGAGCACCTTCGACAACTGCTGGACGATGCTTCTACTCCAGGTTCAACATCTGAGCGCGATCCTTATAGCGACGAAGACGGCGAATATGGTTCGGACGCGGATTAGCAACCTAATCTTGCCGAGTTGTCTAGTTCAGATGCAGAAGGAGAAACGAGTGAATCGGAACATGCGTCAATATTAGGTGAATCAACTCAAGAAGACGAAGAAGGGAATCTAAGCCAAGAACTACATCATTAGATTTTGGTCTCAAGCTAAAAATATGGTGGTTTCCACTCATTCACAAACATTTTTCATAGGAAAAGCTTCAAGTGAAATTATAGCCACAAAACTTAACGAAGCAATGGATAACGCAAACTTGTCGAAAAAAAAAGTTGCTTATGCTTGGAAGTGATGGACCCAACGTGAATAAAACTGTTCAAAGAATCTTAAATAATAATGTCATTGCTGAAGGCGGAAAAAAATGATCGACATAGGCACTTGTAATATTCACACGGTCCACAACGCGTTCCTAAAAGCCTTATCCGAATTAGGAGAGAATGTGTCAGACTTCAGTTGGGAGGAATACGAAGCAATTCAAGATGTATTATTATTTATTTGTATTATACTAATAAAAGCTATAATTTGATAATAACACTGTTTTATTAATGTAAAGCAAGAGAGATTACAATTTTCATAAGGTGACATATCGTAATGGATGACAGATGAAAGCTTGACGTTTATAGTGTCATTCTATTCCACGTCATCCCTCCTTTTCAGTCGAGGTATCTGGCTGGAGTCCTGACCACACGTCCACTGCGTGTCGTAGTCACTGCTGCAGGTGTCGGGTCTGGATTCGCGACCGCTGTGGTTTGAGAACTCTCTGCTGATGCTGTTGTTTCAGTGTGTGGCTGTTCTACCGGTTCTACTACGGATGGATTGACTGGTTCTACATCCTGGGCTGGAGTCGCCACATGCTTCAGATGCCACGAGTTTCTTACATAAGTTCTTCCATCATCTGATCTTATTATATAAGAACGAGGTTTATCAGAGTTTGGTTTAGTTTAATCATCTTAGCTGTCATCCAGTTCTGATGTTCTTTCCTATATCTTTTCTCTTCTCCTTCTATGAACTTTTTGATTTCCTTCTTTCCTTTGTCTGAATTGTCGTTTTCTATGTCTTTTATCTCTTTCAGCCTTTTAGTGATGTTCTTCAATATTTTAAGTATAATTTCTTGCTTGTAGGTAGTAATGTTTTGGTCCTTCTGTTCATTAGTCTTTGACAAGGTGATCCTAAGTCCAGACGCGGCGTGTTCCTGTGATGCAAAAGGGCCAGGTAAGTATCTGTATTATCTTCTTTACACTTTTTCAGCAGTGTTTTAGCCTCTTGAATATAACGTTATGCAAGTCCATTAGATCTTGGGAAATGTGGACTGGATATGGTATGTTCAAATTTCCATTCTTTCATGAACTTTCTAAATTCTTCACAGTCGTATTGTTTGCCTCCATCTGATTTTAGTGTGTCTGGAATTCCAAATAGTGAGAACCATTTTTTTAGGGATTCAATCACTGCGGAGCTGGTTAAATTTGGTAACTCTTGAAAGTCGAAGAAACCAGCTATAATTATGAGGCTGCTATTTATGTATCCGGAATAACAAAAAATAACAAACATCTATAACCAAATATACTTTTATTGCTTTTCAAAATATTCCCCGCAATGATCGATGCATTTTTTCATACGTTGAAACCAACTTTCGTAGCATTTTTTCCATTCTGTATCGGGTATCTCCAAAACGTGTATTTTGAAAGCATCAACGGCTTCTTCCCGGGTCGAAAATCGGTGTCCACGTAATTTGTTCTTCACGCTTGGGAATAAATAAAAGTCGTTGGGTGCCAAGTCGGGTCGTACCCGTCAATTCGATCATTTGACTATTTAAATACTCCGTTGTTGGAGTGTACGACGGACCCTCGAAAGTCACCACTTCGAAAGACTTAACCTCGACAAGACGAAACCTCGACAGGCGGAAACTCGAAATCATAAACAATGCAAACACTGCTCATCATACAACAACAGCTCATATGCGTCCCCATCGAGGGGCTCGAGCCTACCCTAATTTAGGGTTTAATTATTACAAAACTTCTACAATGTAACTAGAACAAAAATAAAACATAATGAGGGTAGTTATAAAATTGACGGACTACGATTTGCGATATTATCTAGCAGTGTGTTGCATAATTTCATTTCGGTAATATTCGATCTCTTCACTTTCATTATGAGTTCTTGCACAATTATTAAATCCAGAACTGGAAAGGATCTGTTAGAGATAGATGGATGGATATGTGTATTACCAAAATAAAGTGCGAGATAAAGTATGTTATTGGTGTTGCGTGGAAAAAAGTTCCGTAATGTGTAATGTGACCGTGAAAACTATAATATCAGATGGAAGACATGTTGTAGTAAGTAAAAAGATTGCAGAACATAGTCATATGCCTGAAACTGAACAGCTGGAAGCACGTAAATTGCAGGCTAAATTAAAACAGAAAGCCAATCTCAGTATGGATACACCCATCCAAATAATTCAACAGTGCGTGCAAAACATACCCACCACAAGTTGTCCCTTTATACCAAATAAAGATGCTATGTCGAGAACGATAAATAGGGAAAGAAATAAAGGAATACCTAATATTCCTAAGAAGCTGTCAGACATTGAAATTCCGGAAAATTACCAAAGTTATGAACCTGAGTCGTTTTTGGTTGCCCATTACGAGTACAACGGTGAAACTATAATCATCTATGCTACCGAACAGAATTTACGTTTGTTACATGCTGCCGATTATTGGGCAATGGATGGTACGTTTAAGTGCTGTCCAGCACCGTTGTGCCAAATGTACACTATCCATGGAAATGTTGGATTCTCAGGTAAGTACATAATTCCATAAAAAATATATGTGATGATATTAATTATTGACATGATGAGTTCCTTGGCCGAGCGGTTAAGTAGGTTCTGGGTTCGATTCCCGTGCCGTTAAAATGTATTTATTCTTTTAAACATTTCTGTAGATTAATCGCCGTAATTAGTTATTAAAACAGTGATGCCTTTGTAGATATAACAAAAAAAAACAAAACTAACCAATTTCTTTGTTCTTAGTCGTGGGCGGACCACTAGTTATACATTTTTGTATGTTTTGTCGGGTCTAATCACAATATATTATTTACACTAGTTACATAATTAGCCAAAACTGTACAATTCTAACGAAACGACTAGATAGTCAAATATGAGAAAGAATGGTATTGTGAAGTGAAATTAAATTGATGTTTATTTTTTGTTATTTGTATATTACATTACAGTGGCCAAATGTTTTCCTTTTCATTTGTTGTTTATTAAACGTAAATAAGAAGCAACTATGTTTTTAATCATTTCTCCCGTATGATACTTTATCTTATAACATTCAGTGATGACGTAAATCATATTTTAAGACTGTCAACAGGTCATCACTTATGAAATAATTAGTCTGAACAGGTAACAAACCACTATAATAATCGATAATGTTCAGTCAGACCCATATTTAGGTCTTAAATCCAACCGAAATTCCATTCTGTCAATGTTTTATCTTTCGAAGTTCCGTCTTGTCGAGGTCATGTCCTGTCGAGGTCCCGCCCTGTCAAGGTTTAGTCCTTTGAGGTAGTAATTGTCGAGGTCCCGCCCTGTCATGTTTTAGTCCTTTGAGGTAGGGACCGTCGAGGTTCCGTCGTGTCATGGTTTTGTCTTTCGAGGTAGTGACTGTCGAGGTTCCGTTTTGTCGAAGTTTTGTCTTTCGAGGTAGCGACAGTCGAGGTTCAGTCTTGTCGAGGTTTAGTCTTTCGAGGTAGCGACAGTCGAGGTTCAGTCTTGTCGAGGTTTAGTCTTTCGAGGTAGTGACTTTCGAGGTTCTGTCGTACACTCCCATTGTTGCGGCCGAGGTGTGACAGCTGGCGTTATCGTGGTGAAGGATTATTCTTCGTTGTCGATTGTTTTTGCGTATTTCTCCAAAGACTTCTGGCAAGCAAATGGTGGTGTACCATTCAGAATTAACCGTTTTACGATTCTCTAGTGGTACTGTAGCCACATGTCCACTAATACCAAAAAAGCAGGCAACCATTTGCTTCAAAGTGCTTTTTGCACGAACAACTTTAGTTGGGTTTGGCTCATTTTGGAACACCCAAACCGTTGACTGCTGTTTAGTTTCGGGATCATACGCATATATCCAAGATTTGTCTCCTGTGTAGATATTATGAATAGCTTTTGATGTACCACATTTGTATTTTTCTATAATTTTTTTGCACCAATCAACACGAGCCTGTTTTTGTTCAACTGTTAAGTTGTGCGGGATCCAACGAGAACAAATTTTTTTTACAGCCAAATGTTCGTGTAATATTTTATAAATACTCGTCATACTAATGCCCAGAAATGCCTCTATCTTGCGATATGTAACATGACGGTCTTGCATTATTAGTTCGCGCACAGCATCAATATTTTGTGGTACAACAGCCGATTTAGGGCGACCTTCTTTAAAATCGTCCGCAAGCATACGACGACCACGATTAAACTCACTGGATCAATGATACACAGTGGTTTTCGATGGGGCTTCCTCCCCAAAAGTCGACAAAAGTTGATCCATGCACTGTTTTTGAGTTAATCCACGCCGAAAAACGTAATAAATCATAGCACGAAAATTTTCACGAGTCAAATCCATGGTGATGATAGACAATGAATTTTAAAAATGGCGCCACAATGTAAAAACAATTGACAGATGAATGAAACAAACTTTATTTTACAGCCAAAGAGTTCTATTTTTAAATGTTATAATTTCTTTTTAAATATTGTTTATGTAACTGGCCAGTTCCGGATACATAAATAGCAGCCCTTTTGTCTTGAAAGTGAAAAAGGTCGGTGGCTAGTGTACTCCACGGGCGCTCAGGGGCTACTTGTTTTATAATAGGCTCCATTACATTGTCCTTTAGGATTTCAGCGCATGTCTTACAAGCTTTGACATATTCTGTCAGGTCCCTGGTTCGATCCCGGGTTTCGGCACCATGTATTATAGCTTTTATTAGTATAATACAAATAAATAATAATACACAAGACAAATTGAAAGTGCCCAATCATCGATTCTTGAAACATGTTTCGTCGCGCTGGTTAACATTAGGACCGGCGGCAGAGAGGACTTTAGAACAGTGGCCAGCAATAATAGAATATTTCACGAAATACTTAACGAAGTCCAAATCTCCACCAATATCCATGAGCTACAAAAATATTGTCAGCTTCTTAAAATAGACCACTGCAAAGGTCGAACTGACATTTATAGCGCACAGTGCACAAACATTTTCACCTTTTACTGCCTAGTCCACATCTTGCATCTGGAGTTGTCGCGCCTAATAAGAACTCTGATTTGCCGTATTTGTACGCTGGAAGCGCAAAGCTCAAATGACGCATTTTCGATAAAATATTATTTGCCATTAGAGAAAATAGTTCTCGAGACATCGGAACAAGACCTGATAAAAAAACTGGACAAAACAGACCAGATTACCTTTATGAACAAAGTCAGAAAACATTATGAAGCAGCATGCCGCCATCTTATGGCGAAGACATCGGTATCGAATAATTTGTTAACATATCTGTCTGTGCTTAGCCCGAAAGCATGTGATAACCAAAGAAGCATTGTAAAGGTTGCATTGGCCATGCCATTCCATTTCAGTGAGACTGAATTAATAAATGAGTACATTTTATACCATACAGAAAAACCAATTTTAAATAAGGATGATGCTGCTGTTCGTGTAGATTTATATTGGGCTAAAATTTTTGAAAACAAGTGTCAATCTGGGCAAAATACCTTTTTTGCCTCCTACATTAGAAAAAAATGTGAAAGCCGCACTTGTATTGTCCCATGAAAATGCTCAAGTGGAAAGAGGACAGTCGGGCAACATCATGACTGACGAAAGGAGTAGTACTTCTGAAAGAACTTTAGACTCGATCTTATCGGATTTGCGTTAGTTGCAGAAGAAGCTGCAAATGTGCCTCTTATCGTTTACAAGGACTTGATCTCTAAAGTAAGACAAATTGTCAAGTATCTCAAAAAGTCTCCTACCAAAACTGATCATTTAAACACATATTTAAGAAATGAAGGTAAACAGTTGGTATTAATTTTGGACTGTAAAACTCGCTGGAGCAACCTCGCAAACATGATAACAAGATTTTTATGGTTAAAAGATGGAGGAATGAAAGCCCTAATTGACTTCAAAAACGAAACTACTTTTACTAATGCTGAAATTTAAATACTAACAGATCTCTGTCAATCTCCTTAAATATTATTAAAGCTACCGTGGAGGCAATCTGCAGAGAGGATGCTAATTTGCTAACTGCAGAGGCTGCCCTGAAATTTATGATCTCAAAACTCGATGAAAGAGACTGCACAATAAGCCGACAGTTAGTAGAAACTTTGAAAATAAGAATTGTACAACGTCGACAACCTGAAATTGTTGGTACACTTAAGTATTTACACAACCCCACAAGTTTTTACGCAGAAAGTTCATGTGACGTATTCAAAAATCCAACATGTGAGACAGTAACTAGATTCATAATAAGGATTATTAAGAAAACTTTCCAACAGGCGAAGCCACAGTTTAAGCTGACGAAACCGATGATGATGACGTGGCACTTATCCATTACCAGCAGCAAAGAGCATATGAAAAATCTTTAACTTTAAAGGAACAAATAAGAAAAGTGATCGAAAAGAAAATCAAATACACCATCAATATCCTCTGCAGCTACTGTACCAGCTGACAATGACGATTTGGAAACTCTTTGCCGAGTACAAATAGCACTCTTTGATAGAGGGGGGCCAACACTTTCGGGCGCGGTAACGGGATGCCCCGTTTTAGATAGAAATTGAATAATATCACTACGAATTATCCCGTGTTTGCGGCGCTCTCTCTAAAAGTCACTACGGTGATCGCCGCCGAGTAAAATGCATTATATTAATATGTAGCTCACGTTTACTGCCATTTTCTGAAGTTAAATTACTGTTCTACTGTCATGGGTACAAGACCTTATGCATGTGTGTTTGATGTTCACGCAAACATGCAAGAAAATTTTCGTAATTGACAGTACGGCGTACCCCGTTGTACTTGTATGGCAACCAGGGGTGCGGGGCGATCAGTGCCTCGCCGAGCGCGGATACAAACGGACGGGTGCGGTCGGTTTCGCGCGAAAAACATCTGATTCAAAAGGTAAGCGTAAAATATGTTAGTAGTTCGTTAATTATGATCAAAACATACTTATTATGTAAAAATACTGCGATTTTATGGATGACTTCACACGTTTACTTCAATAGGTAGTTATAAGTTATAGGTAATATTTTGTTACGATTGTTTCTAGATGAGCTGGGAAAAAGGTGAAGAGCACCTTCGACAACTGCTGGACGATGCTTCTACTCCAGGTTCAACATCTGAGCGCGATCCTTATAGCGACGAAGACGGCGAATATGAACGCGGATTACCAACCTAATCTTGCCGAGTTGTCTAGTTCAGATGCAGAAGGAGAAACGAGTGAATCGGAACATGCGTCAATATTAGGTGAATCAACTCAAGAAGACGAAGAAGGGAATCTAAGCCAAGAACTACCACCACCACCTAGTTTCAAGGTATCTTTAACTCCTGTGATGATCCAGACTGTACAATCAGATTCTCATAATATATCCCCACGCTTGAAGTTGGTGCCGAGGTGGCTATACCTCAGAATAGAAACTTTCAATCATCCGTAAGAGTTCATCCTTCTTCTGATAAAACTGAATCTCCAGTACAAGACCCAAACTGCACACCATTGTTGATCAGCGCTAATGCTTCCGTACAAAATTGCCCTGAAAGTGTACTACAAGATCAAATCTTACCACCGTCGTCCATTAGTGTTGATGTTTCTTCTTCAAACAACCCCGAAATTGGAATAAGAGGCTAAAATCTCCCAACATCGTCAAACAACTTAAATGCTTCTTTAGAAAATCCTTTTGAGATTCAAATACAAGAACAAATCCCGTCACCCTCACCCGTCAGTATCGATATTCCTTCAAACAACCAGCCTGAAACTGGATTACATCTTCAAAATCCCTCGCTATCGCCCGTCGAAGGTGAACCTTCTTCTGAAAGCCAACAAGATAGTATGAGACCGGAGGGTATTGAACACATTATATTACCATCTACATCTAGCAACAACCTAGTAACTCCTCCTAATACTACCACCGAAAATTCAAATGAAGTGATAGATAACGACGAATGGAGTTTTTCTGTTGAGCCAATTCCTGAGTTTGGTTTTGACATTTTTTCTCAAGGACTTCGCGTTGGAACCGACTGTGATGTTACAGAGCTAGATATTTTCAAATTGCTGCTATCAGAGCAGTTATTAGATTTTATAATAACTAGAACAAATGCTTATGGTGCTAATTTGGTAAACGTCAACAGGCCACATACAAGACATAGCTGAAAGCAGTCTTTTCGACCAGTAACGAAGGATGAGATGTTGGCTTTTTTGGGTTTGTGCCTTCTGCAGGGCCAGACTAGACCACCAAAAAGACGAACAATGTTTTCATATTCTGATCCCTTATATTACCACCCATTTTATTCTTTTATAATGTCTGCAAGACGATATGAACAGATTTTGCGTTGTATTTCCTGTGCAGAGGAAAACGCCAAAGGAGAGAAAAAAGTAAGTGATTTTATTGAAGCTCTCTGTGAAAATTTTCGAAAAATATTTGGCCCAGAACAGGAGCTCTCTCTAAACGAGACTTTAATATTATTCAGAGGAAGATTACACTTTCGGCAATACATAAAATCCAAGAAAGGTCGCTATGGGATAAAGTTTTACGAGTTAACATCGGCAGAAGGATATGTTCTTAATATAGTTATGTACTCTGGCAAAGAGATGGATTCTGAAGAAGGGATAAAGAAAACTGAATAAATTGTGATGAAGCTATTAAGGCCTTATTTAATGAAAGGTCACCACGTATTCATGGATAATTTTTACAATGATGTGGAACTGAGCCAAAAATTATTAGATCTACGTACTCATACGACTGGAACTCTGAAGAAAAACAGAAAAACGAATCCAAAAGTACTCATGACCAAGAAAAGAAGCTTAAGAAAGGAGACCATTTTTAGAGTCGCAAGAAGCAAGTTTATGTGTCAGTTGGAAGGACAAGCGACCAGTTTACGTATTGACTACAAAGGTTCATCCCAAGCTTAAGACTTTTTTAAATAAACATAGAAAAATCACGGAAAAGCCAGAAGAGGTTGCGAAATACAACAAGTATATACTTGTGGGTGGCATAGAAAGAAAGTGCTCTTTCATTTGCTAGATGTCACTGTATGGAACGCATTCTACTTGTACAAAAAATACTACAACAGAAACCGCAAATTTGAGTTTTTAGACTTTTGTGATGCCCTCATTAAGCAAATGACCAAAGTCAGCAATGACCTGAAGGGTAGGGACACTGTAAGAGCAGGAAGTACTTATTCTAGCAGACGACACACACAATCAGCTACTTTATCAGTAGCGGGATCTTCGGTACAGCAGGCTCCAAGACAAGGCGGTCATTGGCCTGAAGATATACCAGTTCCTGAAAATTCTAAGAGGAATGTCAAATATTTAAACTGCTGCCTGTGCACTAAAATCAAAAAGCATAAAGAGACTAGGTACAGGTGTAAGGGATGTCCCGATAAAACTCCTCTTTATCCTCCATGTTTTGAAGAATGGCATGAGAAATATGTTGAGTAATACTAAAGAAAAAATATTGTTCGGGAGGAACATATCAAAATTTAAGATTTGATTTTACATTTAATCTTTTAATTAATTAAAAGACCTAGATGCGAGTGCATCATATGAAGTAGTGAATGAGAAAGAAAGACAGGTAGGCAGGTGTTGACGTCAGCAACTCTTGTTGTTCCATCTTGTCCAGGGAATAGACGACTCACTCAGCCGACCCACGAGAAAGTGCCCTGGAGAGAGAAAAAGGAAATCGTCAGGGGAACTGGATAAAGGACACAAGGGACGACTGTTTAGTACTGCCTCCACTTGTGTAAATAATGTACATATTTCTTCGAAAGTAAGATGGGAGGAGCCCATGACTCTTTTTAGGTGGTATTTAGCTGATTTTACTCCGGCTTCCCAAATGCCGCCGAAGTGAGGAGCGTAAGCAGGTATAAAGTTAAATTTAATATTCTCTTGCACCGCATACTGAGATAGAAATTCGTCATTATTATTTTGCCTCAAAAAATCAGCCAAATCCTTATTAGCAGCAACAAAATTACGACCATTGTCGCAAAATATTTCGACAGGCTTCCCTCTACGAGATACAAAGCGTCTTAACTTTTTAATTGTTGCAACAGATGGGCACATTCTTGATGTGTTTGGCCCTTACCCGGCAACTACTTCAGATGCGGACATCATGAAAGCCTTGTTCCAAAATGAAAATGACGATTTAAGAATATTTTTTCGACAAATTAAGGTTCGTTACATTATGTAGATGGGTGGTAAAAGTGGTAAATGGCCGTTTTAAAAGAGATTATAAATTATTTAGATGTGATCATTTTAATATTGCTGCCACCCATCTAATGGACTTCCGAATTTGTGCAGCTTTCATTAATGCATTCCATCCAGTAATTGTTAATAGACCGGATGCTGAAATTATTTTAAATAGAGCATTAGAAAGAAAAATATGCCTAATGTTTTAGGCGACATAATAAATGCTAATAGAATAAATCGCTACCGAGCCCAATTCACCAGAATAGATGGGCAACTTCCAGAGTTAGATTTTTTTCCACAAATGACCATGTCTGATCTTATAATATTTGCATAAGGTATATACCAAATAAAGCAGGCTCGCAGCTATTATGGCGAACATATAAGACAGCATGGCACATTTGAGGTGGAAATTTCTAATGAACTGGAAGTTGTATCCCAAATAGTGCGGTCATCACATGAGAATGTACTTGTGCGGGGTCGTATCAAGCCTCGTCATCAATCTGGTAAGTTTTATTATACATATATATTGTTGGCGAGGCAAGGTTCTACCTGGAATGATGTAATAGTTGGTTACTATTGTAATTGTATATGTGGACTCCGCACTGTTGGTTGCTGTGCTCATGTGATGACCATTGTATGGTATTTAGGTTGGGCTCGGCACCAAGAAAGCATAGTAGCATCGGCTTTATTTCTGGATGGAATTCTAGTTAGAGAGGATGTGGAAAATGAAATTGAATAAATAAAAAAAAAAATTGAGAATTTTTTAATGGAATACCCTTAATAAAATTGAAAAAGTATGTAGAACTTGATTTATTTTCTTAAACCTGAATTCCATAATATATTAATTCATAGGTACAAACTGCAAAATATATCAGAGTACAGGTACTAATAGGTTTATTGTTTTGTTTTAAAATGTTGTAGTAGGGTGCTCGACTTTATGAACCTCCTTAACATCTGCTCTGTCTAACAATCCGGCGTTATGGCTTTAGGTAACACCAATGTTTGAGATTACATTTCAATTGATTGTGAGCAAGTTGATTATGTTTCCTTTCACGCCAGAGCTTTACTTACTGATGAAGCTGTATTTCTTGCTAGATTCTATGTACCGTACACCACCACATCGAGATATGCACTGGTAATGGCCAACACTCGTACGTAGCAGTATTAATTAACACTGTGACACTAGTTAACATTATTATTTTGTACATAATTCAATTTATTAAGTAAGTAGTGCACATCACACACAAGTATGAATGAATGAATGAAGAACTTGAAATGGAATGTAAAAAATTTACAATTGATTGAGGCCACCTGTCATATTAGGTTATGTGTTACCTTTATTAATACTTTTAATGTTTTTGTACAAAAATCTCAGGCCGAGATATTCTAAAATAATAATTAAAACATTATTATTGAATAATAAGGTATCTAAATAGCAAGTGTACGAAGTCACGGCCCCGGTTCCATAGCTTCGTGAAACGTCTCCTTTTAATTTCTCAACTTTGACGAAAACTACTTAAATACACTGTTTTGTTATTGGTTTTATGAACAAACGTTTTTAAACGTTAGTATTTCATGATCGTTTTCGTGATTCTTTGCATAATTTTGTTATAAAAATTCCGATTTAAGTTGCACAAATTTCTGCGCATTTTGGTAATTTTTTCGCCAGTGACAACTGGATTCAAGACTTTTGGTGAAGTGATGATTTGGGGGATTCTCGATCATTCGGCTTCGGATGACCACTTAGATTGGAAGATCAATTATTTCACGTCGTTGGACATGTTTCGTGGGTTTCGTGCAGGCAGAGACGGTGGCGTCTTGATTCGGGATTATATTCCTAGCCGATTGCCCACTTCTCTGGCTGTTTTGCGAGCGCACGTTTATTTTCCTCCAAAAGGTATTTATTGATCATTTTTGTAATATTTAAAACGAGATTCTAATAGATTTTTATCTTCATATTCAGTTATGTAGGTAGCTTGTTACTCGTTATTTCATGCTGCGAAATTAGTCTAGGTTTCCTATCAGTGCCCTATGCTTGAGCTTTCTGACACCGCATCTGTGGCTAGGATCAGTTTTCTATTACATTCCTTTTAACTGTCATTTAATTTATGCATTACGTTCGTCGTTATAGAATTTCACACGCGTCCCTTTTATATGGCTTGCTTTAGCTTACCCTTGCATATTTAATCGCTTTCAGGAGGTTTAGAGCGAGGGGTGCTTCGCTTTATCCACTCGTACGTACGTATGAGCTGTCCGCCTCGCCCTCATCTGAGTGTTGGTACCTGTAGTACCACGGCAGCCAACAATCAAGTAGGATCTTTCCTTTTCTTTTAACGTCGGAACCTTTCTTCGGTACCGTCCCGGTCACGGTTAGTAGTATATTATTGGGCATTCTAGACCACCTCCGTTCGCGGCAGGCTCACGCCTGACCTCACTCCGGCAATCTAGAATGCCCAATAATACACTACCCCGCGGTGAGCCTGATCTCACTCCGTTAGCCTAGAACGCCCAATATTACGTTCAGTTATTGCTCTTTCCGATAAAAACCCGTTCAGTTACCGATCGTTATCATACATAACTGACATCTGTTAAAAGCCTGTTGGAAAATCCATGCTTGCCTATCATGTTGTACATAATATGAACTGTTGGTTTATTAAGAATTGTAATACGAAAATCATATCAGTCGCTCGAAGTCTATGATATCGAATTGACATTCAAGTAGATGCATCATGAAATTTGTAAAACAAAAAGAATCATTAAAGCTTAATGCAGTGTGTTCAGTAGAAAAGAATAATGTGTCACGCCATGGAAAATTATTGCCTAATACAATACGATGCGTGATTTGTGGACCTTCTAACTGCGGAAAAACTAATTTAATGATAGGACTTTTGTTACATGAAAATGGGTTAAGGTACAAGAACCTGTACGTATATTCTAAGTCCCTATACCAACCGAAATACGTATTTTTAGAAAAAGTTATAAAATTGGTGCCAGGTATTTCGTTTTACAAATACCGTGAAAGTGATGAAGTCCTATCATCTAGTGAAGCGAAAGCTAATTCCATAATAATATTTGACGATGTTGCATGCGAAAACCAAAACAACATACGTGATTTCTTTGCAATGGGAAGACATAAAAATATAGATTGCTTTTATTTGAATCAAACATACTCGAAGATTCCTAAACAATTAATTAGAGATAATTCAAATTTAATTGTTTTATTTAAACAAGATGACATTAATCTAAAGCACGTTTATGAAGAGCATGTGTGCTCTGATATGTCATGGCCGCAGTTTCGGAATATGTGTTCTAAAGTATGGAACGAACCATACAGTTATGTTGTAATAAATAAAGACTGTGAAAAAAATAATGGTTGCTACAGAAATAAATTTGATACATATATTATCTTTGGTTAAAGAGTTTATATGAAGCGTTACACATAAATATTATAAGTATCATATTTGCAACGAATAGAATAGAAGGTATTGAAACAAATATGGACAAGCAATTAAAAAAACAAATAATTAAATCAGCAGCGAGTATTAAAAAAAAAGTAAAGCTGATGAAAGCCAAACAAAGTAATAACAATGAAGTTTTGGAATCAATTTTCCGACCAATAACAGAACCGTTAAGCAGAATTAGTGACCAGAGTGCTAAACAAGGAACAACAAAGATGTGTGATCAGTCAACTAAAACAGAAATGAGTGACTTTTCTGACAGTGACAATGAAGAATTTTCAAGTGAAGATTTTGAAACTGAAGATGACTCAAAGCATGATTCGACTATAGTCAGCTCACCCCATAAATCTAATGACTCTTTTAAATCTCTTAGTTCTGAATCAAGTCCAAACAGACAGACTCTATCATGGTCTTTATCTTCAGACATTATACCGAATGTAACATTTGGTCTACGTTCAGAATGTGGGAAGCTTATGATGGGTAATGTAAGAGTTTATGACGAAGATGATCATATAAACATTGGTGGTAATAATTATAAAAAAACAATGGGGCTAATGCAACTGTTAACTCAAAACGTACCGAATCTTGATTTGATAACTGAAAGTGATAAGCAATATTATAAACGAATGTTGTTGGAAACAAATGCTCATCGCAGAGATTTTGATCCAAAAAAACCTATTAAAAGTAATAAAGGTTTAAAATATAATAACATCATCAAACCCCTCTTCAAATTTTCAAAGTACGACGGTACAAGCACTGAAAGCTTAGCACAAGGAACGGGTCTACCGGTGTTAAAAAAAGTTAAAGAAAATACTGATTATATATACTGGGACGATCCAAATGAATTAGTAGAAAGATTAAAATTGTTGATAGCTTCTAGAGATGCTGGCAACACCGGACTTGACAATGAAATAATATCTATTATTGAAGAGTTACGGGAAGCAAAAATTATTGCTTAAAAAATATGATACCAATTGGAATGCTTTAGTTGATTTTCGTATTTCTTATAGCAAACACCTAGTGCCCTAATAAAATGAATGTGGATAAATTTGGTCATCACGTGCATAAACGTTTACGTTTAATGGATTACGTAGATATAATTAACGATGCCTTAGTGAAGTCTGATACAGGACATTATGATTTAAAACAAAATAGATTGCTTGGTCTTCCGACGCCAGTATTTGACGACGAAGCGACAAGTAAACAATTTGTTGAACACGTGTTAAAAAAATATTATCGAAAACAGGAAGTTGACATCAATGTGAAAAATACATTGGACTTATCCTTACAACAGTATAAAGAGAAACTTGACAAAGTTTTTGCTGCAAATTATTACACCAAGGCTGAAATTGACCTAATGCTAAAGAAACGTGCTCCGAAAGCGCAAAATGAGTAAACTTTTTGTTGTTAACGAGCTTCATAAACCAGCAAGGAAAAATTTTATGCGTCGTTCTACAATTATTAAAGGAATTGATGACCTATGGCAAGCTGACCTTATTGATATGCAGAAATATTCTAATGAGAATAAAGGGTTGAAGTATATACTTGTTGTAATCGATGCATTGTCTAAATTTGCTTGGGCTGTACCTATAAAAGCGAAAACAAAAGAAGAAATGTTTAAGGCCATGAAAAAAATTTTAACAGAATCAGGTCGTTGTCCTATGAATTTGCAAACGGATTTGGGAAAAGAGTTTTATAATTCACTGTTTCTCAATTTAATGAAACAATTTAAAATTAACCATTATTCATCATTTTCTACAAAAAAAGCAGCTATTGTTGAAAGACTGATAAGAACTTTAAAAACAAAACTTTACAAACATTTTAGCTTTCATGGTAAATATCATTGGATAGGAAATTATCTCAAATCAATTGTGTGGTCCTACAATAACAGTGTTCATCACACTACTAAATATAAACCTGTTGATGTTAATGTTACAAACGAGCACCTTGTTAAAGAAAATATCTACAAATCGCAAATAAAAGATAGATCACATAAAAATAAATATAAAGTCGGTGATAAAGTGCGCATCAGCAAGTATAAAACCGATTTTGCTAAAGTTGAGTTGCATTTACCAGGTTACCAATTTTGTGGTCCTGGTACTAAATTAAAACAACGTTTGATACGAGGTGACAGAGGTATTAATAAATTGGACACAGCTTGTATGCACCACGACATTGCGTACACAAATAAAGATTTAAACTTGCGTCATAAAGCTGATTTAGAATTAATTGAAATGGCAAAAAAGAGATTACAATCTAAAGATGCAAGCAAAAGGGAAAAAATTGATTCTTGGTTAGTAAAAAACATAATGAAAGCCAAATTGAAAGCCGGAGCAGGCATCAATACTTTTAAGAGAGTTGTTAGTAAAATTCGTTCTAAATTGAAGAACTTGAAATGTAAAGATAAAAGTATAGCAATTAAAATTGCATATGCAGCAGCAAAAAAAATCTTTAAGAAGAACAATGGAATAAAGTTGCCACGCATAATATCTATTCCAAAAACTGGAGGCATATTGCCCCTTATACCTATATTTGCTGGACTCTCTGCTTTGGGTTCATTGGCCGGAGGAGCTGCAGGTATTGCAAAAGCAGTTAATGATTATAAATCTGCTCAAAAAAAATTAAAAGAATCTGAGAGGCATAATAAGACGATGGAGTCAATTGCTATTGGAAAAGGGTTATACATCAAACCTTACAAAAAAGGAACAGGACTATTTGTTAACAGTTCAAAAAACTAAAGAATAGGCTACCCAAACGTGCTCTCACTAATTTTGATTTAATAAAATATACCTATGATATACCTTACTTTAGAGATGTATATATGAGAGACACATTACCGAAAAAACCAAAAAAAGTTGAAAGTGCGATACTAAATTTAGATATTTCAAAAAATGAAGGCACACATTGGGTAGCTTATGTTAAAATTAACAACCATTGTGAATATTTTAATAGCTTCGGTAATTTGAAACCTCCATTAGAATTCATAAAATATATGAAAGGCGTTACGATTAGTTACAATCATGTACAATTTCAAAGTTTTGATACTGTTAATTGTGGACATTTATGTATACACTTTTTAAGAAAATTTTGGAAAAATCATAAATAAAAAGCCAATGTTATAGGAAAACTCTATCATTTCAACCATGGCTTTCACGCTGTCTATAACTGGACATAAATCTGTGTTGTCCACAAATTATTCACCTCCTCTGGAACTAAGTACTGGATATGAATGTGCATTATTATATTTCTCAACCTTTAATTCCATACCAAACATCGATGCAAAAAATAATAAGTTTTATTACGATGACTATAAAATTCTTGAGATACCAGAGGGATCTTATGAACTACAAGATATCAGCGATTTTTTACGAGCTAATGTAAAAGATTGTGTACTAAAATTATCATCAAATAATAATACACTGAAAGTTCAGTTACAATGTTCTAAGGACATTCATTTTGAGAAAGAAAATTCGTGCGGCAATTTATTTGGTTTTGGGAAGGAGACGCTAAAAGCTAATATAATACACGAATCCCGATTTCCAGTAAGCATTTTGTCTACAACCATAGTGCGAATCGAATGTGACATTGTAAGTGGCTCATTTGTGAACGGTAAACCAAGGAATATAATTTATGAATTTGCACCTACAGTACCACCTGGCTATCGTGTAGTGGAAATACCTAAAAACTTGATATATTTTCCTGTCAACCAACAATCAATAAGTGAAATAAATATAAAACTACTAGACGCTAATAATAACTTTGTAAATTTACGTGGTGAAGAAATACAGTTGTACTTACATTTGAGAAAAAATGATCGACTATAACAAAACCAGGAGCAAACCTCAAAAATCTGTCAGTATAAAAGTTGCAACTCAAAAACCAACACGTCATACGAAGAATATAAAAAAACTAACGAAAACAAATAAAGAATTCCTTAAATTAATTGGCTTGTTAAAATGAGTATTTTAAATGTGTTAGAATCTCCAGTGTCCGATAACAGTATAGAGAGCTTTGAATTGCACTCGTACAAGCCATACGTGACAAGTTTCAACAAGAATGATGAAATCCGAATACCTATCAACCAACAAGATTTATACGTCTTACCTTCTGCCAGTACTTTATATTTGGAAGGACAAGTAAAAGTTTACCACAATGAAACTCGAGCATCAGTGAACACTTTTAGTTTTGTAAATAATCCTATATTGTTTTTATTTCAAGAGATTCGTTACGAATTAAATGGAATTGAAATAGATAAAATCAAAAATGCTGGCATCACAACGATTATGAAATCATATTTGTCAATGACGGAGAGCGAATCCAAGCCTGCGAAGGTTTGGGGATGGTCTTTGAACGGTACCTCGATTCAGAACAGCGGTATATTTTCTGTATCCATACCATTAGATAAAGTTCTAGGTTTTGCAGAAGATTATAAAAAGATAATTATGAATTGTAAGCATGAATTGGTGTTGTTAAGAAGCAACACAAATTTAAATGCCATAAAACTAGGCGAAAAGGAAGTATTGGATGACATAATTATAAACAAAATAGTTTGGCGAGTACCACACGTGAAAGTGTCTGACCGTGAGAAGATCGCTTTATTGAAAAATTTAGAAAGAGACCAAGATATAACTCTTGCGTTTAGAAATTGGGACTTGTATGAGTATCCATTACTTCCAAGAACCCGAAAACATACTTGGTCTATAAAAACGTCTTCACAGATAGAAAAGCCTCGATATGTTATACTAGGTCTGCAAACTGATCGCAAGCAAAACGCGAAGAGTTCTATGTCTGAATTTGATCATTGTAATTTAACAGACGTAAAAATATTTTTAAATTCTGTCTACTTTCCATATGAAAACTTGAACATAAGTTTCTCAGATCAAAAAGTGTCTTTATTATACGAACAATATTGTAGATTCCAACAATCGTATTACGGACGTCGAGCAGAACCGTTGTTAAGTTTGTAAGAATTTAAAGATATAGCGCCTTTGTTTGTTATTGACTGCTGTCGTCAGCAAGAGTCATTGAAGGGTTCAGTTGATGTAAGACTGGAAATGGAAGCAGATCAAGACATACCTGATAAAACCTCTGCTTATTGTCTAATACTTAACGACTGCATTTTTGAATACAAACCTTTAAGCAGTATTGTTAGAAAAATATCATAATGAATCAACAACCGATATTTGTTGACTTACAAGGATTCAAGGATTCTAAGAATGAATTTATTATTAAAGAGCTAGCAATAGCAACTAATGACTGGACCCAAGTATTTGTAGTTAAACCTCCATATGCCTACTCAACCTTAACAAAAGAAGAGAAGAAGCAAGTTAATTGGTTAGAAAGAAATAGAGGCATATTTTGGAGTGAAGGCTTCATTGACTATAAAGAGTTTGGACGATTTATTCAATTATATTTAGAAAATAAGAGTATTTTCGTTAAAGGATGTGAAAAAGTAAAATGGATTAAAAAAATCTGCGAAAATTGTAATATTACAGACTTTGGTGAAAAAGGATGTCCAAATTTGACTGTGTTACATGAAAAATATAAAAGTTGTGAATTGAACTGTATTATCCATAAGAAACAATGTGCACTTAAAAACAGTATTTGCTTACGGAAATAGTATTTTGATAATAATATGTATCAGTTCAAGTTTTTTTAATAAAATATAAATAAGCTTGATAATGTTATATAAGTTCTATATTTGATTTTGATGTAATATATTATTTAAGACTACTTCTTTTGTTAATTATTTTTTTCTTTGTTTTTATTGTAGTAAATTGTTATTAGTACCATAAGAGAATAAAAAGAAAATTATTTTAATTAATGCTATATTTTATTTCTCATTTCTGCAAATAATTCTTAAAACTAGGTAAGGTTCTTATAACTAGGTTAGGCTAGGCTAGGTTTTAACTAGGTTCTTATAAGTAGGTAATTTATTTTACAATAATTATCATGAATCTTATTGATTGCGTTCGGTTCGCTGCATGCTCGTCGTACAAGCTCGCCTCGGCGCAGTCAACAGCGGTGGTGGCAATGCGACGTGACGGTGTGCGTTCCAAATATTCTGTTCATTTACAACTGCCTGTAACAATAAGAGTTTAAATTTAATGGAGAAATTAACAAAAGATAAAAAAATAAAATTAAATATTATAATATTTGCTAGCTAAGACTTACCGAGTTATATCTATGTGGCACGATTTTTCGTTCCTCACACCGAGCTCTGCACCAATCTGCCACAGCAACTGTGTTGTTTTGTACAATATATTATCACTTTCATCATAAACTAAATATTGTGCTTTCGAATTTGCCACCACTTGAACTTCAGTTTCTGATTCGACACATTTTAAAAGTTCTACACGTAACACGTATTTGGGGATGTCATTACTCATCGCAGCAACGTAACTCGTTTGAGTTTGCACAGAACTTTTTCGTGATTCTGACATAACGGTAGCGAACCGAACGCTATGAGCACGAGTAAAGAAATGAAGATTAGTGTGTACCATAGTTACATGATTCATTTACCTATCTGTATAATAATGAATAAGACACCATATGCATCGTCGCCGTCACCCGCGTCGCCCTACGCTGCACTAGTAGACATGTTATAACTTGTCTTTATACATGACCATAGCGACGCGGACGCCGCCGCCGCGCGATCATCACTTTTCATGTCTTGACATGATTTGTGTAACTTGATATATGTGTATGCAGGGTCTTATAGATAATACAATGAAACAAAGTAAATTACATAGACAAAAACCTATATTAATTTAAAAAATTACAATTTTAAAATCATATCAAACATAAAATAATCCAAACCTATAGTTAACATTTCATTTTCAATAAGAGAATTCTCATCACAATTATTCATAAGAACTTCATGTATAACTTTATGAGAAAATAAAGCATACTGCTTAATAATATATTTAATTTTTGTAATACAGTTTATTATATCATTATTTAAGCTACACAGATATTTTAAATACAAGTACAAACAATTTGAGTAAAGAGATAAAGTTTCTATTAATTTTGGAATAATGTGTATATCACAAAATTTATTACAATATAAATAGTCGTACAAATCTGATGAATTCAGTTTGTTGCAATAGTAAAATTCATTTTCAGAGATAGAAACCACTTCATTATCGTCTTCTAATACCAAAATTTTAGGTTTGAATTCAATGTCCGCCCAAAGCCCTATTTTTACATATATATTTTTATAATCATATGTACGCTTAAGAATACAAATATTCGCTAAATATGAGTGACTTTTCATATTGAAAGTATGTCGATATGTCCCCATGCTTTAGTGGATACTCTGTCTGTGGATATCAAGCGCTTGTCGTCGTTAGAAGATAGTGCCACTTTATTAACACTACGAGTAAATATCTCGTGCTTTATTGTATTAAATAGCACATTTTTTTTGCGCACTACGTCACCTGTAAATAAAGTATTCTTGTAATCTGTAATACTAAAATCTCGAACAACACATCTCTTTATTCCTTTAGCTCTTTTTATTTCACAATCCTCAGCTTTTACACAGTACAATTTTGAACGTAAGCCTACAAATTCATGAACAATTTTTCCACCTAATTCATCTTTGAACATGCCAGGGATATTTTTGTTTACAAGTGGAATATTGTAAACATTAGACGGGTCAAAATTACTCGTGTCAAAATAATCCACGAAATAGGTTTTCAAGTCATCATAGAAATCATTGGTGTCTATATGATATATCAAACTGTCTGTGTCTGTATAACACATCCGCAAACGATTTCCGTAGATCGGTTGAAATATTGAGTAATGAAAATCGTACATATGCGCTTTTGATACTTCTAACACTGAAAATCCAATGTAAAAAGGTTTGTCTAGTGTAACTTGATCAGGTCTAAGTTGTATTGCAACCAAGTTTTCGCTGAAAATTGAAGCGCTATGAAAATTTGGTCTGGCAATCAGTGAATCAGCAGTGATTTTCTTTTTTGTTTTGTTGTCCTGATCAGACCATTGATTTGCTAGATAGACTTTTACCCTTTTTTCAGTATTTTCGATTGTTTTTCCAAAAATACTATTGATAAGAAGCTTAAAAAAATCTTGTTCAAAAGTGGACCGTGCTTGTTGTCGTAATTTTGTATTTAAATCAATATAATATTTTAAGTAAGATCCTTGATTAAAAGAAATGGCGCGGTGGATTTTTTTTAATATTAATCCATGTTTAAGACATTTTTTCAAATGCACATAATGCATTACATAATTATATTTATCATAAAGATTTGGCACAAGCTTTGAAGCTTTTCCGCCGGGCGGTACACATTTCTCAGGACAAAATGGCAAGTCGTTATGCTTCTGATGCAAGTGTTTTGGATATTCGAGGTCAACCTCTAGAAAATAGCCCTTGTCAGAATTATCTGAAATATTATTTACGTTTAAAGTATCGATTTCATTTTGTGTTAGAAATTTAAAATCTGAATGGGGCATTGCTTGACACATACTGTATCCATACAAATTTACACAATCAGTATACACGATAAAAGAATCAGGTTTTTTGGAGTCGTAATCAGACATGTACTTATTATTTGCTTTAGCGTGTCTGTGGGAAGACATGCACACACCTCCTCTGATACCGGATTGGATCATTCTTATCATTGATAGATCATCGATGAGCTCTAATTCAACTTGTGTTTTATATAACATTGCATCAAAAGACAAACTTGGGGCTGTTAAATAAAAAGCTGGGTCTAACTGATAATGCCTTTTACATGTTTTTCTAAAATGTTCAAATACATCGCTTAGAAGCAAGACGTCTGTTTTGAGATACAAGTCAGTATACTGACCCAAAGTCCAGACCAAACCGACTTTGCGTGCAAATAGTCAGTATCTGATATCTCCTCGTTTGTAAGCGAGCTAAAAAAATCATCTTTGCTTGGAAGAGCTTGATCATTATAACATGACCATTTGTTTACATACTCATAAGGATAAACACCTTTACGTGAAAGCAGATGAAACTGAGTTGCATCAGGATAATATGAACGCAAATGTTCTAAGTCTTCTTTTTTCATTGACTCAACAAGTTTATCCAAACTTGTACCTAAAAATTTGAATGAATCAACAAATCGCAAAGGAAAAAAATCTTTATCTGACACTTGAATTAATTTTGTAAAAGAAATGTAGTTTTCTTTTGTTTTTGGAATTATTTTGACTTGTCCATGAGTTTGACCCAAAGTTTTGATAAATAAGTGACAATCGTATCCTGCTAAGTTGTGAAAGAAAACTGGCACAAAATTAGGGACTTTAAACTGTAAGTTGCAATAGCTATGAGCTGCACCGCGATATATACCTGTTAGGTGACAATGGTCTCTAACTTTATCACCAAATAGATATTTGTCACAAATGTGACAAATAGTCGCATTTTCAAAATTTATCATATCATTTTCATTAAAAATGATTGGTGTGTTTTTCGATAACGTGTTATAAATTTCACAAGCATCTTGAGATATAGCAGAAACAAATTTTTCAACACAGTCAGCGCCCCGATATGAAACATATTTGTTATAGTTAGGATCCATAGAACACACAATGTGATATCCAAACGCTACTGGCACATGGTGATTTAATATTGTTGTGTTAGAAGTTTTGGATTGTGTCGCTGACGTCACGCTCTCGCATGTTTCTAACATGGATTCAAAATCCGCGTAAATTACAAAAGGAACGTCTTGTTTCCTATCATAGTTTTTGAATTTAATTACTGATCCTTTTTCAGGCAATATTGTGGCAACGCCTCCACAAACATGGTTCTCTGCCTCTGCACAAGAGTTAAAGAAAACTAAACATGAGTCGCAAAAAAAAAGTTTACCATGGTGGCTCGTAATTTGCTCTCGCACAAGTCGCGATAAATCTTTAATAAGGCAGTAATGAGCTTTTGTACCCTGTTCTAAATATAACAAATGAATAGTTTTTGTACCGCGTTGATTTTCTGATTTATAAAGGGGTCCAACGATAGTTTTATTATTTTTCAGACCGTAAATGATAAAACTTAAACCGGGGTTATTTTTTTCAAAAATATGTATATCGCAGAATGAAACAGGACAATACATTCCTTTTGTATTAAGTACACTACGAAAGTCTGGATATGAGGATACTCTGTCAGGATGACTTTCTGCAGGATATAGAGCAGCCACAACGCACCACAGAAAACAAAAGTCATCCTTATTGTGAATATTTAGACATGCTTTTTTATTCCTTATTACTTTAGGTAATTCAATGAAGGTAGACCCGCGCAACGGCTGGTACTTGTTTATGTTGACTTCCAGATGAGAAGTGTATAAAAAAGCCCACCTACTGTCACGTTCCTGAAATTCTTTTAGTTTCTTTTTCAAATTACTTGAAATTTTTTGAAATAAACTCTCAAAGTCATAAGTAAGAAAAATTGAAATATTTTTTGTACTTTGAGATTTCAATTCTTGTGTATCGTTTTTAAACAACAAAAATATTGAAAAAAGTTCAACATTCACTTTTAGACACATATGTTTTTGTACGTTCTCGTCTAAAAGTAACTTTAGTTTAGATTTTATAGAATTCAAAAACATGTCTAAAGAACCTCGATTTGACTCATCCGCTAAAACTTTGTATGAAGCAATACGTGAGCGAAATGCCGAGGCCACAATTTCAATACCAGCGCTATGCATTTCTGTAACATTGTTTTGTTTGTGTACATTGCTACGTATGTGACCTACCCAAAACTTTTTTTTAACAGAGATGTTGCAAACTGAGCAGAAAGGCATTTTATTCAAACCTAAATTAATTTCTTTATAAGTTTGAATAAGTGAAATGGTTTCATAGGTTAAGTAAGTTTTATAATTTTGTGTTGTATTGTAGATTTTAGGTTATAAGTAAGTTTAGCAAAATAATATTTTAGAACTCAATAAAAATAGAAATAAAGTAAGTATTATTAATTTGAAAATATATTGATAGTCATAATATCTATTTTAAAATTAAGTACTAATTATGGATAAAAATCAATCAAAACTGTTTAAAACTACTTTATATAAAACTGGATTCACACTTCACTTCTTTCTTCTTTGCAGGTAAAAGTGTAATTCACTCACGTGTAATTAAAAAAAGTAGATTCGCAGGCCTCGAAAGTTTTATTGACAATGGCCAAAAACTCTTGTAACGCAACCCACTCCTTAGATCCTTCGTCGATTTGCAGCTTTACGGACGCAAGAGCTTTTTTATAGCGCTGATCTCGTTGCGTTCCACGCACATCCTCAACCTTATAGACCTTAAGATCTATGAAAAATTCTCCGGCCAATGATAGAGAGCGGCGGCTATTTCCGTGTGACACTCTAGTTATGAAGGATGAGGTTTCAAAGCGAGGGCTATCGCTCGATATAGCGGTTTCTTGAGCGGATATAATGGAGAAGATATCCTTCTTTTGCTTCTTAGTAGACCTGTAAATAAAGTATTGATTAAGTTCTAATGAATATTCTAAAATGGGATTTATAAGTATGCTATGTAAACTGTAAAAAACATATTTTTGATAGTTGGGTGATACATTATTTTAATCTAAGAAAAGTGACAGAGCCTTACTATAGGTAGGTATCGGACAGGTGATACACAAACATAATTAAATATTATACAAAATTAATATAAAATAAAACACAAGTGCTCGTCACACAAATATTTGTCCTGGGCGGGATTCGAACCCGCAGCCCTGAACTATAAGGGAGACGTATTACCAAATAGGCTACAGAGCAGTCAAATAATGAAAAATCTACAACACAACAATATTTTATACGAGTATTAGAAACTGTTCATAAAATTAGGTACCTAGTGAAGAAATCATAAAACCGGTTGAGTGGTTTCTGCATACAAACATAGGTACGCAGAAAACTTCCTTTTTTAATACGATTAAAAACACGAAATAAAACAAACTAGAAATTACCTGATAGATTCTTCGAACTTCCTCTTCTTCGCAGCAGCAGTAGGGACGCGTTGCTGTGGTTGGGTCGTCTCCGAAGTAATTTCAAATTCAGAATCAGCCTCAGATTTTCTTTTCCTCGAAGCGGCGGTGGCAGTAGGAATATTGGCTGCAGCAGTCCGGTGATGTGGCTTGCTCACCGTTGGAGTGCGAAACTCAGAATCAGAGTCAGACCTACGATCAAAAATAATTATGATTATTTCAATATTACACTTCAGATGTATAAAAATAAATAATTGTTTCAGAAAATTAAAATACACTTACGTACATTTTTCTGGATATTGATATTTTAATAAATTTCTTCAGAGATTTTTAGTTGCACTTCTCAACTTGTCACTTGTCAGGAGCGAAATAATGTGTGGGAAAGTATGGAAATGGGTATTTAACGAATCCATTTCAATTTGTCAGCATAAATTATTCATCGGTCCGGGTGGGGATTAATAAGTTTTAAAATGGTATAGAACTACAATGCTCGTGAAGCTAATTTCAAATCTGATTACTTAACATTTGTATGAAAAATTACATCAAAAACGTGAACAACGTCATTTGACATATTACTTTTTAAAATTATGCACTTTATTGTTGACGAAGAAATTCAACATTATTTTTGAAAATAGTTGTCTAAGGCATAAAATCGTAATTAAAGTATAACAATTTAAACCTTAATGTCATAAAGTATAAAGGTACACTTGCAATGAAGGTTAGTATAACATAATGCTTTTTGCGATAAAATCTATTGTGCTTTTGTAGTTCATACTAATGTAGCAAAATATGAGCTTTAACCTGATCCCAAGTTGCAGTAAAAGTATAATGCAATTTGTGTTATTATGATATCTGTTCATATTATAAGTCCCACAGAGGGGTGCGAACTTACATTGAACTAAGGTGATCAGTTAACCACACTGACCCAGTGCGGGTTAGTCGACTTCACACATAGCCTTTGAATTTCTTCGCAGGCGTGTGCGTACATGTTTCCTCATGAGATTTTCCTTCACCGAAAGAGTGTTGGTCTAATGTGTATTCACAAATCCTAAATTAGAAATCACAACATTTATGAATACAGGAAAACTAAAACAAATGTAACTACTTATCAACTCTAACCTACTCTTTAGGTATGATCAAAATTAATTTACAAAGCAAAATTAATAATTATTTATAAAGTTAAAATTAATAATTTCATTTAGTTCACGTAAACAATTATTTTTGAATATAAAGATTCGGTGCTTCGTGCAAAATTTGTTTATCTCTGTTTAGAGTATCATAGTCTCGAATAAGATATATATCTAATCCTTTGAGAATTTCATAAATTCACGTCCCTTTACCAACAGAGTAAGCAGAGACCACGTCCTGAATGCACTTTGTCTTATCTCTTTTATTGACAACAACATGACGTTGTGTGTCTGTTACAAGAAGTGTGAAAGTGATTTTTTGTTGTTTATAATCCATCTCATGCAAAGTCACCTTAAACCCTTTCAAATTTATGTAGTTACAAAATAATCTTTTAAACTCTCGATTTTTACACATTTAAGGTGTAAACACGGATCTACTTGCGATATGTTATATCATTTTGTAATTATGTTTAAATATTTTTTCTATCTTTTCAAACCAGTGGTTGATTCTATTGTTGCTTATCTCTCTCTTTATATTAAAACATGCATTAAACACAAATTATTATTAAAATACTACAAAACTTAAGTTATGAACCTTTTGTACCAAGCGACAGATTTGCAGAACGCTGATAAAGATGTTTATAGTCCAATAAAGATGTCATAGTCCAGGAGGTGAACTCGATTTTAAATGCTATTTTTATAGATAAGTAGAGTAAAGCTTTGTACTTAGTTTGATATTGGGCTATGTTTATTGAAGTTCTTTAGTTTTTAAAATTGAAGTTAAATAATATAATTTTTTAATTTATAATAAAATTAATATATTATTGTTAAATTTAAAAATAAATAAATTGTTAAATTAATAATAAATCATTTGGGTATTGATTTAGATTACTTTTATACTTTATATCGTCATATAGGCGCTGGGCTTGTTTTCATATACAAGTTTTTGTCCTAAAAATAGGCCGTTGGGTTTTCCTAGTAGTAGTTGAATTAAGATTAATATTGTGGAATGTAAGTTTTTATTGCACAAATAAATGTCCTTAATTTACGAATTAGTTCTGGTTTAATTTATTATATTTTTATACCTGCTCACAAAAACTGTAACAACATTCAAATTTACTATTCATACATAGTTGACGAGAGCAGGTGTTTCAAGCTCAGAGTTGCCACAATCTCACGTCGTCATTTTCAAGCAGGTACCTGTATAATAAAAACTAACCATTTCAAATTGACTGGCAGTGAGCCTGTCGCATCTGTGTGTAGTATACACGTCATTTTCATGTTGTCCAATGGTCAGATGTTCGATTTCTTGTATTTCCTCACTTGTATTTTGGAAGTCGCGAAGTTTCGAGAGGCACGCTTCCCTTAGATCTGCTTCTACAATTGGTTCATTTACCTCTTGCGCCTTTGGGCCATAATTTTTGGGTTTGCACTTAGGAGCGAAAAGTCGTCTTCTCGTGTATTTTTTTCGCCTTTCGCGGGACTTTTCTTTTTGGTCAATATATTTTTTTAAAGTTTGCCCAGGGCTATGTTTAGTGTGATTTTTCCAAGCTTGTTCATGCCAATTTTGGCCAGCAGAGTGTGAAAGTCCTGTAATAAACTATATACTATATATGTATGTATACATATCTTTATATTTCAATAAAATTTTAATTGAATGAATTATAAATAAAATCATACAAAATATCAACTCTGTACCTGCAACATATACTCTGCGTTGATAAGAGCCACCCTTGTGCAAATTTAACCTTTACCCGCAGATGAATTTGCTCAAGATGCTCATGAAGTTTTCCACCACATTAGTAGTGTCATTTGATACCCGATGGCATTTCGACATAACTGCCTCGTTTGCTGCACAAATGAGGGCCCAAACTGTAGGTGCTTTAGTTTTAAGATCCTGTAGAAAATACGTGTCTTTTTCATCACTGTTGACGAATCAACAGTAATATGTTTTACACTCATTGTGGCAGCCAAAAACATGAACCGGGCCATTTTTTAAATCCTCTCTCATTGATTCATGATCCCCGTTTATTATTATTGTTCGTGCCACTGTGGTTAGTTTGTGTAGTTTGGGTTTTAGTATTTTTCTGCCTAATAATGGCAATTTTGTATTTGCAAGAATCTGAAAATAAAAGAGAAAATATTAACTCTACACTATAATACTTGATGCCTATTATACAGCTAGTACAAGAATAATAGTTACATTGTTCTTACTTTGTACAAGTGCACCCGTCTAGTTTTTAATCAAATGGTTTTCACACTCCATTTTCTTTATGTGCCGCCCATATGAGACCTTTTCTTTCAGTTGTGAATTCACAGAAGAGTCTCCATCTCCATCAAAACTTAAATATTGGACTCCATGCATTTCTTTGCTCCTTTGAAATCCTTCTACTAGAATGGCCGACTCCATCCCTGTCGACGGTCCCTCATAGTTTTTGAAGCAGGTGTGCTCTGGCACTGGCTTCTTTTCTTTTTCATAAATACGTGGTAATATGACAGTGGTAGCAGTATTTATTTATAATGCCTATGAAAAGGCATTTTTTTGTTTCCTTGCCAATGATACAGGCCTAAAACATTCCAATGTTAATCATTACCAACATAGTTAAAAAAAACAAGAAAGCAAAGTTGTCAATAGAAGAAAAACATACCATGCCCGATGCAGAGCTGTAGTCGTGACCATAAGATCGCTTAGGCCAGCCACCATCCACATATACAGTCACATAAGGAATACCATCCGAATCTACTTTTTTTTCCTCTGGCAGCCTTTTCCAGTTCTCCATTCTTTTGTATATTTTTAGTTAGATGGTCCTTCCATACATCACCTAATAATTTCTCCGTTTTGCGGAACTTATTTGCTGATATAGTGGGGATATCCATTAAATTTGTAATGTGAGCAGCTTGTGTGTAATAGCTTCCAGCTGTTATTGTTCCCCAAACGAAAGCAGAGTTTAATTTTTCAACATTTTCATTGCTTTCCCTGAATTATTTCCTACATATACTGCATTTGAAAATAAATATGCTGTTGTAGCCATCTTTCAATTCATCAACATATACAATACTGCTACCTTCTCATTGTGACCGATGTCTCTCGAGTTTGAAAGCCCACTGAAGGACATGTGCAAGGTCAACAATTCTGTGCCCTGAGAGGCCAGCCAGATTATCTGGTGGAACATGCTCAACAGTCAACTCATGATTATTAACAGTGGGATCAATTAGTGGCCAATTTATGTCAAGATGTGTTGATGTTGAGTGCTCTTTCTCAGGTTTTTGCTGTTCATATTGTGTACTAGCAGTGCTCGCGATTTCGTTCGCGCAAGCATTTTGAGTTTACGAAGAAGTGTTTATATTTGTGTACACATTTAAACGAAATTGTATAGTAGTTTACGAAGAAATATTATAACATGTTTATGTTTATATTGTAAACTCGACAGGGTAAGTTGTTGCTTCATCTCGGTCGACATCATTGTTTTTCTGATGTTATAAGTATCTTATATTATGATTATGTAAATATTTTTCACGCTTAACAACTTTTCCTAAGGTTCTACATTTGTATCTCTTGCAGTTTAGCTGGACTGCTAGGGTTCCACATCAGGTGTACCAGACCTTTGATTTTTGTATGTCATTAGAAAATACTTATTACGCTTAATAACTTTTCCTAAAGTACTAATTTGTATCTCTTGTAGTTTAGCTGGGCTGTTAGGGCTCCACAGCAGGTGTACCAGACCTTCGATTTTTGTATGTCGTTAGAAAATACTTATCACGCTTAACAACTTTTCTTAAAGTGCTATATTTGTATCTCTTATAGTTTAGCTGTGCTGCTAGGGTTCCACATCAGGTATACCAGACCTTCAATATTTATACGTCAATAGAAAATGCTCATTACGCTGAACAACTTTTCCTAAAGCGCTATTTTCATATCTCTCATAGTTTAGCTGGACTCCTATGGTTCTACATCAGGTATTCCGATCTTCAAAATAAATTATAGCCTATATTTTACCGAGGACCAATAGCTATACAACAAAAAAAGATTCATCAAAATCCGTTCAGTGGTTTTTGCGTGAGTCGCGGACAAGACACAGACAGACAGACACACAGACAAAAATTTCAAAAATCATATTTTTGGTATCTGTTACGTTTAAGAAGACCCGTATGTACGTATACCCGTACGTATTTTTGTTTTTTTATTTTCAATGTACAGAATTGGCCTCTTTACAGATTTATTATATGTATAGATAATTTGGTTCTGTACGACACTTTTCTTTATTTCCACTATATGTTTTGACAGTTATTTAATCTGTAAATTATAAGGTGTAATTTCAGTGTATATTGTTCAAGTGTGAATATGATGATTTGATAATAATGTACCTATTAGAAGGTTGGTAATGTTTCACTTACAAATAACTCGAAGGAACAACGTTGGGATTGGCATCAGTTTTCATTTTTTTACACCACTCTTCATTACGACTGCAACAAGAGGTTATGTTTTTGAAACCGAAAGGACATAATCAGTAGTAATTGTTGGAGACAACATAAAAATTTACTTTTTTTATTATTTTTTCTGTGCTGGCTACTCTCGTCCTGTACCTGGCCTTGTGCGCGTGTGTCTCCTTGCTTGTTGTCAAGTTTAAATAAAATACAGTCCACATTCAAGAAGAATCTTTTATTCTGACCAAGGAACCCAACATTGGTCCTTTCGCCAACGAGTGCCATCACCAGGAGGAAGATTTCAACGATTTTTGCGGGGAGACACCGCGGGTACCGATAAGGTCGGGAGAGCCTATTGTTACGTGTCCTGTTGCCGGAACCTTCAAACAAGCTGTTACGAGGAGCGATCTGTGTGGTTTTATCATCGTGTTGCGCCGAGGACGACGTCGTGCTGATCAATTGCAACGTTGTGCGTCAACACAGATACTCAACTAGCAAAATCATCTCCATAAACAGCGTGCGTGTGACAGTGACTGAAGACGACCGGCGTTAACGACAAAACAGAATATCGCCCCGTCGCAGCGATTCCAAGACATTCTGCGGATTGTAGGCGGATTTTCGCAACGTAACTGCACCAGGTATATCGTCGTGGGTGAAAATCCAAAGTGCATCATCGTGTTTTTTGCGGTTTCATTGCACCTAGGCGATACCAAGTTTTCACCATACAGACGCATCGATTTGGTTTCGATTTTTTATCCGATCATTTGGTAGTTCAGGAGGATTCAGTACTGGCAACACTGCGCAAAGTGAACAAACGACGAATCACCATTGAACGAGTTTCTGCACCGGCCAATCACAGCGAGCGGCGTGGATGTCTGAATATGTATCAGCCAAAGAGAACAACATAAATGGTATCGCCCATTGTGTTCGCCAATCAACTGAATCAACAAGATTGCACCGCGTCAAGTGCTTGCTGCTGGCTGGCTGCCTGCCTGCCGCCGCCATCTTCTCTTCACTCATTCCCTGTTTAATGGACTCACCTTTTGTAGCTCGAATTCTATTTTATCTCATTAGTTTTTCAATTGTTAAATTAGCTTAATAGCAGTTTAATTGTGCATAATAGAAAGTTAATATTAAGCAGCTATGACTAAAACGCAATTAGCCGAATTCCTCGCCGCTCGTGGCTATCGTAAGGCGAGCATAACACGGCTCAAAACATTTATATTAAGTGAGGACTTTAATACAGCTGGAATAGAATTAATACAAGAAAAACGACAAAGATTAGAAAGGGTTTTCTGTGAGTATAACGAATTATGTGTAAAAATTCTTGTTTTAGACCAAAATGACAATGAAGATTTAGGCGAGGTTGAGGAAAGTTACATCGATTTGATGTCTAAACTGAACAAAAGGCTTAAGAATACCTCTTATAGTAATACGTCTTGCAATACCAATGCCGCTTCAAACATCAAACTGCCACATATTGTTATACCAAAGTTCAGTGGCCGATACTCTGATTTTCACGAGTTTTTAACATGTTTGAATCTGTGATAGGATCCGACAAGTCGAAACCACCGGTACAAAAATTATACTATTTAAAAAATTTTCTTTCAGACGAACCGCTTGCACTAGTGAGTAATTTGCCTCTCACTGATAGCAGTTATGAGGAAGCTGTCAGTCTCCTAAAATCTAGATACGACAACCGGTTCCAGATAGTCAATGAGCACATCGCAACTCTTCTGGATCTGCCACCTATTACTAGATCTACCCCTTCCATTCTACGAGCGTTCATCTCGGCTATCAAACAAAATTTAGCTGCTCTCAAAAACTTAGATGAACCAGTGGAATCTTGGAATAGTATTTTAGTCTGTGTGCTGTCCAAGAAACTGGATTTATATAACAATAGAGCGTATCAACTAGAACGTGATACTACGCAAAAGCCAACAGTGACAGAGTTTTTGGCTTTTCTTGAGCGCCGTGCTCTTGCCTTAGAGAACACAGACAGTATTGCTCACAAACCTCATCGTCTCGCTTCGAATGCTGCTGTTTTCACTCCGGGTGGGAAGATAACTAAGGAGACTTCTAACTGCATCTACTGTAAGTTGAACCATAAATTATACACTTGTCCTAATTTTAAACTTGCACCATCAGAAACCAAGTTAAAGTTTGTTGAACAAAACAAGTTATGCAAGCTATGTTTGAATGCGCATGCAAAGAAGTGTCGATTTCATTTTAAGTGTAATGTATGTAAGCAGGCACACCACACACTTCTTCACATTGAGCCTGAAGCTGCTGGGCCGATCCCAACTGTAACATTATTATCTAATGCATCGCATGAAGTGTTACTGCCTACAGCTCGAGTTAAACTTTTTTCTAAGTCAGGCACTATAATCACTTGTCGAGCACTGCTAGATAGTGGCTCACAGGCCTCTTTTATGACACAAAGGGTGGCTGATCTGGTGGGTGGGACTCCTTGTCTAACAAAGAATAATATTATAGGCATTACTAACACTCAGCACACAATCACTCACTCGATGGAGATTGAAATTCATTCTTTAAAATACCCATACAAAGCAAAGGTGAACTGTCATGTGGTGCCACAAATAACTACACAGCTACCACAAAGAGTATTTGATATTTCACAAATCAATATCCCTCCCAACTGTCAATTAGCTGACGATTCCTTTAACAAGCCGGGTGACATCCACTTGCTTCTAGGCGCTGAAATATTTTTTCAGATATTGCTGCCTCAGCCTGAGACGACTGGTGATGATGCTGTTAAACACGACGCGAAGCAGCCAAGATTAATCAACACTTCTCTAGGCTACATAATAGCAGGACACTTGCCTTCAGCTAAAAGAACAAATGAGGTAATATCTTTGTTTTGTAGGGAATGTGACAATAACATCAGTGAATCTATGTCACGATTTTGGGCGACCGAACAAGTAGCTGAGGTCTACCAAGAGACTTTACCAGAGCTTGCTTATACTGAAAAGCATTTTAAGGAAACAGTAACTCTAAATAATAATCAGTTTCAAGTTTCTATGCCTCTCAAAGTCCCTCTAGAACAAATAAATAGTGAATTAGGGGATTCTTTCCACTTCGCTTTATGCAGATTTCTTAATTTAGAAAAGAGGCTAAGTAAAGATTGCAAACTTTTTCAAGAATACAAAAACTTCATTGATCAATATATTGATTTGGGTCATGGTAAATATATAGATGTAAATCAGTATGACCTAACTAAAGACCCAGTATATTTTTTGCCCCACCACCCAGTTATTAGGAAAGATAGCAAAACAACAAAGCTGCGAGTAGTCTTTGATGGTTCGATGAAGACTAATAAAAAAGTTTCATTAAATGACATGTTAATGAAAGGTCCAGTAGTTCAGAAGGATCTTTTAGATATATTGATCTCTTTCAGACTAGATCAGTATTTTTTTATATCAGATATAAAAATGATGTTCAGATTTATTTCACTTGATCCAATGCAACGTTCTCTTCAAAACATCTTATGGCGAGATCAGCCCAATGAGGACATCAAGTGTATTCAATTACAAACAGTCACATACGGCCTAAAAACATCATCTTATGCCGCCACTAGATGCCTCATTGAGCTGGCTGAGCGGTTTGAACACGAATTGCCTTCAGCAGCATCAATATTAAGAAATAATACCTATGTTGATGATGCATTAGTAACAAACTCTACTAAAGAGGGGTTAGTTAATGACCAGAAAGAGGTAATTAAGTTATTATCTCTGGGTGGTTTTCAGCTACATAAGTGGTCCTCCAACTGCGATGAGATATTAGATAATGTTCCCAAAGAAAAACAAAATTTTGGCGATGTTGAACTTCAAAAAGACGATCTGTCAGTTAAAGCATTAGGTGTAAATTTTGAAATAAATTCAGACACTTTTAAACTTCACACATCAGAGCAGTGTTCAGTCACACAAAATACTAAGAGAGAAATTCTAAGTTATATTAGTAGATTTTTTGACCCTCTAGGCCTCATGGGTCCGATATTCGTTCAGGCTAAGTTAATCATGCAATCTCTGTGGGCTGAAAACATTGGCTGGGATGAGGTCCCTCCCAGCAGCATCTGTCAGCAGTGGATCGAGTTCTTAGAGAGTTTACAAGGCATGCAGCCGATACGCGTGCCGCGGTGCGTAAAGCCAGCGAACGCTACAGTCATTCAGCTGATAGGTTTCGCTGACGCGTCTGTCATCGCGCATGGGTGCTGTCTGTACTTGCGAGTCATCGACAACGAAGACATAGTGAGTATGAAGTTGATGTGCTCTAAGTCAAGGATTAATCCTCATAAAAAGAAGCTGACCATACCAAGGCTGGAGTTAAATGGGGCTCTCTTGCTCGCCAGGCTCACCGATAAGGTACTTGCCACTTTAAATAAAAAAATGAGTGTAGAACGGACACACCTCTTTATTGACTCACAGATAGTATTAGCTTGGATAGGTACAGATATTTCTAAGCTTAATACCTACACTGCCAACAGAGTTAGAGTAATTCAAGAGCTTTCAGCTCAGAACTGCTATCACTGGGATTATATAGACACAAAGGATAACCCTGCTGATTGTGTCAGCCGAGGCTTGCTGCCACACGATTTAATAAACCACACATTGTGGTGGAATGGTCCGACGTCATTATATGATAGGAATTTTTCATTTACTGTTTCAGAGAATGAGTCTGTTACCATACCTGAACTAAAACAAACACACACAGATAGTTTTTTTTTCTGCCCCGGTGGTTTCTACAATACGCAAAAACAATGAGAATCATTGCATTTTCGATATCTTAAAACAAAAATATTCTGACATCAATAAAATGGTTAGGATTCTATCATATGTACTTAGGTTCTGCAAAAATTCAAGACCTAATTCTGTAAAATGTAAGGAGGCATTCTTGCAAGTAAATGAACTAGACTATGCACTCTCTTGTATAATTAAGTTTGAACAAAATATGTTTTACAGCGATGAGATGCGATCCATACAGTCTGGCGGTCAGGTCACTGGTAGCTTGAAGGCGTTATATCCCTTTATAGACAAAGATGGTGTCTTGCGGGTAGGTGGTCGACTCCATCATGCCACTCTTCCTTATTCTAAAAAACACCCGATAATCTTGCCTAAACGCTCAAGCATCACGGAACTGATCATCAGACGCGAACATCTCAGATTACTGCATGCAGGTCAAAAATTTGTTTTGTGTAGTCTTAATCAAAGGTATTGGATTACTGATGGCCTAAGAACTGTAAAAAAGATAATACATACGCGTGTAACCTGTTTCAGGCTAAAAGCAGCGGCTACGAGTCAGCTAATGGGGTCCTTACCAGCCGACAGGGTCAACGCGTGTCGTCCTTTCGAAAAGGTCGGCATAGACTTCGCTGGGCCGATTTCCGTGAAACTCAGTCGCACCAGAAGATCCGTCGCAGGAAAAGGTTACATTCTTATTTTGGTATGTTTTGTCACCAAGGCTATACACCTTGAACTCGCATCTGATCTAACTACAGACACGTTCTTAGCTTGCTTTCGGCGGTTTATATCGAGACGGAATCTGCCCAGCGATGTTTATTGTGACAACGCATCTACATTCAAGGGGGCGAGGACCCGATTAGGTGACTTGTACCGACTATACGGTGGTGATAAAGATCACCAAGTACAAGTACAGTCGTTTGCCTCAGAGCGTGGCATACGATTCCATTTCATACCTAGTTACAGTCCTGTATTTGGCGGACTCTGGGAGAGTTCTGTCAAAAGTGTAAAGTACCATCTGAAGCGTGTAATGGGAAGAGCGTTACTTACATATGAACAGCTCTCGACTGTCCTCGCAGAAATAGAAGCCGTTTTAAACTCGCGACCGATTTGCGCCATGTCAGCTGACCCGACAGACTTCTCATATCTAACACCGGGTCATTTTCTCACGGGCTCTCCTCTGAACTCGTATCCCGAGGAAGATGTTAGTAACACTCCTACCAATTTATTAAAATTTTGGGCAATATGTACTAGTATAAAACAAGTATTTTGGAAATATTGGAAAAACATGTATCTGACTACTCTCCAAAACCGTCCAAAATGGAGATCTCTCACTCCTAATATTACTGTCGGATCCTTAGTTATACTTAGGCAAGACAATGTTTCCCCTTTGGAATGGCCAATGGCGAGAGTGACCCAAGTTTTTCCAGGCGCAGATGGCGCTGTACGAGCGGTAAAAATTGTAACATCCAATGGCCACTCTCATCGTCGGTCTGTTACCAAAGTTTGTGTATTACCCATAGAAAGTATTTAATTTTTAACATACATACATACCCACTATAATTATATACCTACTTAACAATTATATACATATTTTCTCAAAATTATAAGTTCATGCAAAACCTTATTCTTAACCTTAGTTCTAGCATAAAGATGCAACAGCATTTATAAGTTTTTGTTTACTTAGAGTTTTATAAGTTTTTGTTTTTGTTTTTGTTTTTGAGGCCCCAGCTATGTTGGAGACAACATAAAAATTTACTTTTTTTATTATTTTTTCTGTGCTGGCAACTCTCGTCCTGTACCTGGCCTTGTGCGCGTGTGTCTCCTTGCTTGTTGTCAAGTTTAAATAAAATACAGTCCACATTCAAGAAGAATCTTTTATTCTGACCAAGGAACCCAACAGTAATACAATCAAAGGGTTGAAAGGTTACCTTTTGGCTTCTCCATGATACCGTTTCATTTGTCCAAGAACTCGTTTACGATTTTTCCTGGGACCGGAGTATTGATGGTTTTTGTAAACTTTTTGCGAAGTTCGAGGCTCCATCATGGATGCGATGACAAATACTTCATAACAACAACAATTGAAGCCCTGAACGCGACCCTCTAACCGACGAAATAACGACGAAATCTAATTTTGATTTGACGTTTGGATTGGTTGTTGTTGTTTTTTCAATTTATCCGAAACGGAAAGGCAATGGATCCAAGCCATACAGCCTAATCTGCAGTTGGTATTTTCTTTATCTTCTTCATTCAGAAGGCACAAGGCCAAGTCTTTTATAACAAATGCATAAAACCAAATCTTATATGAATAAAAATAAAATTACTCAAATCCAAGTAGGTAGTCCAATCCGAATATGTCTTATCCGAGTAAATTGTGTATCCAAGTAAATAGTTTCATGTTTTAGGCTTCCAAGACAAGCGACAATAAATTCATAAATCGGCTTGAAATTACCAGGGCATGATAGGAGATCCTGAAGGGAAGGCGGGATATTTTGATGTGTTTCTTGTAACTTGTCTATCAATAACAGTCGGTCCAAATTGAAAGCGGGACATTAAAAAAATATGTGTTCGAGAGTTTGATGAACATTCATGGTACATTCTGTGCAATTGGGATCGTTTATGATTTTCATTCTATGAAGATGAGCCTTAAATTTACAATGACCAAAACGTAATCTACAGATCTGAGTGTAAAATTTGCGTCGTAAATATGTACTGCCTTTAGCGTACCAGGACTTCTTCCATATTTCTTTATTTATTTCTGCATACCATATACCTTTTGTCAGTTTAATTTCTTGAACTTCTTGTGACCAATTTGTTACAATATCTTTTTTGTTGACCGGTACTAAATCGCTCCATGGAATAGGCATGTTTTTGATCTGGCCACCCAAATTATTTATGGATCTGGCAAGGTAACCTGCGTTTTCGTTGCCTGTCACGCCTCTATGAGCTGGCGTCCATAAAAATCCAACGGAAATATCTTTGTCTTTTAAATACAACCACTTCTGTTTAAGTACAGTTATAAAATAATTAGTATTTGTATCAATATACTTGTTACGTAGTGCAGTTAGTACTGACATACTATCGCTAACAATCAGCCAACGATTACAAGTGCTTGTAAGTGATTCTTTTTGTACATACTCCAGTGCGCTTAAAATAGCTGTTCTGCTGAAAAGATGCTGTAAAGTTCTGGTAGCCTATACCCAATGCCCAATTTCTTGTTGCTGTGGTAATAGGCCATAGAAACTCCTAATTCTGTCTTAGATCCATCTGTATACAGCATGAAATTTACATCGTTTTGTTCCCGCCGTGTAGTGATAGTACCCGTCAAACTGAACAACTTTTCACGAAAAAAAAAAATTCTGTGACAAAAAAAATTTTTGGTCTCTCCATACAAAATGGGTCGGTCGGGAGTCTCACTTTGTATGGAGAGATCAAAAATTTTTTTGTTGCAGGAATTTTTTTTTCGCGAAAAGTTGTTCAGTTTGACGGGTACTATCACTACACGACGGGAACAAAACGATGTAAATTTCATGCTGTATACAGATGGATCTAAGACAGAATTAGGAGTTTCTATGGCCTATTACCACAGCAACAAGAAATTGGGCATTGGGTATAGGCTACCAGAACTTACAGAAAACTTTACACAAAATGGGTCGGTCGGGAGTCTCACTTTGTATGGAGAGACCAAAAATTTCTTTGTTGCAGGATTATTTTTTTTCGCGAAAAGTTGTTCAGTTTGACGGGTACTATCACTACACGACGGGAACAAAACGATGTAAATTTCACGGTGTATATGTGTTGAAATTGTGACCAATTTAAAAGTTTTTCATAAACATCTTCTTTAGTATACAAGCTGTTATCAATTGTAATAATTATGTCACCAAATTGACTTTCCAGAGATGCACTGTAACAGGTCCATTTTCCAATTGATTTGTGAATGTTATTTATGCTGAGAATCTAATGCTTTAATTTCAGGAAAGTTAAGAAGGATATAAGGACACTTCAAAGAAGCTGAGGTGGAAGCAAGGTTATGAAATTTTCATTTTTTTTCAATCAGAGGATGGTTACTGTAGGAAAAGAGCTTTAATAAGAATTTTGACTTTAAAAATCTGAATCTAATACTCATAGGAGGAATATTGCATTCAAAACGTAAGTTACTGTTTTGTAAAATATCAAGCTTTCTTACTAAAATTGAATTAGAAGCAAAACAAAAATAACTGTATTCGAAATGAGAACGGACAATGGATTTATACAACATAAGTAATATTTTTGGATCTGCTCCCCAAGAAGTTCTTGCTAGGGACTTAAGAACGTTAAATGCTCGAGATGCTTTGATTGACAAGTTATTTACATTTTTATTCCAGGATAAGTTCCTGATGAAAATACAACCAAGAAACTTGGCTTCATCTTCAACGGGCAACAGGTGCTCATTAAAGAATATATGTGATTGCAAGACTCTAGCTCTACTGAAGATAACAACTTTAGTTTTCTCCATACTCACTTGAAACTGTAAGTAATTAAAGTAATCTTTTAATTTATTAAGCGCCACATTAATTTGAGATTCAACCAGTTGCATATTAGAACCTGAACAATATACTACTAAATCATCGGCATACTGAAGATTACTGACATTGGGACCTAAAATATTATTTAATTTATGAATATATAATATAAACAAAAGAGGACTTAATATCCCACCTTGACATACGCCTAAGTAGGATTTTTAGGACCAATAAGATTATTATTATATTTAACATAAACTTGTAAAAAAATAAAAGTCCATCTTATAAATTTTTCAGGTAACCCAAGTGACTGGAGTTCCTTTGCAAGCACGGAATGGTTGACATTATTGAATGCTCCCACTATATCAAAGAAAACAGAAACTACAAATTTATTAAAAGAAAAAGCATTATGAATATCTAGTTGGAGATGATTAAGACTTTGGGAGGCTGAAAAACCACGCCGAAAGCCAAACTGATTAAATAATATGTTAGATTCTAAGTAGTATTCCAACCTTCGTTTTAACAACTGTTCAAACAATTTTACTATGCAAGAAGTCAAGGCTATTGGTCTATAGGAGTCATGGAGGTCACAATCTTTACCTGGCTTCAATATAGGAACCAGACAATCAAATTTCCAATCAGAAGGAATAATTGAATTAATCCAAAAGAAATTTAAAATTAATAAAATAATTTCTTTACTCTCATGAGATAGGTTTTTTAACATTTTATAAGGGATGTGGTCAAGGCCAAATGCTGTGTCGCGACGAGAATTAAGAGCGGTGTTATATTCGGATATAGTGAAAGGTGTATCAAAAAGATTATTTTCATTGGTAGAAGTTAAGTCTATATTTTGGTGAAATTGGTCATGAGACTGAGAAGTATATTTATTTAAAAACTCTGGAATCCAGTCCACTTAAGTACTTTTGAAATGTTTGGTATTTGAATATGATCTATTAAATCTTCTTGTTAATTTCCAGATTAAAGAAAGTGGTGTGGATCTATTAAAAAGCTCACAAAGAGCTTGCCAAGAAGTCTCTCTTTCAACTTTCAAGGTTAGTTTTTTAAAAGCTTGTAGCTTTTTAAAGTTAATATATTTTTCTAAAGAAGGGTCAGCTTTAAATTCTAAATAGGCAAGTTTTGTATTTTGGACTGCTGTACATTTTATATACCACCAAGGTATGCAAGGTTTTTGCTGCCTTGGTTGAGGCATTGGTTTTGAATGAGAGTAAAGTGGATTAGCTTCAGAGGTACTTTTTAATAAAATAGAACAAAAATTCTTATAAGACTGCTGAGGGTTAGAGGAATCAAATGAATAATATTTTCAGAAACAATATTTTTATATTTTTCCCAGTCAACATTTTTATAACTAGGGCGAAAGTAATTACCGTGATTAATATTATCATTATTTGTATTTCCAGAAGCAGCAAGACTGGTGATGGTTGGGAGGTGGTAACTTCCCAAAGGATCATCATAGACAGACCAATCTGAACGAAGTGCTAGTGAAGGAGAGATAATAGTTAAGTCTAACGCATTTGGCCTCCAAGTATGAGAACCTACTGTAGTTTTTTGACCATCATTCAACAAACAAAGATTATTGTCATCTATAACATTGAGCAAATCCATACCACGTGAGTTTGTTGAATTACAGCCCCACATGGTATGGTGCGCATTAAAATCACCTGCTAGTATTAAAGGTTTGGGTATAGACTTTATTAAATTGTCAAGATATGTATAATAAAAATTACAAGGAGTAGCTGACGAGGGACTGTAAAAACTAACTATTGAAATAGTATCATTATTAAAATGTAGTTGGATGCCTAAATTTTGTAAAGAATAGGCATGATGACAGTAACTAAAAAACACTAAAATTGTTTATTTATTTAATGAAACTTGAGTTGTGGAATACAAAACACGCAATTATTATTTTATTAGGAGCGAGATTAATGATTATTTTGATAAAATATAATACAAAATACGGCAATCCGCCATGAAATGCTGAACACCAATCAGAGTGCATGACGTCACTTTGGCATAAACAAAGCAAACGAACGTTTCCGAATGTCAGTTTCTCGTACTTCTGTAGTTCTGTGGTTTCGGCCGGCACTAGTTATCTTTTTGGTTATCTGCGAGATTATTTACGATTATTACGAATAAACTTTGTTTACATCGATTAGTTTCAGTTTTGTGGTGTTATTAGATTGAAAGTGGAATAACGCTAGTCATGGAACAAGGATTTACTAAGGCAAACAGCGATAATTTGCCTAGAGTCGACTTGTTGATGCTGGGAGAGTTTTTGGCGTCGAATAAAGACTTTTGTTCAGCAGAATTTAGAAATGTGAAAACTTCCATGTAAGTATATAATTATAACTTAAATTTAATTTAAATCCTAACAAAAATACTCTTTATCTTAGCTTGTATTTCATGACAGGTAAATGTTAGAGGTCATGTTAAAATTGTTTAAATTTTTTGTACTGAACATGCAATATATACTTATCGACTTCTTTATTTTAGGTCCTCCAGGCCATCCTATGGCGATGATGCTGTAAGTTACGTACAGCTCAAACACAAAGGAAATCTGTGCACAATTAAGGGTAAAATCTGTCCAGAACATAAAGTCCATGCAAAGTTGTATGGAGTAACTTTAATAGTGGACATTCAAGAAGAGGCTGTAAAATCAGTAGAATGTCACGATTGTGTGGCTTCACAAGGAGGCTGCAAACACGCCATAGCTTTCTTAATGTGGGTCCATCGCAGAAGTGAGGAGCCATCCTGTACATCCGTCGAATGCTATTGGATGAAATCCAAACTCTCCAGGGTTGGAACTACCTTAACCTTCTGCAACTGAGGTGGTAGTCTGTCAGACACCGCGAAATTAAAAAATGTTGCCAGATCGCAACATGGCATGATGGAGTTCTGTCTCGCTCAGTACCTTCTGATATCGGTTCGCGCCAACGGCCAGTGCAGCGCGGCCAGTGGCGGTGTGGTGCATACATGCGGAGTTATATGCTGCTGGTGTCCCACAGACGTAAGTACAGCAATAAACGCTGTGTCTCTTAGACGTCACCTCACAAATATCTTATTAAATCCATAGTGTCTGCCATACGTTATATCAGTAAAATATTATTTCGATCATAGTGTTTTTTAGACGTAACCTCATACTTAAATTGATGTGTAATTTTGTTCCTTTATTATTTAGATGTCGGCGCAAAGTGAAAACGGCAGGACCCTCAAAAGAGACTATAGAGGAAAGTTTGCAAATAATGACGAACAGATTGTGCAATGGCTAGACGAATTATGTGAAGGAGACGACGAGTTCAGTGATTTTGATGATTCGGTAGAGGATCCTAATTGTCCGGCAGAGGATGGACAGCAAGGTGATCTTAGATGATAAGAACGTCTGGTCAACTGTTGTTCCAAATCAGCGGAGTAGATTGTAATTATGACTCATAATTATGATTCTTTATATATTTAAAAGAAAAGTCCGAAAGATACAATTCCTGTGGAGTTTCTTCTGACCGTTCTTCTCCACAGAGGGCGTACACAAAATGATTTGTAAAAATCTTAATTCGAATAAAAAATGTTTACTTTGACTTTGATCATGAAGAACTACATGAAGACGATGAATATTTGAGTGGGAGTGATTTTGTATCGGAGGACAAACAGCCTCTTAGTGCTTTAGTTTCTCAGGACAGAGACCAGGTTAGTCCTAATTACATTGGGAAAGACGGGTATTGGATTTAGCTGGCACTAATTCATTCGTCTTACCAAATTTGTCCAGGTGCCAAGCTGCGAAGAGGAGACTTTTTATCAAATATGGCTAGAGAATTGGTTCTGCCTAGTCTAAAAGAGCGAGTTTATAACGACAGACTGTCCAGAGAACTCCGTCTTACTATAACCTAAGTTTTAGGTAAGGATTTGCCGCCCCCTGCACTCGAAGCTCAGGCCCCAGGGCCTGCTGGAAGGAAGTTATGCAGCATTTGTCCCAGCAGGCTAAAAAGGCAAACCAGATACCGCTGCTGGGCATGTAAAAAGCACATTTGCCTGCAACGTTTTGCTCAACTTTGTCAAGACTGCCAACAAAATTATTAAAAAAAGGGTCAACTTTGAGACTGATTTGTGCCTAATTGAACCGTAGGATCTCGTTAAGTTTACTGTTTCAGATTTATTAAATGTTTACTAACTGAAAAATATTAGTTTTTTTGGAGGTTCTGAGGATATTCATTTTTTTATACTTTTGTAAGTTTAGATGTAAAAGTCCTAAAAATGTTGATCTCAATAAATGATTGTATAACAACATCTTGTATTATTTTGAGAAACCTTTATCATATGTTTTTTAATTAATAATAGACCTCTTCATTATATTATAAAACAAAAATAAATATACTTTTAAAATTTCATACAATTAATGGTATATAAAAAAGACGTCTGACAGACTACACCTCAGTCGAATGTTTATCACTAAGTCACCTCAGTTACAGAAGGTTAAAATATATAACAGCTAAAGAATTGTCCAATGGTAGACCTAGCTTGCCATCAAATACAGAAGTATTTGAAAAGTTTCTAGAAGAAGGGAAGAAAAGAAAACAACAACTGCGAGGTAATAAAATATCAGAAGGACTACATATTCAATCTAACAGAAAGTTTGTCTATGCAAAAATTAGTGCTGAAATATAAAGAAAGATCCTGCGATACATTTTTGTGAGCAAATAAATATTTAATTTCAAATATTTCATTTCATTTGGAAAAAGTTGCTCAGTCAATCTGAGGCTGATATTGATAATATTGAAAAAGAGACAAGAGGCCAACATGAAAGCAGCCTTTGGCATGAGTTAAGATATGGCAGGATAACGGCTTCACGAGCATTTGAGTTCAGTCGATGCAAAACCAGTGATGGTACTCTTATTGCATTAGTGATGGGTGGAAAAATACCAGATACACCGGCCATGAGACGCGGTAGAATATTGGAAGATGAAGTAAGGAAGACGGTGAGTACCAAGCTGGAAAAAAAAAAATTGAAGTGTGGTTTAATGCTGTCCAAAAACTATCCTATGATAGCAGGGTCACCTGATGGGATCTGTGAGAATAACAGTGTTGTGGAAATTAAGTGTTCCATGAGCATAAAATCTTTTAAAAATTATGTATATAAATGATGAACAATTTGTATCAAATTTTCTGAAAGGTACAGTCTCTTCATGGAAGGATGTTGTGTATCCATTGTTATACCAGAGTACTTTATAATTATTGTGTAAGTAAATAAAAATGCAACATTAAACAAACTGGTTTCATTTATTTAATTAATGAATCTTGTAAGTTTATTAAACCACAGGCAATGGTCATGACGTCATCAAGCACTTTGACTAAATTATGATTTACACATGCATGTGACTTTAACATATTAAATTCACGTAAGCGTCTAATCACTCTCTCCACATGTATTCTCAGGCTGGCAATTTGTTTTGTTTGCCTTGCCTCGCTTTTTGATAGTTTAGTCCCAGTTGTTACACTTGGTGGACGTACTAACTGCACTCTCTCTTTTCGTAAATATTGATCAATATGTTTGAATCCTCTGTCAGCCATTACACACATACCTGGTTGCAAACACTGTATAAAGTCACATGATTCAACTAAACATGTATCTGTTATTCTTCCTCCATAACCTGGTGAAATATAATTCACTAAACCATTTGGTGTACAGGACACAAGATATTTGATGGTGTTAGCTTTTTTGTACTCTGACCATGAGAGTGATTGATTTAAGGCTTTCGAAGGCTTTTGCACCTCTATTTCTAAACAGTCTATAATGCAACTTACATTGTGATATTTGTGCCTAAAAGCCATGGGTAAATTATTTTTTATTGAATCTTTGTCTAATTTCATAATAAAAGGACGCATTAAACTAGCTAATAAAGGTACATATTTAAAAAAAAATTGCTAGCATAAGTCGGAGTCATGGAAAAATCATCAGCAAGCTCTCGGAGTGGATTGTTCAATCTAATTTTTTTTAAACACATAATTATATGGTTTGTAGAAATACTTGTTTTTTCTTCAATTAATTCTATCAAGTAGTAACAACTTTTAGGAACTCCAATGTACGAACGCGGATTTTTCATTACTTTAAGCAATGTATACTCTAGAATTTTTGAAGCCTCCTTTTTTATCTTCTTCAATGAATTCACTGCAGTCTGAAGATTCCATTTGTTGAGATGTTGTTGTTTTTTGAGATTCACTATGCGTTACAGATGGTGTATAAGAAATATCACTATCAGATCTTTCCTTAATCGTAAATAGTTTCCTAGGTTTCTGTAGAGTGGATGTTGATGGTTTAGCGGTAATGCAACTTTTAATTTTAAATGGTGATGTGGAAACACATTGGTGAAAAGGTCTTGAGGGTGATGTTGTTTGGTTTACTAAATTCACTTCTGTTTGGATGGCTTTACTTCTGTACTTATATGTCATGTGTACTTGGGTTGATTTATCAACTGTCTTTCTTGCATCTTCCTGTGACATATTGTCTATGTATGCTTGCGATACTGAAAAAAATAATGAAATGATTACTCATAGAACAACATAATGTACAACAAACATACATAAATAAAGATTACACTCATTTCCCGAAGGGGTGAGCAGAGTTTCAGTTAGCTAAGTACTTACTCAATAAAAATAATTTGCTGAGATATTATGTATAAATAAATAAATAAATAAATAAAAATAAATATGAACAAATACATGAACTTTCCAATAGTTTTAATAAGTAAAAATATTACTTAGATTTAACCTAGGTGTTTATGTAAGGGCGTCCGCTGCGTTAAGCGGGCGCACGGCGCGGGTACCCGTCGCGGGTACCCGTCGCGCAGGCAGACACCCGTCGCGGGCGCGCGTGCGTTCAGTTTGCGCTGGTGGAGTTCTTTTTCTGGATTATTTAATTTGTTGATATACTACCTAGCTTAAAGACGACGTAGACAACATTATAGTACATAAACAAATGTTCCACCGGTATGAATTGAACGCACGCGCGCCCGCGCCGGGTGCCCGCGACGCACAGTGTGCCAGTTGACTGATTTAGATGGAAAAAACCTCGATAATTTTTTTAACGCTTGAATTTATTTTATTTATTAAATTAGAATTATATATTTTTTTATAGTTATTAAATCGAATAATATTTTGTTTTTTTATGAATTAATTACTTTGAAAATCACTATCAGATTGTGAAGAGTTTGAGAGAACTTCCATATTTTCTATTGTTGTCGTCACAGAATCAGTGTTTGTTGATTTAGGAAGACAAGGAGATATCAGAAACTTATTCGCTTCCGGATTTAACGTTATAAGTGACTTTTTCTTTAACTCTCTGTACATATTAATGATAGGATCAGAAGTTATCATTAACATTGTCATTAAATCCATGTTGGTTAACTTTCTAGTCATTTGTCTTGTGTGGCGTTCTTTGAATCTTCTGAGATCCTTATTTCTGGCTTCCTGGGCCTCTTCCGACATCATTCCAATAGGTAAAATGCAATATTTTATGACTTCAGCGTCATATGACACAGAGTTTTGTGCAAAGTTGGGGGCATTTTATATTACGAGTACAATTTCAAATACAACTCCCTCGTCTCAGCTAGTATTTTTTAAAAATTATCTAAGTATGTCAAGTTTTATTGATATTAAAAATCTCGTTGCTATCTAGCCATTTCTTATATTAATCTCTAAAATGTTACGTCGCGTCTTCCAGCTGCATCCCTTTGAAAGACAATGCAGATTTATTTGGTTTTGGAAATCTTTAACACATAATTCTGCTAGCAAACCAAGTTAAACCTACATACAAAGTAATCATACAACTTCATGACCTTTGATTCCTTTGGATATTTTCTCCATTCATGGAAAAAACATCCAATCGCCCATCGACTGACTTGAAAAGTGTCACTTAAAAAAATAAAAATAAAATATATGCACAAACGTGCACAAGCATGGCTACGTATTTTTTTAATAAAGATGGAACAAACTATAAAAAAAAAATATGTTTCATCAAAACACTTTATGACACACATCAATAGAATTCATCATTAAAGTTTGTAAAAAATTAAGTTTTTGGGCTTCTACATATTTATGTTTGAGTCTTCCATAACAATAAAAATATAAAAACAAAGATCACAATACCAAATATAACATAAAATCAAATTTAACTTAGGTAACGCAAGAAACTCCAGAAATAGATTGATCGTATGTGCCATGTTTACGTTATTATTCCAAAGAGACAAGATACAAGTAAGGATAGTTTTAAATACAATCTTAATACTGGGTTATTAGACTACAAGAAACTGCACTATACATATGTACAAGATGACTTGAGTTATTTCCATCTAAATCGGCTATATGGCATTCTGTGCGACGGGTGGCCGCCCGCGCGACGGGTGCCCGCGCCGTGCGCCCGCTTAACGCAGCGGACGCCCTAATAAGTGGAGTGGTTGTGGTTTTAAAATATTAAACTTAATGTAAGTACCTACCTGAACATTCAGATGAAGTCTCTCCAAGTTCCACCTGTATTGTAGCAACAGTTCTTTCTTCTAAATCTTTCTCAAATTCTTCTATCAATGTCTTTCTTTGTTTTTTATGAAAATATGGTCGTTCTGTAGCAGATGTGCGTTTTCTCCTGTCTGGTTGGCATTCAAATTTTCTGGGCATACACCCCGGTTTCATTCGGACCTGTGACACCGATCCGATCAAATGATATTCCATATAGTTTTCCATATCATTTGGTAACTGAAATTTAAATAAAATATCTATATAATAACAGTGTGGTGCGAGACGAAACCTAACCTCAAAAAAAATAGTTTATTAAGATATTGAGACCTCAAACAAGACCAAACACTCACTATTTTAAAAACAAAATAAAAACTTACGTCGAAGTGATCTTCACAGAAAGTACTAGGCAATGTCGCTCTTGAATCCCGCCTTGCAAGTTTAAGCCACTTGTCTCGTATGGTTTTCTTTTGCGGAACGAACACAAATAACTTAGTAGGAGTCTTTATAGTTGTGTTATTGGCTACTTCTCCAAAATAACGTTATTCTTCTGATCGCTCTGGTGCTTTTTATTTATTAGTTATTAATAAGTGATATATAGCTTTACATATAAGAAACCGCATGTAAATGTATATTGTCTTATTGTCCCTCCTTTTCAACAAACGGTTTATGAGATATTTATTTTAGAAATTTTCGTGACCAGAGCGATCAATAATTGATACCAGAGCAATCAGATGGGAAAAAAAGTAATAAATTATAGGAAATCAATCATTAATATAACTATAAATGAACTTTTTAAATGTTTTAACTTGTTATAGCAAGGTCACCGACAACCCTGTTAAACATGGACATGAAATGAAAAACATAAATAAAATAGCAACAATTTTAATGTAAAATTTTAATAGACCAGTAATTAACTTACTTAAAAATTATCTCAATTTCTTGTTTTTATAAAAAAAATAACATACTGACCAAGACAACATATGCAACATTTGCAACTTGTCACCAAGAGATACATCATTAAAATCCCAATCTATTTATAAACTTGAGGAGTCAAAGGTTCATGATGGGAATTTGAGAGGCGCGGTGAGGTTGCTCACGTCTGACTGTACTTTGGCTCCGTCAACCCCAGATACACTGGCGAGTCTGCAAGAGAAGCATCCGGCCCCCTCTAGGGCAAACACTATTCCGCCAGCGCCTGATGAAAATTCTCCTTATCTTACGGTGACCTCTGATGACGTGGGGTTAGCTCTGGGGTCTTTTCCCGTCAGCTCTGCAGCAGGTTTGGATGGATTACGTCCCCAACATCTCAAAGAGCTTATCTCACCTACAGCTTATCTCAGCTACAGCGCTTATACCAGGGCTGAAGGAGCTGGGCTTGGTAGTAAACAGCTCAAAATGTGAGCTCTTTCCATGTAGTGCTGTTGCACTTACGAGCTGTACTGGACTCCGAGACCTTGTTCCCGGTATCAAAGTTCTGGACCGGCTAGATTTTGAGCTGTTGGGGGCCCCAGTTCTCCAGGAGGCGGTACCTGAGGCGTTGCTGGGTAAAAGGCGGACATTATACGAGGCGCGGAAACACTTGCTGCAGTTGCCTCCCCACGTGGCTTTGACTCTCTTTAGGAGCTGTCTTTCTCTGCCAAAGCTGGTGTACGTTATGAGAACTGCCCCGACCTGGTTGTTTCCGGATGAGGTCACACTACTGGACGATGACCTCAGGAACACTCTGGGCAGCATCCTTAATGTGCACCTTAACGACTCACAGTGGGCCTCTTTACCCGTGCGTCATGGAGAATTGGGTGTCAGGAGGATGCGGGATGTGGGTGTGCCGGCTTTCTTGGCCTCGGCGAACGGAGTGATGGGTCTGGTTGCTAACATTTTTCAATTTCAAGGTGACCAGATCGATATTCCGTTTGCTAGCGAGGCCACGATTGCTTGGTCGCGTTTGTGTCCCTCATCATCCCTCCCAGACAACCCTTCGGCGCAGCGCCAATGGGACGACCCAGTCTGCAAGGCTGTTTTCAGTGGGTTGTTGGAGTCGGCGTCTGGATCAGACATCGCGCGCCTTAAGGCGGCCACTGAGTATGAAGCCGGAGCCTGGCTAAACACGTTCCCTTCTCCAAACTTGGGTACCATTCTGGATGGCGGTACATTAAGGGTGGCAGTGGCTCTCAGGCTTGGGTGCGAAGTTTGTGAGCCCCATTTCTGCAAGTGCGGTAAGCCGGTAGACGGTAAGGCTTACCATGGTTTGAGCTGTGGCAAAAGTGCGGGTAGATTTCCGCGGCACCACATGCTCAATGATATTATCCGGCGTGCCTTAGTGTCTGCCGAGATCCTCTGCACTCTGGAGCCACCGGGTCTTAGTCGCCTAGACGGAAAGCGTCCGGATGGGCTTACTTTGGTACCGTGGGAGAAGGGGCGTTGCCTTGTCTGGGACGCCACGTGCGTCAGCACCTTTGCGGCGTCACATCTGCCGCGGACAACGCGTGGGGCAGGCTCGGCTGCGGAGTGGGCTGCCTCCCAGAAGCGGCTCAAATATGAAAATTTGACGCAGTCTTACCATTTTGTTCCATTCGCGGTGGAGGTTGCAGGGTCTTGGTGTGCTGTAGCCAAAGACTTTGTAAAGGAACTGGGGTGGCGGTTGCGACAAAATAGAGCTGACCCCCGCGCCGAGTCGTATCTGGTTCAGCACATCTCGCTGGCTATCCAACGAGGCAATGCCGCCAGCGTGATGGGCACATTCCCACCGGGTACGATTCGGGGTGGTTTGTTTATTTAAGTAGGTAGGTTTAAGTTTTAGTTTTAAGTTACAAGGTGAATATTTAATATTTTCATATGCGGCCTCTTAAAAACTTTGTAGAAAATTCCCACGTAGGTTTTTATTTGAATTTCTTTAATGGTAATGGTAATTTTTACCACCGTTTTCAAAGAAAATTTATACAGTTGGCAATACACCTATCCATTGTAGTAAATTGTTTGTTTTTTGAGCCAAATTATGAAAAGGAAGAGTGGCAACAGTGCACGGCACCGCAACATCGAGCTGGCAACGTAGCGCGTAGCCGCTACGCACACTAGTATCATACTTTTAGCGTACGACACTATTACCGTTCACTTACACATTCATAAAAATGAATCAATAGAATTTATGCTCATAATATATTGTTTTAATAAGTAAAATATAATTTACCGCAAATAAAGAACTAAATAAATGCTGACAGATGTGATTTCAGTGTAAAATTATACTCCATTCGCCTATAAATGGTAAAATACGTTTGTATGAAAGTCGAACCACCTTAAGAACATTAACTAATATTACTTAAAACTCTCCACCTCTTTCATTATTAAATGATAATAAAAATAACAATCTATCAGTTGAATAAGTTGAAATTATAAATATTTTTATACATGGCTTAACGGCAATTAATATATTTTTTTATTAACTTGTACCTCTTACAGTCCTTTCCCAAGATATGGATTGTGGTAAACTAATATCTGTTGGTTCGCCTGCGTCGCCGGTCGGGTAAAGATGATGTAATAATTAAAATATTTATAAAATTCACTATTCTTTTATTATTAAACACAGGAGCAAAATACAACGTTATCTTATCAAAATCTGTCAAAGAGCTACTGGTGTTGCCATATTCGACAATATAATTGGTTCTTGACATACCACGTCCACAAGTTACCTAACGTGCCACAAATTGATACCAATAATCTTGACCGATGATCATCTGAGGTGTGCCACTCTCATACCAGTGGATAAGGTGCTGATGAGCCTTGATGTGTGAGTATGAGATAAATTTTTCTTTATTCATGAACTGACTTTGTACATTCAGATTAGGCATTGTTCTTACGTTTAAATCATAAGTAGAATTGGTACAAGTTTCAACGGTAACCTTGACTGATTGACTGTTAAATGACGGTAGGGAACCTACACCGTGAATATTAATATGAACTTTTTTTATATAAATTAAATTAATATGTTATTTTTTTTACAGTTCCTTCAACGTCGATTACTGAAATAACATCAGCTGCAACACCTAAGACAACAGAAGAATTTGCACGCGAAAAAATGATAAGATTTAGCCCAAGTAAGTTTTAAGGGGTTTGTATTTTATTTTTCTTGTTTTTTTATATAAATTAAATTAATATGTTATTTTTTTTACAGTTCCTTCAACGTCGACTACTGAAATAACATCAGCTGCAACACTTAAGACAACAGAAGAATTTGCACGCGAAAAAATTATAAGATTTAGCCCAAGTAAGTTTTAAGGGGTTTGTATTTTATTTTTCTTGTTTTTTTATATAAACTAAATTAAAATGTTTTTTTACAGTTCCTTCAACGTCGTCGACTACTGAAATAACACCAAAGATAAAGAAAAAATTTAAGAAACCAACGATGACGCCTGGAACAATAGAACCTACAACACCTCGGAAGAAAAAACTTTTGCTTAAATTGAGAAAATATAAAACTGCGATGAAAGATCTTCGGAAAAAAGTGATTCAGGTTGAAAGTATATCATCGCCCGTTTTGAAAAGTCTTATAGAATCTACAATAAAAAATCAAAAACGTAAGTCTAAAGGACGTCGCTGGTCGAAATTGAACAAAATTGTAGCTCTTGCTTTGTATAAGAAATCTCTCAAAGCATACAGATATTTGAGTCATCTTCTCTCAATGCCAAGTGTAAGAACTCTGCAATCTATTTTAGAAAAAATGAAATTAGAACCTGGCATTGATCCTAACATTGTCACTCACTTGAAATCAAAAACTGAAAAATCGAAAGAAGAAGATAAAATTTGTGTCATATTATTTGATGAAATTGCATTAAAACGTCGACTTATTTACAATGTTGCTGCAGATAAAGTAGATGGCTATGTGGACTTGGGCAACGAAGGTGGTCGTTCTGCAAAAATTGCAGACCATGCCCTCGTATTTATGCTTCAAGGTATACGGAAAAAATTTAAGCAACCTATCGCACATTACTTCGTGAATGGGACAATTGCAACTGAAAAATTAGCTGTCATTATTAAAACGGTTATAAGAACGATGACTGCATCTGGTTACAAAATTATAGCAACCGTTTGCGACCAGGGGCCTACCAATGTAGGAGCACTAAATTTACTCAAAAAGTTCTCTCCAGTCTCAGTGGAGTCCAATTATATTTTATTGGATTGCGAAAAAGTTTTCATAATATACGATGTTCCACACCTTTTCAAGTCTATTCGAAACAATTTCCTACAAGCCGGTGAATTGCTTTTGGATGGCAAAATTGCTAAATGGCAACATCTAATAAATCTAGAGGAGAAAAACCGAACAACCTTACATTTCAGTAAAATTACAAAATTACACGTAGATCCAAAATATAGGTCAAAAATGAGGGTGAAGTTGGCTGCCCAAATATTGAGCAATACTGTGGCTGCAGTACTAAAACTGCAAGCTGAAAGTCTTGATAATAAACAAGAAAGTAACGCAAGAAAAAAGAAAGAAATTTTACAAACAGCTCAAGTTATAGAACAGTTGGACCGCTTATTTGATGCCACAAATGGACCAGCATCAAATAAAGATATTAAAAAAAACATTCGACAAAATGTTTCAAAAAACAGTTTCCACCACCAATTTTGGCAAGAGTACAAACAAAAATTAAAGACTCTACAGTTTCTGAAGTCCAACAGTCAAATAAGACTGCGAAATGTTAGATGTGTGAATGGGTATATAATAACTATTTCATCTCTTCAAGATATCTGGAAGATTGTATCTGAAAATTTTAAATATTTAAACTTGCGCCAGCTAAATCAAGATGCTTTAGAGAATTTATTTGGCATTATTAGGCAGCATAGTCCGACCAACAGAAATCCCACCTGTCACCACTTCGTATCTGCGTTGAAGTCATCAATATTAACGCGCCTCAGCACTCCTAAAGGTAGAGGGTCAAATTGTGAACAGGACGGCAATGAAATCTTATTTGATTTTCAAGAGGTTATTTTTTCTGACCCACTGGTAAAAGCAAAATCTACAGGTGCCATCGCCGCGACGGCCACAAATGTCGACGACAATGATCATCCGGTCTTAAACATCCCTGAAACAGAGAGATTTGATGAAGATTTGGAGCAAATTTTCAAAACCTTCGAAAAACAGCCAACTGTTTACGTTGCTGGATATTTGGCTTCAAAGATATTAAAAGATACAAATTGTGAACAATGCATCAATTGTTTAAAAGTTCTTAATCCTAAGCCAAATTCCTATTACAATTATATCGCCTTTAGAGAGTGGTGGCCAGATAAAACTTCTCTTACGTATCCAACGTTGTAACTCTGCCAAACAATAGACGATGCAACGACGACATTTGAACGGGAAGTAAAACCAATTATCTACATTAGGGATGTAGGTAAATTTGCCAAGACTGTGATATTATCCACTGCTGATTTTTCTTGGCTTTGTCAAGATCATAATAATAAAATGACTGATATCCTGTTGCGCCGTTTAAGTCACTTATTAATAAGAAACGAATGCGGAATTTATAATAGATCGCTCGCATTATCGGAAGAAACTTCAGCAGACATGGCAAAAAAAGCACAACAACAGAGCATAGGAAAATGATATTTGTTTTACTCTTTAAGGTCCAATTCAGAATTAAATTTGAATTTTTCCTGTTTAGTATTATTTCAGCATCACGTCATTTCATTGCTAGAACCCATATTATGATTTTTGCACTAACGCCAACGTAAAATCTCGAGTTAAATTTATTTTTATATTTTGTATTTAAATTGCAACATAACATTAGTTAGTTAAAATCGAAATTTAACGTTGCTGTAAATGTGCAAGACTGAAAATAAAAAGTCTAGTAATATATCTACACGCATTTTTTTTTTCAACTATCGATAAAAATGGCATCCGTAAGTAGTACATCTCTATTTCGGCGGTTGGCAGTTTTGACATATGTCATACATTTGTTTTGATGGTACTCAGTACGCATTTCATACAAGCCGACTTTTCATTTTTTTTGTAAGAACTCCCGTCTCTTAAACGTAGTGATTATATCCTCTTTGGTTGTTTGAGCGGGTGATAATTGGTGCAATTTCTGTTTTCTTGTTAGAAAATTTAGTTTTTTGTAGGATTTGCGTTTAAAATGAGTGTAGATCCGGGTGATATTGTTCCGTGTAGTGATCTGAAGTGTGTGCAAAGTTTAATAAGCGGGGGAAAGGTAAAGTCATTGACCTTTTCCGATAAACAGCAGCTTATTTCTTCGCCAAAACCAACACCGGATTTGTTGATTTCTCAGTCAAGTAAATCTCATAAAAGACAATTTAATAGATCTGTGTACAAAACTCATTGGGTAGCTGGATGCTCGCGTTCCAATAAATTATATTGTTGGTGTTGCATATTCTTTTCCAACGAGAAAAATGCATGGAATACGTTTAGTTATGACGATAACATATCTAATGCCATAAAAAGGCGCCAAAACTCACAAAACACATGAACGCTGTTATTTCTTTTTGTAATTTTGGTAAACAGCGTATAGAAGCTTCTTTATCTCGTCAGTTACCTATCCGACGAAATCTCAAAACGTAACTCGCGCGTCGACCACAATCGTAGTGTTTTTCAGAGACTAGTAGATATTGTTTGTCATTTAGCACAACAAGAACTGCCTTTCAGAGGGCATGATGAGACCATAACTTAATTAAATAAAGGAAATTTCTTAGAATTAGTATCTTTGCTTTCGAAATACGATCTCGTCTTGGAAAAACATATGCAATACCAAAATAGCGGCAAACCGGGGCCAAGTTATTTATCTAACAAAATTCAAAATGATGTTATTCATTCAGTAGTATTATTCATTCCTACGAAAATATATCATCGGCATGCCCTACCATTAGACCCTAGGCACGCCACTGCCAAGACCTAGTACATCTTCACTGTCAACTATGAATGCAGATAAGGAGACAAGCTATGAACAAGTGACCACCTGTAATAAGGCTGTGCAAGTTAACCCAAAAACAGCCGATAGATACACTTACTGTTCAATTAAGAAGCGCAAGACGGCCAAGCCTTTTCAAGAAGAAGAGCAGGAATTTATCATGGAAGTAGATATTGAAGATGCATTACCTTCAACACATGGAAGTACCGCCTACTCAGAGATATCCCAAACTTCATCGGAAACCTTTGTGAATAAAGAAAACCAAGGCAGAATATTTATGTTGGAACTAATTGAAAGGAAACCTCATGTTTACATAGGTTTACCTAAACATTATTATTGGCTAATTAATTATTTAGAAACTAACCTTAAAGTTTGTTCCTTTTATATAATCATAATTTTATATAAAATAAAAACAAACATTGCCTTGTCTCAAATTGTCGCGCCCACTATATTACCACTCTGGTATAAATAGTGATTAGGTCCGTCAAAAAAAAAAGTCTCAAATTGCTGATATGTTTTAAGTGTCATTAACCACATTGTGGAGAATATTTTACAAGACATTATTGCTTTTATCAAAAAAATTTAAACAGTTTATATTTTCCCCAAGTATTCTTCAGGTTAAGCAAAACCTACCATCAACTTTCACTACAAACAAAGAGTATTCAAATGTATTTTGCATTATAGATTGTCTTGAAATTGAAATAGAAAAACCATCTAACCCCGTTAGCCAGTCGCTTACCTGGTAACAATATAAAAATGCCAATACATTGAAATACTTGCTGGCTACAACTCCTGATGGTCTTATTAGTTTTGTGTCTGCTGGCTTTGGTGGTCGCATATCAGATGTTAATATTGTGGAAAGCAGTGGCTTTTTAGACCAGTTACACCCTAACTGTACTATACTGGCAGACAGAGGATTCAAGCACATAGACACTATATTAAATAAAATCCACATTAAGCTTCTCCGGCCACCTAGTGTATCAAAAGACACAAATCTGTCAAAACAGGAAGCGATCAGAAGCAAAGTGATTGCCAGCCTTCGTATCCATGTTGAGAGAGTGATAAGAAGGGTGAGGTTATTCAAGGTTTTAAAACCTCACTCTGTGGTAAATAACAAATTAATCCAATATGTGGATGAGGCGATCACTGTTGCATGTGGCCTTATTAACCTACAAAATTTTATAATAAAAGATGAATAAAAGATAAATAAGAACTTATTAAATTGTTTTATTTGGCACTATCTAAAATTATCTTACAAATAAATTTCTTCCAGAAAACTTCAGCAGCATTCAATAGTCCCTCAGTATATTCGAGCCCTAAAAGGCAGAACATCGTAAGCGCCAGAAATCCTCAAACCATTTTATTATCATAAACGAAAGGCCATTTTTCCTTACATAAGCTCATTTTTTTTTCAAGAATGTACCTTGAGTGCTTTTCGCATAAGTGTCAATTTTGCTTTTCATCGTTACCTGGCCCATGCATAGAAAATGTATCGCAAACGCCAGGTACAATTCTATCGTAACCAACAAAAGATGGCGGTTGCGATAAAAAAAAATCGATTTCTTACATCGTAACAAACATGAACAAAAGAGTATAAGGCTTACGATAAAATGGGACAGATATAAGTCTGTTGTTTTCTTTCTAATTCCTTGCAAACTTGGGAGTTTAAATCAAACCAGTCAGTACGTGTTGTGTTTTCAGTGAATGACGTGTGTATTTTGTTTTCTCGGAGAATCAAAGGTAAGATGTTTTGTTTACCTGTTATGTAATATTAAATCATGCAAGGTTTTGATTGAATATAGATAAACACATTAAGAAAGATTGACTCAGTTGATTCATTAGGTAGTTTCAAACAGAGATGCGCAGGCGTCCACAGTCTGTCACTCGCCTATATACCTAGAATACCTACCTAATTTTACGAGTAATCAAAATTCTATGTGTTAAAAGGTTATTTGAATAAGGTTTTTAAGATAGTAGGTTATTTTTACTAGGTAAATAATAGGTAATATAATCCGTGATTTGATACCTACCTAATTTCACAAGAAATAAAAATTCTATGCGTTTAAAGGTTAATTGAATAAGATCTTTAAGAGAGTAGGTTATCTTTTCGTGGTAAATAATAGGTAATCTAATCCGTGATTTGAAATTAGTGCTAGGTATCAAACCTTTTTAAATTTTAAAGGAGAAGGTACAAAATGTTTGAACCAAAACTCAAAATAGTTAAGACACCAATACTAACAGACTATGAGCCAATAGGTTCTTTAAAATAAATTAAATTATCCTACCTAAGTTTCAACCTTCAATTCCATGGGAGATCGGAGTTTAAGGCTGACAAAATATGTATAAATATAATTATTTTTCTAATTGTAGTTCATCATAATTTGATAAAATGTTTCTACTAAGATTATTTAGCATTTCTTAAGTACTTACCTAAACTGAATATAGATAATGTTTCACACAGTATCTACACTAATATTAGAAAGTATGTGTGTTTGTATGTTTGTCCGTCTTTCACGTCGCAACAGAGCGTCAGCATGAATATTTAATTGTATAGAGATAGTTTGGTGGCTGGAGCGTGCTAATAGGCTACCTTTCACCGCGGAAAAACATCTCATTCCCATGGGAAATCTAAGTAGGGTAGGTGTAGGTTATGTATAGGGTAGGTGTAGGTTATGTATAGGGTGGTGTAGGTTATGTGTAGAGTAGGTGTAGGTTATGGTTAGGATAGGTGTAGGTTAGGTGTAGGGTAAGTGTAGGGTATGTGTAAGGTAGATGTTGAGAAAAATGTTAGGACAACGTCTGCCAGGTCAGCTAGTATGATAGTATTTATATTTTTTTGCAGTTATCTGGAAACATGTCTGAAGAAGAGGAAGCTGCAGCTGCAGCGAAAATATCAACAACATTGCAAAAGATCGTTGAGTATAGTGATTCAGATGATTCGACGCTATCGTCCCATATGCTAGATGCTGTTGATATGGATATTTATAACGCAGTGATTCAGCCGTCTACCAGTTACACCAATCAAGAATCCGATCTGCCATTTGTTATACCGGATGATATTAATTTAGATGATTTAGATGAAAACATCAATTTTGAATCAGATTTCAAATCTGATGAGTCTTCATCTGTGCTGAACCACATTGATATGAATATTACCGATTGCGATAACCTAATTCAGAATCCAGGTGAATGCAACGATTCTGCAGCAATAGCGTCCAGTTCGCACCGGCAATACAGCCCTGTAAATTACTTAGGCATGGACATAGAAAGTGACTATGAACCCTATCAGGACTCAGAAGACTCTTGGAGACAAGAAAATGATGATACAGAGACTTGCTTATCTTCTGAGGTAGACGAAACAGTTTGCGTTGGAAAAAAAGGTTTGAAATGGAAAAAATCTACTCCAAAGAAATAAAAACAAAAGTACGAAAGATGTATTGGTCATGGAAAGAAGTTAAAGCCTAATCCATGTATAGGAAAACGTTGCGGAAAAAAGTGTAGAGACAATTTCACTGAAAACGATCGACAGCTTATTCATGATCAGTATCGGGGTATGGCTAGCTCTCAACGTCAGCGCGACTGGCTACTAAAGATATGTAAAAAGAGACCTGTAGCAAGAAGGAGATCGAATAGTTTTTCTAAAGAGCGACGAAACTTTACCTATGATTATGTCTTACCATTTCAGGAACAAGAAATCAAAGTATGTCAACAATTTTTACTCAAAACTATCGATATTTCTCAAATGACGCTAAGATATACATTGTCAAAAAGTCAAGGAATCATTCATGTCTGCAAAAATGATAAAAGAGGAAAACATGTACCGAAAAACAAGACAGATCCTTTAAAGATAAATTACGTAAAGAATTTTATTCAAAAACTACCAGCTGTTCCTTCTCATTACTGTAGAAATAAAAGTAAAAAATTATATCTACCCCAAGAATTTCACAATATATCAAATCTGTATAAAGTTTATAAAATGGATCTTGAAAGCAATAACAAACTGTCACTTTTAGTTAAAAAACCCGTTTTCAGATCTGTTTTTAAAAATGACTTTCATTTGGTATTTCATCTACCAAAAAAAGACAAATGCACTACATGCGAAAAGTATAAATATATGACTGAAGAAGAAAAATTAGTGCAACAAGAAACTGAACAATATAAAGAACATCAAAATAACAAAGAAAAGTCGAAGGAAATGTTTTTAGAAGACCAGAAGAAAGCCAAAGAAGATCCTACATTTTTATGTTCCAGTTTTGACCTGCAAAAGGTACTAAACACGCCGCATGGGGATAGTGTGACCCTATACTATTCGAGGAAATATTCATTTTATAATGAAAGTGTATATGAAAGCGTAGAAAGATCTGGCTTGTGTTTTTTATGGGGTGAGTCTGATGGAAAACGAGGGTGCAATGAAATCAGTTCTGTCATTTACAAATATTTACAAACTGTTGATGCTAGAAAGAAACATAAAACTGTATCCCTTTACTGTGATAGCTGTGCAGGTCAAAACCGAAACAGAGCGATGTTGTCCATGATCAGTTTCTTCATACAAAATTCTGCGAGTTTTGTGACCCAAGTTTCTGTAACATTCCTTTTACCAGGTCACACAATGATGCCAGTGGACTCGATACATTCCACGATTGAATCATTTTGTAGACGTCGTGTCGTATGGGCACCATCAGAATGGGCTACAATGATTACAAACAGTAGAACCGAGCCAAAAAATTACGAAGTGAAACAGAGCGATGTTGTCCATGATCAGTTTCTTCATACAAAATTCTGCGAGTTTTGTGACCCAAGTTTCTGTAACATTCCTTTTACCAGGTCACACAATGATGCCAGTGGACTCGATACATTCCACGATTGAATCATTTTGTAGACGTCGTGTCGTATGGGCACCATCAGAATGGGCTACAATGATTACAAACAGTAGAACCGAGCCAAAAAATTACGAAGTAATGTCACACCTGGATTTTCGTGACTGGAAGAACTTTTCAACTCTGATGCTACCAGCAAAAATTAAAATACGATTCAGTGAACTTCGAAGAGCAACTTTTGAAAAAGATGTCATTACTTTAAAATACAGTTTCTTCGAAGACAGCAAAGTGGAGACGATAAATTTAAATTCTTTAATCAGGTCTCGTCAAAATCGATGGGTGCATGGAACAAAGCCGCAACCGGAGAAATCAAAATGTTCAGGAGAAAATAAAACGTGAAAACTGTCAATATAACTCAATATACGATGCGCATCGTAAAGGTTTCTACATCAACAGAAAGCTAATTTTTTACTCGAAGTGGCAATAAGACGTTCATATTTCTATCTTTTACGGTTACGAAAATAAATAAGAATTTGTAAATTGACACATTTTGTGCCAATATGTTGTGACCGCAAGCGTACATTACGGCTTTGTTCCAGAGAAATTTAGTAAAAGTATTGAACGTTAATTATTGTTTACAGCATTAAGTACGTCTGGGTCAATTACGTTAACAGAGTGTTGCTGTCTTATTCGGTAAATTAATTTGAGAGACTTTTTAGTGAATACGGTTTACGGTACTTGTAGAAAGCTATATCATAAAATTGTTCTGTTGTATTCTTTTATCAATGCCTCACTTTAATAATAGGAGAGATCATTCGATATTTTGAAGGTTAGTAAAAGTAATAAAAATATATAGTTTTTATTTGTGAGACCAAGGCTTATTAAAGTATAGGAACATAATCAAGTGCTTACATAAATCTATGCTAATAATTAAGTTTTGTTTAAAAACAATAAAAACATTATAATGAATATAAACTAATCAAAGTCAGATGAACTATGTTCATCAGACTGATTGGTTTCTACCACATCTTTTTCACAAATTAAATTTTTGTAGAATGCATGATAATGCCGCGGTATATCGTTATTTTTGCATAGGCTCAGTAAGTCTGAATGCAAATCTTTGGAGACAGGGATAGGTTTATCGTAAGCCATAGGTAAGTCTGGAATACTTTCAGATACACTTGGAGTAACAGAAACCTGTGAAGCAAATCCACCTCGTCCTCGTCTTCCGCTTCTTTTTTGCCTGTTATTTGTCTGTACAACAGTGTTCAACTCCGAGTAGCTTTCTGAAAAGTCGTATTTAAAAAACAACTTGTTTGGGTGGGCGCTTGATGCATTTACTTCCATGATTTTAGACCATTCTATTTTTGCACCTTCAGTGTCATGCATCCAATTTTTACCAACAATAAGTTGCTTTATGTTCACAAAGTCAGTTTGCTCCATTTCTTTGACTTCATACTTTTCACCTGTAACTTTCGCATTCATTGCACATCCATACATTTGGTCTGGTATGTAAATTACTTTGTTTTTGAGTTCACGTTCAATGCTTGCGTGCATAGAGTCTCCTTCATTTTGACTATGGCCGGTTTCAAAAAACCTGTGTGTGATGTCCATTTCAAATTTAATTGATAGATATATATATAGGGCAAATATGAATCTATTCTTATTCTGCCCTCTACAACCATCTGAATAAAATGACACTTTTTTTATCTGCCGCCCATGTTCGTTCTTCAGAAATTTTAATAAACAACTTCCAATTTCTAAAGCACCTCTTTTTGCTATTTGCTGACGCCACATAAAGCAATACCCCATTTTGCGACTAGCATCAAACACCGTCAAATTATAAATTGGGTATTTACGCTTGTAATAAAAGACCCCTACTTCCGACTTTGGTATGTATAAAACCTTTTCTAAATCAAATATGGCTATTGTTTCGAATTCATCTGCATTTTGTTTTTCATCATTTTTTAAATTACGCTCCATATCTTTGTTCTTTATATGTTTCTTGTAATTTTCTTCCAATGCGTTCTTTTCTTCTAACTCAGCTTGATTATACCTGAACAAAATTATGGTAAATATTTTCGCATTCAATATAGTGTAAGTATTCCGGGGGTAAAAGTCACCGTAGCTTGTTTCGAATAAAGTAGTATTTTTTTGTAACTTCATAAATAATCATAGGAATGTCACAAAAAAAAAATCACTAGGTGCATTAGGGGTCGTAGATGCCGAATATGGCATTACATGAAAACTGCCGCAATAGCTATTGCGACAATGTTCCATGGACCCATCGATGTAACATTGAATTTACCGTCAACAATTTACCCAACAAAACTTAATATCTCAAAGGTGAAATACGATGATTTAAAATCTCTTTGTGATAAAGGTACTATACCTGAACGTTTTCACAGCGAATATTTAAATATTCCATATGAAGGTGCAGTAGTTGACACCCTGCTAGAAACTGATGAAGAAGACGAAAGCGAATAAAGTGCTCATCTGTTTTTATCCTGGCATGACGAACATTTTTTTTTATATTTTTTCTGATTCTTATGTTAGAAGTTATTGTTTTGAATTACTTTTTATGGTACATAAGTTTTGTTTATTGCATTTTAATATTTTGTTTTTGATTTTTTTTTATTAATACTTAAGTTTAACGGTTTAGTAGTGCTTGTAAGTGCTAAGTGCTATTCCTGTTACGTACAAAAATATTGTCTTTTTAAGTGAAGATATTTTAAATTTGCAGTTTATTAAGACTGATTGAGACTTCTTAAACTTATTATTACAAAGACGTCATGTTAATAATTTAAAAAAATTATTACTCAGTTATAATAATTACATTTCAGTTGATTAGTTAGGTTAGATTAAAAAATGATAACTCAGTTAAAATAGCAATGTTTTGTGTATTGGAATTAGATAGCAATGTTTTGTCCTGGTCCTGACGAACCTTTATTTATAATTTTACTGATTCCTGTGTTAGAAGTTATCGTTTTGAATTATTTTTTATTGTACTTAAGTTTTGCTATTTGCATTTAATATTTTGTTTTTGAAAAAGTTTATTAATACTTAAGTTTAACGGTTTAATAGTGCTTGTAAGTACTAAGTGTTATTTATGTTACGCACAAAAGTATTGACTTACTTTATTTAAAGTTTGTAGTTTATAAAACATTTAAGACTGATTGAGACTTCGTAAACTTATAATTACAAAGACGTTATGTTAATTAAAAAAAAAAATTACTCAGTTATAATTATTACATTTCAGTTGATTATAGTTAGGTTAGTTTAAAAACTGATAACTCAGTTAAAATAATAATGTGTATAGGAAGTAGATAGCAATGTTAGCATTAATTGTAAATTTATTAATTATACGGGGTTAATTTTTAGTAAGTGCTCAAACTTTATTATATTGTTCAGACCATGAAACTGAACAACTTTCTTCAAAAAACCTGGGTCCGGAAATGAAAAAAAAAATTACCTCTCATACTAATTGCTCAGATTGCGGTAGTTTGTATGGGAGATCGATTTTTTTTATTTCCGGACCCATGTTTCTTGGGGAAAGTTGTTCCGTTTTATGGTCTGAACAACATCCCTGTTGTAATTGAGACTGATTACTGTTAACTACCTCCTCCTTTATCAAAGATGAATGGGAAATTTCCTAATATTTCATTTGTTACTCTGTTACTTATATAAAATTAATAAAGCTTTCTATTATAATGAAATCATAGTTTGTTTATTTACAAAACTCCTAATAATGTTAAACTAATATTATTTCAATGTCAATTTTATTTGTATTTTTAATTTAATCGTTAACGCCATTTTAATTGTTTTCAATATTTTTTAAATCATCGTAAGTGTATCTTAACCGACAAATTTTAAGAATGGACGTATTTATTGCACGAATTTATTATCGTATCCGCCGTTATTTAAGAAACTACAACTATCAGCTTACAAATTGATATCACATTACATAGCTGGTATAAAAATAATTTATTCTGTTCGTAAATTGAAAAGATAGCTGTTGTAGTTTTTAAGATAAACAAAAATAACGCCTCCTGTAAAATTTGTGTTTTGACGCTTACAATCTTCTGCCTTTTAGGATGATTGATCATAGTCCACCCAGTATTTATGTAGTGTTTTTGTCTCCTCAAAACTAGGATCAGCCACACAAAACAGACCTTTTGTTTTTTCGCTGCATGCATTTGAACCATTATCTGAGCTTTAAATTTGTTTTGCAACTTGTTATCTTTTACAAAGTTTTTCATTGTTTTATCACTTATGGGACATTTTATTTCAATAACATAGTCGTCACAAATGGCATCGGGTGAAACTCCAATAATAGGTGTTATTAAAATTAGCCCTGTACTCTTCATGTTCATACCTAACTCTCTTTCCAACTCATTCAATACAGCTTTTTCTAAAGTCTTGCCCCTTTTAATAGCTGTAGTTTCGGGCACTTTGTATCCTCCCAGAATGCCTTGTACCAATGCACCATTTTCAGTTTTGCAATGAACAGCTTCACAAATTCTAGAGCCTGTTACTCTTCCATGGCGCATGGAATGCCATAATTTTGAACTGGCTTGGTTTTTTGTGCCTTCTGCAATCTTTTCCACCACATCTGCATTTAACACACTTTCGCTGAAGGATTTTTAAATTTGTCATAGCTACAACCAGCATCCACAACCAGCATCTTCGCTCTTTCCTTGTTCCTAGGTTGAACTGACGCAAGGAGGCATGAATTGTCATTTTTATTTTTAATTAAACTTCAAGATCGGCAAAGAAATACATTGTCCAAGACGTCAGCGTCTTAAACCAAATTGGTGCGGGAAGCGATCACCGGATTGTCAGAGCTCGAATCCTTATTGACCTGCCTATGGAAAGAAGACGTTTGGTGGAGACTAATATATCACCGAATGATAATATATTTCTAGTCGCCCAGAAGGAATATTACCAGGAAAGACTTGCTGAGAAATTAACTGCGCAAGAAAACTGGAATATTGACGAAATCAACCAGCAACTAGTCGACTCTATTAAAGATACAGTTTTAGAATTAAGACCCACACAAAATAAGAAACCCAGGACGTCTAAAGACATCACCATGCTACTGGAGGAACGAAAACTACTACTAGCAACGCCGGACCAACAAGGGATAAACACTCTTAATAGTCGAATAAGGCACGCTATTAGGAGGAATCAAAGACAGAGGAAACATGAACTGATCCTAGACACGATAGAGAAACATCGGGGCCCAAAGGTGTTCAGAAAGCAACTTAAACGGGGTAACCATCAAATTCACAAGCTCACTGCAGAGGGAGACCGATTAACGTCAGACCGGGAGGAGATATTGACAGTAGTGGAGAAATTCTATTGTGACCTCTATAGTTCCCAGAAGACGGAACCGGTTCCTCCTGTGGTTAATAAAGACCCAAGAGCCAAACTAGCAAGACACAAGACAGAGGATCTGCCAGAAGTGAGTTTGTATGAGATAAAGTATGCCCTGAAACTGATGAAGAAAGGAAAATCGCCCGGTCAGGACAAAGTCACGTATGAACAGCTGTTGTTGGGGGGGAAGCCGGTACTGAAGCAACTCCAGCTCCTGTTTAATAAAGCCCTATTTGATGGAGTAGTCCCAGAGACCTGGAGAAATGCGGTAGTAATCTTACTTCACAAGAAGGGGGATGTGACCAACCTTGGAAACTATCGTCCCATTTCATTGCTTAGCCATATTTACAAGCTATTTACCAAGGTGGTTACACTGCGGCTTACCATTAGGCTTGACTCCGCGCAGCCTGTGGAACAGGCAGGGTTTAGGAGCGGCTTCTCGACGGTTGACCACATTCACACTGTTCGTCAAGTCCTGGAGAAATGTGCCGAGTACAACCAGCCCATAGCGTTAGCCTTCATAGACTACGAAAAGGCGTTCGATACGGTGGAACACTGGGCCGTCATTCACGCTCTCCAGAGAAGCCAAGTGGACTATAGATACATACAGGCGATCAAAGATGTATACCGGGCTGCAACTCTGCAGGTAAAACTCCACGACCTAACAAGGCCGGTGCCCATTGGGAGAGGAGTAAGACAGGGTGATACAATATCGCCAAAATTGTTCACAGCTTGTTTGGAGGACATATTTAGGCTTCTCGACTGGTCCAATAGAGGCTTAAATATCAATGGAAAACACCTGTCACTCCTTCGATTCGCGGACGATATCATCCTGTTTGCTGAGAACACCGAGAACTTGCAGGTTATGATGGAGGAGCTGTATGACGCGTCCCTCGAAGTCGGATTAAAAATGAACACATCGAAAACAAAAATAATGTGTTGTAGTACCGACATTGACTACTTAGCGGTTCACGGCCAGCGGATCGAGAGAGTCGCGGAGTACGTCTACTTGGGTCAAACTCTGAGTCTCGAGAAGAGCGGACAAGATCGCGAACTAAAGCGTCGCATACAACTGGGATGGGGAGCTTTCGGCAAGCTCTCCGACGTACTCAAGGCGAAGAGGGTCCCTCTCAACCTCAAACGTCGCATGTTCGAGCAATGTATCCTCCCTGTGATGGTATATGGAGCCGAAACTTGGACGCTCACCAGGCAACTGATACATCGTTTGCAATTACTCAAAGGGCTATGGAGAGAGCTATGTTGGGTATTACGCTTCGCGATCAGGTACGGAATACCGAAATCCGTAGAAGAACTGGACTAACCGACATAGCAGAAGTAATAGCCAAAAGAAAGTGGAGGTGGGCAGGCCACATATGTCGTAGGTCTGACAGTAGGTGGGGGAGGAAAGTGCTGGAGTGGAGACCACGGACTGGGCGCAGAAATGTGGGAAGGCAGCCCGCGAGATGGACTGACGATCTGACGCGAGTTGCGGGGAAGGATTGGATGCGGAAAGCACATGACCGCGCAATGTGGAAATCTTTGGAAGAGACCTATACTCAGCATTGGGTAGTCATAGGTTGAAGAAGAAGAAGAAGATCGGCAAAGACTTGACGTGCTTTATTCAGCCTACATATGACGTCATATGGCGTTTACGTCCTTTTAGAACGTGATTAATTTAAAACTTAATTTACCTTAGGAAAAAGACATAATTTAGAAAAAAAAATATGGGTAACTTATTTTTTTATCTAGTTTTATTTAAAGTAATAATATTAGGGTGCTGAAAATATGAAATGTTGTCAATTAAGATGTGACATTTGGTTGTGTAACAAGAGTAGATCATAATAATATCTTTTACAGTGGAAAATGATAATCTTACACATTATTTAGTAATAAAATTAGTAGTAAATCAAGAAAGATGAAAAACAATTGTTTTTTTTTATTGATCGTTTTTATTGATTGATTGTTTGTACAAGTAGGTAGATATTATTTATTTATTACGAGATATTTTGTAACATTGTATTACTTCAAGGTTTCCACGTCTGGGCCGTAAAGATAGGGAAAAATTTATAAAGTTCATCGAATATTGTTTGTTTCGCAGAGTAAATTCAGTACTTATAACTAAAATAAATATTATAATTAAATTTATTTGTCAGACATCTTTAAATGTTCCCACCCAATTGAATAGGCAGAATATAAACAAAGTGTCGCGTCTATGACGGTGACATCGCATCTATGACTTATTAGCCGGCCCCCGCGCGCCCCGCACTGCCGCGCTTGTTGCACAGATTTTGTAGGCAGCGTCTTTTCTAGTACGTAGTACATTATACTTCAATGCCCCCTCATCAAGTAATGCAAATGTTTTAACTACTCCACTTGAGCCCCTCACTGTAATAGGAATGACTTTCAGTAAAGAATCTAATGTTTTAGAAATAGAAACGGGGGTGGAGAGGTTATTAACATTGTCATTAATAGAGATATCATCATCTTTTTGAACTGTTTTGTCAGTTTCTTTTGGAACTTTAAGTAACATGTGTAAAAATTTAGAAATTCTACAATTTTTGCCTGCATGAGAATAAATTAAACATCTAAAACATTTATTGTTATCTTTGGCCCATGCATACCTATCATTTACAGGCAATTCTAAGAACTTAGGACACTTTGTTACATTATAACCGCTATTATTACAAAAAGAACAAGTAACATTACCATTTGTAACTGCATTTACAGAGTACCTCTTGTGTGACATATGGCCTCCACCAGAGTGGCCTCCGCTTGAGTGCCCTGCACCTGAGTGGCCTCTACCTGAGGCTGAAGCAGGGGCAGCCTGGCGTGAGTAGCTGCTGGATTCAGGGATGAACTTCTGCGCCAATATTGCTTCCCTTTGAATAAAGTCTCTTAAGCACAATAAGGCACATCTGTCTTCAAAGGAATGTTCATCTGCGTAGTGAAGAAACTTAGACCGCAACTGCGCGTTTAATTTGCTGATACTCGTGTCGTACAAGTCTGTGTCCCGTAAATAGTCATTGCACTGAAGAGCTTGTATTGCCGCAACACAGTTCACTAATTTAGCCCCAAACACACTTATTAATTCACTTGGATCCGTAGCGTTTCCTACAATTCGCGACGCTTTAACCTCCGCTATCTGTGTGTTGATAATCTTGGTCGGGTTCCCGTAACGCAGCTGGAGCGCCTCGATGACACTGTCCGGGCTGGAGCACGAGTGAAGTAGCGCAGCAACAAGATTCCTGGCCTCGCCTTTCAGAGAAAGACGTAATCTTTGCAAGTTTTCCTCTGGCGCGATGTTGTATCTCTTTGTCGTGTCGTCATATCAAATCAAATCAACGACCCGTTACAGTCCACTGCTGGACTATGAGCCTCCTCCACTTAAGTGGAGGGTTTTGCCATAATCCCTACGCTTGGCAGGCAGGTTGGAGATCGCAGATTAAATGGTTACTGCATCAGAGAGCGCTGCTGCCCGTTCCCTGTTCAATGTGTAGTCCCTAAGTCGCCTCTTACGACACTCACGGGAAAATTAGGGGTTGGTGACAAATGTATTCTACTCTGCCGTCACCACACGGCGGTGTCGTCATAACTGGCTTTAAACTGCAGCCAGTCCTTCTGGCTTCCATCAAAACTCGGTAAATTGCTTTTTCCAGTGAATATTGCTGATTTGATGGAGTTTTTTTATTTTTTTATTTGCATGGTGCGGTTTGCACATCGCCACAGTCAAGCTTTTCGAAAACAAAAACATCGTTCGACGTGCTGTTGACAGCTGACGTTTGTGACGTATAGTTGGTAGCTGGGGGGTGCGTTCCGTGGATTTGGGTGTAGTTAAGGGGCTTACATGAGCTAACGACCTTGACAACCTGGGGCACACATTCACACAAACGACGCAGTCGCCATCTAGTAAAAAAGTTGATAACAACTATCACTACACATTCATAAACTCACCTTACCGCCTCTCAGATTACGCCAAATTGTGCTAAAAGATGGCGCTCTTCGATGACGTTGACCATAGACCAAAGAAAAAAGCAACAGGGCAACTAACAATATTTTTTTTTAGAAAATAAATAATTTGAATTAAAATTACAAATGAAATAGACTGGCCCTATGATTAACTCCGTATATCAAAATCACTGTTTTTACAGGAGAGCGATTACAAAGTTATCATAGTAATTATAATTTGGTCAAGTCATTAATTCAACGGTTTTCCGTTAAAAATAATTACGATCAAAACATAGCAAGAACATAATACATTTACGTAAATGGCGCTTACGGACTTACATTATAGTTCTTAAGCTCTTTTTCCGGTTAACCATGGACGAACTTACACGAGAGGACTGACAATCTCCATACTAACTCGCCATCTATTGATATTACATACATAGCACATCTAGTTATTAAGCTCTTTTTCAGGTTAACAAAATATATGAAATATGTCAGTCTTAGAAATGTCAAATTTCGTACTTAAATTGCTCTAAAATGACATTTAAAATAAAAATGCGTTTAAAAAATTGAAAAGTCGTTATAATCACGAAAAAATTGTTGTAATTATATTTATAATATCAATTTAAAAATTACTAAAATCTATGTAACGCGAAAAAGTTGAACAGTTTTCCACTATACTTTCATCCCCTTGGTTCTCTTGTTCTTTGTTCTTATCATTGACCGTACTTTTGTCTTCCTCTTCATTTTTACTTATCTCTTTTTTGTCTTTTTTCGCTTTATTTTTTTTATTTTGATCTTTGCCTTGTTCTTTGTTCTCATCATTGACGGTACTTTTGTCTTCCTCTTCATTTTTACTCATCTTTTTTTTCGCATATTTTTTACCCACGACGGACGGAACGGAACGGAGGCGGTATATGCGTTTGGGGTAAGAGGTTGTTTGTTTGTTTGTTTGTTTGTTACCTTCTATCTCGAAAACCACTGGACCGATTTAGTTCCGGTTTTTTGCATTGAAAAGGTATCACTTCAACTTAGGATCTTAGATAATAATATGTTTTATGTAGGTAGACCATCAGGGAGCGCTGCAGCAGCCAGATAAGTTGGCAACACAAAAGTTATCAAAAACCGTTACCGAATCGATTTCGATATTCGATCATTGACGGTACTTTTGTCTTCCTCTTCATTTTTACTCATTTTTTTTTCACTTTGTTTTTTTCATATTGATCTTTGACGACTCTAAAAATTTTAAGTCTATTTTGTACAAAAGATCGTCATTTTGGTTTTGAAAGTTTTGATTTTACAATTTGTAAAAGCCGTCGTATTTTTCTGAAAACAAAAACATTGATATTTATAAGTACCTTACCTAAAATGAATAAGTAAATAATGTTATTGGAACGAACTAGAGAACAAAGTAACAAAGTAGGTACATACTCGTTACATGAAGAACCCGCTGTTGTTTCGCAATGCTCTCTATTTAGACGCTGTTTTTTTCTGGAAAGCAAAACATTACATACTATAATATAAAAATAACAAAAGAAAGTTTAATTATATAAAGTATGCTTAGTAAGGTACATACGCATTGGAACAATTGGAAGTTACATCCTCTGCGATATTATTTTCTAATTTTCTTTTCCTGAAAAAAAAAAGTCATGTCACATAGATATCTAAAACGAATAAATAATGAAATAAAAAATACATAAAAAAACAAAAGAAAAAAAAAGTTAAAAAAGCACATCCACCACGTGGGATCCGAACCCGAGCTTTTCCGTTTTTAGGTTCATCCCCTTACATATTACGCCATCGGCAACCTTAGTGAGACATGCGAAAAACTCGATAGGTACAAAACAATAAAGAGCTGGATCCATTTTAATAAAATTATGCCACTGCCAGCGATAAATAAATAAATAAGTAGGTAAACAATTTTATTGGAACGAAGTTACAAGGTAGGTACATACTAGGTAAATAAATAAATAATGCAGTGACCATCGATAGAAATGTAATAAATTCGGTCTTACCTTTTTACGTCAATCATATGTTTGCCATTTGATTTATATGAGCGCTTTTTACTCCTCTTGGCAGGTTTTATTTTATTCCCCATTATTATTTATAAAAGTCATTCACTTCAACAAAATATAATAAAATAAGTCTGGCTAAGTTGGCGGCAAAAAGCGCGACACGTCCATATAGCAAGAAGCCTTAGCCGAGACTGTCGCTACACGGGAGTTCACGCACACATGCGCGCGTAGTGATCATGACGGATCACGGAAACAAAAATAGCGGTTTTTTGAGAATACTACGTAGCAGATCAAAAAAGTAAATAACTATTATGTTTGTATTTCGCTTGAAGAAAATGTTGCCAAAAATCCAGAAAGATTGAACGAGTTTTAGTACGATTTTAATCGTTTATAAGATTTTTTTAGAGGTATGTTTGTGATTTTTTTCTATCGGGTCAAAATACTTGAATCATGTTTTGAAAAAACTATTAAACTGTAATATACCACCATTAATAACATATATTTTTTTCATTTAATTCACTGCAGTGGATCGTTTACTTTTGTTACTCAGAAAACTCGCGTTTAGGTCGTGTAGTCCTCTTAAGTTAAAACAATCTATAGAGACGCAACCGAGAGCCACGGAACGATAGAGTTGTTTTTATAACCTCAAATTATTTGATTTTGACGTTTCGTACTATTTCGTAAAACGAAACAAACAAGTGGGTGGACCGCGAAGGAAAATGATCAGAATCTCTTGTTTTTAAATTAATAGTACTACAGAAAACTAGATTTATCCACGTACGACTATGTTACGCTTGGAAATATTTTTAATTTTTCTCGAGTTTTATCGCTATTTATGCAACTATTACTCCATCTTCCTGGAAGAAGAGATAAACGACTACGCAATAACGGCGTGCAGGTTGGTCGCTACTGAACTGGAGGCGTCAATGTCAGACCGCGGCAGACTCCCACCATCACGGATCTTAAATTATGTCGACAGAACTGTTCCTGGTCTTACAAGTAAACAATTTCAAGAACACATTCGCATGACTCCAGGTACAAAACTGATTACCTAACTAGTAGTCCTATTACCTACGTATTGTATCTTTGCTTAAAACTCCACCTACACTTAAAAGACTTCCGTACCTATTTTCATATGTTGGGAGTTGGATGATCCAAGCCCTTGTATTTTGATTGAAACATTAAAGTCTATAACTCACTCATCGGTATCCGTTTTTATTGTTTACAGATATATTTAATATTATATTGAAAGAGTTTGCACCCCACATAACTACGACAAACAAATACTGTAGTTCCAGTAGAAAAATGGACCCTAAAAAACAATTATTGGCAGTACTGTGGTTATTGGCCACCCCAGACTCATATAGGTAATTTATTTTTGTGTTAAGAAAGAATAATGTTCATAAAGACTTATGTATCTTTTTTATTGTTTTAATTATTTACAATAATATATTTCAGATCTGTTGCAGAACGATTTGATATGGGGAAATCATCTCTGCACACATTTTTTGTGGTAATTGTGAAGGTTCTCTTCCACAAGAGTAGTTACCTTATAAAGTGGCCACTTGGATGTGAAGAAATAGTTGCCAACAAATTCAAAAAAAGTGCAAGAATACCAGGAGTTATAGGTTGTATTGATGGTAGTTACATTCCAATAAAGGCACCTGAGAATTATCCTGAAAGGTACATTAACAGAAAATGCCAGCATGCAATAACTTTGCAAGCTGTGAGTGATACTGATTTAAAATTTACTGATGTATTTATGGGATATCCAAGTTCTGTCAGTGATTGATTGATTGATTGATTGATAGGCACCGTCCCAGCCAGGTCAAGCCTGATCCCGTCAAACGGGCACACCAGGGGGCGCAATGTTGGTAAGGAGGGACACGCTCTGGGATGGGAGAGGACGATCAGCTAGCCGCAACCGGCTGACCACAACCGACCGACTGTACAGCCTAATTAGCCAGTATAGGAATAGTGGAACACGGGTTAGCACGAAGAAGGATGAGCGTTGTTGGTGACATTGAGGCGTTCTTCGTCATTGTTGTCCTCTGTTGCACGTCGAACCGATGTGTGTTGGAGCTGGTGATGATAACTATGTCTGGATGCTGGTGACCCGTCTGTGTTGTAGAAAGTTTGAGTAGGTGATGATTTCTTCATTGTGTGTCGTTTTCCTCCTTTTCGCTGTCTGTTTCATCAATTTCGAATATTTTTTGTGCTTCTGTTTGAAATGTTTCTTTGTCCTCGGCTAGTTGTTTCCATTCCGAGATTTCCTTGTTATAGTATAGCATATCGTGTTTTAGCGAATTATTCCAAGTAAAGATTGGCCTACCAACTTTTAGTTTTTTTGCTTTATAGTTCAGTGCGGCATGGAGGAGATGAGGTTGGTGTCGTCTATGTATATGACCAAAGTAGCACATACGCAGAAATTTTATTTGCTTTGTAATTGTTTTACCTCTTAGTAGCTCGTGTACCGATTTGCTTTCAGGTGGAGGGTTCCTTGAGTTGTTAATCATGTCTCTGAAAATAAGACGCTCATATCTCCTTAGCTTTGAGCGATTCCGTTTAGTTAAGGCAGCCGCTTTCAAACCATATGTGATAGTTGGTTCTATGACCATTTTGTAGATCAGACGCACCGTTGGCCATTCCATCTTGGTTTTCGTGATAAGAGGGATTAACGATTTTGAGTTGCGTACGCCTTGTTTACATCGTTTATGAATGGTGTCCTTCCTGCTATGTCTTGCCGTAATAAAGGTGCCAAGGTATTTTATTTCTTTAGTTAACGGAATGTTTATTCCTGATAGGGTGACATGCTCTCTTTGATCAGACCCAGTAGGATCGCGCATTATAATTTTGTTTTCGTGTCGTTAATTTTAAGTCCAACTGAAGCTAAAAGTGGTTTTATTTTAGTAAATATTTCGTTTAGCATATTTACACTAAGCGATATGATGATTATGTCATCCGCAAATGATAGTATCATCGGGAAGCTTATTTGCTCATCTTGATTCAGTTTAAGGTTGGGTATATCTTCTTCTAAAGTTGTTAGGACATCATCCATAACTAAAGTAAACAGGCGCGGGGACAATGGACGGCCTTGTTTTACCCCTCTTCCTTTATTCACAAATGAACTCTGTTGTCCGAACCACTTAATACAGGTCTGCTCGTTCATGCAAGCTTTTATAATCCTATTGGTCAGTGCTTTGTTAGTTCTTGTGGTCAGTATGTCCTTTAATGCATTCAGGTCGACAGTGTCAAAGGCTTTTTCAATGTCCAGTGCCATGACAAACGTTTTGGTACCCTCTCTCCAATTCTCATCAAGTACTCTGCGTAGTGTGTACATATGATCATCGGCGGAGCGATTACTTAGAAAAGCCGCTTGGTAACTCCCTAATTCTTCAATTTTAGTATCCAATCTTTTTAATAGAAGACCGGCGTAAATTCGATAAATGGTGCAACAGATTGATATCCTTCTAAAGTCATTTATAGATTTAGGGAATTGTTTTTTGGGTATTGGAACCTGTATGGTTTGAGTCCAAGTAGACTGGACTGCATTTTCTTTCCATGCTAAACATAAATATTTATGAAGTTGGTCAATAAATTCTGTCGGGGCAGCTTTAATTAGGTTTATGACAATTTGGTCTACTCCCGGGGCCGAACCATTACGCATCTTTATAAGAATATCCAAAATCTCTTCCTTGGTCGGAACTTCTCCCAGGTCTTCATTGTCTTCAGTTAAGTGGAGTTGAATTTCTGGTCCCTGAGATTTTTCTAACTCTTCTTCCCATTTCGACATGGGAATGTAATGTTGTTTAACTTTTCGTCTTTCTGCTTGTTTATGACGTCTGTATACGTCATATGTTATTTTCATCCTTTGTGATGGGTGAAGCAGGCCGAGGTTTTTAAGAAATCCTTTGAACTGCTCTTCTTCTTCCCTATCTCTAATGTTTTGTAGATTACGTCTACATGTTTTTACCCTTTCTTTTCTAGTTAGATTGTGGGGTTCCAGTTGGAGAGAAGATTTAGCTTTTTCAAGATCATTTATTGCATTCTTATATTCGTCTGATCTAACTGGATTATTACTTAGTTCAGCTTGCGCTCCTGACTTTATTATATTTATGAGAGTGTCATATGCAATAGTTTCATCTCCTGGGTTAATATCTTTCTTGGCTTGATTAATTTGATCCCTTACACTCCTTTGAAATTTTTCTCGTATTTCTTTGTCTTGTAGATTATCATAACTTATATGTTTGTAGTTGAAACCCCCCTCTTGGTTACATTGTTTGATATAGTTGTAGTTTGCTACTGGTTTTTGGTCTAAGTGTTTAGAGTCGATGGTTGCCATTACTATTTTATGATCTGAAAAACCCTGAACTGAAATTCCTTTGATATTATTAAAGAAATTTGGTTGATTTCTGGAGGTTATTATGTGATCCAGTTGCGCTACGCGGGTATTTGACCTCCAAGTAGTCTTACAGCTGCTTCTGCCAAATGAAGTGTCCAGTCGGAGTTGTTCTCGCCTGATTATGTCAATAAGAATTTCCCCATTACTGTTAGATTCCTTGTGGAATAAATTCTTGGCCGATATTGCTGATTCTGGTAGATCTGTTATGTCTGTTTGTCCAACATGCGAGTTAAAGTCCCCGAGAATAATAAGGGTTGTGTGTTTTGGTTGTTTTTTTATAAGGTTTAACAGGTTGTTGAAAGTTCTTCCTGCTTGTGACGTAAAATTAGGCAAGTGTGTAGTTATAAGAAATAGCGGTTTTTTATTCTTCTTGCAAATTGTGGCTGCCATAATATCAATGCATTTAATAGTTTCCTTGAGTTCCCAATTAGAGTTTTTCCTGACTAGAATCGCTAAACCCCGATATTTATTGGATCCTGTTAAATGCCAAGTATAGTGCTTAGATGAATGAAGACCTTGTTTGAGATGTGTTTCTTGAAGACAAGCGATCTCTATTCCCTTTTGATTAAGGGTTTGGTCTATTCTTTGGGTGGCCGCGCCTCTAACATTCCATGTCGCAATACTAATGTTTTCACTATTTATGGTGTTTTTAGACGGATAGCCTTTAGCGGTACAAATTCTGTATCCCGTGTTATCGTAGTAGTCGTTGGGAGAAGGGTTTGACGAGCACAATGTAGAGGTAAAACTCTCTTCCGCCTCCGTCTCACAAGACTGTTTTATGTTCTGTTGTAATGGAGAGAGTAAAAGGTTGGTTTCTTGTGTAAGTGTGATACTACTGTAGTGATTATTTATCGAAATATAGGTGGATGTTGGCTGGAACCTCAGATTCTTCTGGCTTATAGATAATAGGGTATGTGTGTCTTCCATGAACGTGGACATTAATAAGATAGTATTCTGCTGCTGCTATCAAAATGTCTTCACCGCCCCAGAACCCATCGTTCCATTGATTTTTTAAATATGTTTCTAACTGTTCTTGATAGGGTAGTGAGTAATCAATGGCCTCTGGGGCATCAATTATGGAATTGACGAGAGCTGTACTAATACGAGAACTATGACGATTTTCTGACACATATTTTGCTAGGTCTCTTCGGACCATCTTGTAGTCAAATGTGAGCCCGAGGTTTTCATTAATTTGTTGGCAAATTGCTCTGTACAAGCAATTCCCATCTCTTTTCATTTCATTTATGACCATCTTTTGTCCTTTGTTTTGTAGAGTCGGCATTGTTTTCAGAATGCTAGCTTTTTTGTTCTTTCCTTTTTTATTTTGGGTTTAATATATTGCTTCAGTGTGGTGTCTCCACTTAGCAGTGGGGTGTTTTTTCCCTTTCAATTGATTTGAGGAAGGACCAGTCGGGGCGTCCTTTATTGGTGCCAGATGTGTTAGCAGTTTCGTAATGCCAGAATTTCCTATTGTTCTAAAATAAGAAGAAAGCTATGAACAAAAAGATTAGTTGTGTTAGTTTTGGCCCATAAATTACAAGTAAAAATTAAATGAAGTTGCACCCTTGAATTGCAGAGAAGTCTCTTTCTACGTTATTCTAAGAAAGTTAAGATTATTTTATTGCTGGCCTGGTGTAAAACTGTTCTTTTGCTCGGCCAAACTTTCCGCAGCCGGGTGGGTCTATATTGTTTCAAATGACACGTGTGCCTTTAAAACAATCAGGATGCCAGGGTGGACGAAGATTTCTATTACCTATCTTCAAAGTGGCTTAGTAGAAACTATCTTTACCACTCTGAAGAAAATCTGCTAAATAGGGTGATGTTTTTGGGCTGACTCTGCCCAGGACACGTCGGTCAGTTGTAGGGTTATGCAATCACTGCTGTCTTGGAATAGCCAGTAAATACCTCTCAGAGATATCTCACCGTGTGATGTTTAGGTTACTCGTACCCTTGCGGATGGCGCGTTGAGTATCAGCTCGGCCCGTCGTCGTCTCGAATATAAAACTTTTACGCTACACCAGAGTGCTACGTGTCTGTATGAGAGATCATTCAGACCTTTATACAATGCTGTTTCTGATTGTTTGCTTTTAGCTTAATTTGAACAAAATTACGCAATAAAAGTTAATAGAGAAGCGCAGGTCCACCGGGTTTCTGCTATTTCTACGTGTTTCTAAAACCTAAAGCCTACTTTTAACAATCATACACAATAAAAATTATAATAATAATAATAAACAAGGAATAAATAAAAGAAACGGTTTCACCGGATTCCTGGGCCGTCTGAAGATTAGCGGCTGCTGGCTGTGGCTGCAACAGGTTGCCACAAGGCGCTGCTCGTAAGCACACACACTGATCACAGCACCCAAACACAACACAATTAATAGATTGAGTCTATTAAACAAAGTTTTAAATCTAAATTTAAATTTAGATCTTGCGCGGTATTGTCGAAGTTGGATGCACAACAGAACAAAAGAACCCTTGCACAATAGGATAAAGACCGAATGCGAAAGAGGCGCACGTGCGGGCACGTCCGAACTCGACGGCTGTCCGGTTAAAACTCATATCCAAGTTCTGTCAGTGATTACCGGATATTCACCAACAGTGATCTTTATAAAAATGTCGTTTCAAATACAATTAGAATTCCAAGGGACTTTTTCATAATTGGAGATAAAGCATACCCAGTCTTAAATTGGTGTATTCCTCCATACATAGAACGACAACAACTTACGCATAATGAAAAGAAATTCAATACTGCAATGGCTAAAACCCGTCAATGCATTGAGCGTGCATTTGCTCTTTTAAAGGGCAGGTTTCGACGACTCAAATACTTAGACATAAGTATGACACATTTTATACCAAATGTGATATTAGCCTGCTGTGTCTTCTTAATGTGAGTGATCAAGTCACAATTGAAAATTTTATAAAAGAAGGACTACCAAGTGTTATAGGAGAAGATACTATCGATGAATACAGGGAAGAAGACCAACAGAGGGATGGGAGAGACCTAAGAACAAGATTAATGTTAAATTTAAGTGAATGAACAAGTTTTTATCATACAAATCAGACTTTTATTTCTTATTTAGGTATTAAAAAAATATATCTATCATAGTGGAGTTATTATAGGAAGAGCTCTGACAGATGATACTTTTTAATATTATTTCGTTTGTTCATTTATTAATTAAGTAAAATTACACACATGTTTAATGATAAAATAAGAGGTGAAGTTACTTTTCTAATATTTTTTCCATAAGAGTTTTAAAAGTGTCAAGAGATTTTTGTTGCATATTTAATAGCTCCCTGTGGCGTCTGTCTTTGTTTATTTCTGACTCTTTTATTAAGTTATTCAAAGTTGTAATAGAGTCCCTGAGTCTAATATTTCTAGATCTTGGCTGTTGTTGTTCTTGGTCATTTTCATTCGCTACTTCTGAAATTAAATAAAAAGTTTAGTACAGACTAGAGTGGAAGATACTATCGATGAATACAGGGAAGAAGATCAACAGAGGGATGGGAGAGACTTGAGGAACATGTTTTTATCATATAAATCAGACTTAGGTATATTTCTTATTAGTATTTAAAAAAAATATCTATTAAAACATAGACTTAGATTAAGTAATAAGCAATATTAATAGTTTTTTTTTTCTATATTTTTTTATTCATATTGATTTGTTTATTTTTATTTTTTATCTTTAATCTTTAATAAATTATTACTGATGTAGAAGCTGACATTATTATCAGCGAAATTTTTAATAGATACCAGTGCACCATTAGACTTATGCTTCTCAGGGTATACAGATTATTTATTTGTATTATCAATATATCACAATGATCAGTTACCTGTTTCAGTTTCATCTATTTGAGTATTTTCAATGGGGTTTTCTCTGCTTGAAAATGGTGTCACTATTGGTTGCTTCCTAAAGATCTCGTCAAGTTCATCAAAATATTCAAAATTTATCCGCTGTGCTCCACTTTGCTTTAGACATGTTATCTATTTTTGTTAAATATTTACTTTTTAAATATTTGTTTTTTTTTCACATTGTTTAGCATCATGACTTTCTAGGGCATTTGCAATCTGTTGCCACACCTGCAATCAAGACAGAATATTACCTTTATGAATGCAGTATTATATAAAAGATAAGTAAAACAATCATGATGCAAGCATAATTTATACACATACCATTCTAAACTAAAACAAATATACAAGGTTTTGCAATAAATTTAAATCTCTCCTCTTACAAAAATGCTACTATACAATAGATGAATACATATCTGATAAAATTAAATAATAAAAAGATATTAAGTTCGTGCAATTCTTAGATTTACTTACGTATTTTTAAGATTATATTTTGCTATGTTATTATTGATACGTTGTATTTAAGATATAACTTGTCTTAGAAATTAAGATCTTGTTTACTTGCTACGCCCTACTAAACAGGGTACATAGTATTAGTTAAAGCTTAACATGTTTGCAATGAATAAATGATTATGAATATGATTACCCTTGTATTTCGGACTGCACTAGATGCAAAGTTCTCCTTATTCTTCTTATATTCATTAATTAACTTTAAAATGTCACTTCGTGACCAATGCTTCTCAATCGGGAGGCTCAATGGTGAGGAAGGAGATGGAGTTGATGGCAATTCCACTGATTCCCTATGTTCTGTTGCTCCAGATTGATTTATAGCTTCAGGGTCCACGAAGTGACATTTGGCATTGGCACGAGACAGCGTGGTCAGCTTGACAAAACACGGGAATTGTGTTTTTGTCGGCAGCGAGTCGTCTGAAGTCGTGCGGAGCATCGGCATCGGCATCAGGCACACGCAGGGATTAGTTGACGCACGTGGAAGATGGATCCTCACACAATGGCGGCGGCTTCGTCCGTCATCAAGCTAGAAGGTCAGAGAAACTGGAATGTCTGGAAATTCCAGGTTGGAGTGACGCTCAAAGGGGCAGACGTGTATTCTGTAGTGAACGGAACAGAACAGAAGCCTGAAAAAGATGCAGGCGCATGGACAAAGAAGGATGTAAAGGCACAAACCATCATTGTGTCCAGGCTAAGTGAAGCAGCTATGGTGCATGTTCTAACGTGTGAGACAGCAGCTAGCATGTGGCTAAAGTTGCACAGCGTGTTCGAAGCTAAGTCTGCGTGCAGCACTATGATGCTACAGCAACGTTTCCTACAATGCAAATTTGAAGACGGAGACCTATCAGTGTTTTTGGCCAAGGTGCAAGAAATGGCTTGTCAGCTGAAACAGGCAGGTGAAGAGGTTTCTGAAAAGTTTCTTATAACCAAGGTTTTACTTTCATTGCCTGAGAATTATAGCCACTTCATATCGGCTTGGGAGTCCGTTGAAACAAGTAAACAGAAGTATGATGGCCTGGTGGCACGCTTGCTTGTTGAAGAAGAAAGGTTGAAAGCTAGAGATAAAGAAAAAGAAGAAGAGAACATGGCATTATACGCGAAGAAAAGTAGGAGAACTGGTTTTGTCAGGAAATGTTATAAATGTAATAAACCAGGAAATTTTGCGAACGAGTGTGGAAGTGCAACAGATATCCGTAAATGTTTTGCATGCGGTGGAGTGACCTATGTGAAGTTAGCCGAATAAGTTAGACGAATATGGTAACCCGACCAAATTAAGAAGGTCATGATTTCGAAATGCTAAATTATGCTCTAAATCGACTGGAAACGTCTAGGCTAGACACTAAACACCTTAAAACAACAAATAAAGACATAAACAATCACGAAAATAGGCAAAAACAATGAAAATTGCCCCAGTGAAAATTACCACATTTTGGTTCCCGATTCATCCGTTTGTTATTATGTTTCCAAAATGAACTAAGCTATAATATAGGCATGAAAAAAATGCCATTGAAATACTCTTATAAATGAAATATAAAATAAAAAAATATATAACGTCTAAGTGTACTAAAAAATATTATTTCTCGAGATATTTGGCTAATCTGAACGTGAAATTTTAATTCGTCAATATCTTCTAAACTATAAATGCTACGGCAATGAAAATAGTATAAAATAAAAGGTAATTGAATTTTCTATCTAACTATATGCAAATTCTCTATGTATGTGATCTAAGCAATTAAACAAATTGAATATTCTCCAAAATTTATTTGCGCCAAGAAAGACTGTAACTCCTATCTCAGTAAAACTGCACGAATGAAACATACATGGAATGGTAGGTATTGGAAACACCTATTAATAACGAAAAAATAAAAAAAACGTATGTCGTCAAAAGCGTAAAAACATTTTTTTTTCTATATTACTCGACCGAACTGATGATATAGCCTGTAGCACCTGTTCGAAACAGACTGCACGATTGAAACGCACATCAAATGGTAGGTATAGAGCACACCTATCGATGATGTGAAAATTAGGAAATTCTATGTCGTCAATGTGTGTTAAATAGTATTTTTCTGTATTACTCGACTGAACTGATGATATAGCCTGTAACACCTGACCGAAACAGACTGCATGGTTGAAATGCACATCAAATGGTAGGTATAGAGAACACCTATCGATGATGTGAAAATTAGGAAATTCTACGTCGTCAAAGTGTGATAAATAGTATTTTTCTATATTACTCGACTGAACTCATGAAAAAGCCTGTAACACCTGTACGAAACAGACTGCACGATTAAAACACACATCAAATGGTAGGTATAGAGCACACCTATCGATGATGTGAAAATTAGAAAATTCTATGTCGTCAAAGTGTGTTAAAAACAGTTTTTCTATAGTATTCGGCTGAGACGAATGTGCCCATAGCACCTGTCCGAAACAGACTGCACGATTGAAACGCACATCAAATGGTAGGTATAGAGAACACCTATCGATGATGTGAAAATTAGAAAATTCGATGTCGTCAATGTGTGTTAAATAGTATTTTTCTGTATTACTCGACTGAACTGATGATATAGCCTGTTACACCTGACCGAAACAGACTGCACGGTTGAAATTCAATATGTGCATTTCGATACTCAGTCCATCGAGGACTACACGTTAATAGCAAAATCGTTCACCAGTCTTAAATGATAATTTAACGAGCATTTTTGGCGATTTTCACTCCTCCATAAAAACTGCTGCGGCGGATTGCGCCCTCTAAGACTCAGCTTTATGAGATCACGAGAGCGTGTTCTTTCTAAATATCATGAAAAAAACCACCAGAAATTTTGATGATATCGGTCTTAGACGGGCGGACGTACTATAGGTGTATGTAAGGTCAACGAGTGCCTCGACGCACCGACAATCTGGCTGGCGGCGGCGATAGGCCTCGTGCCCACATTCCCAGATTGCGCCGGACCGGCGCGTCGCCGTCGCCGGTTATACGTTTCCACGTGCACGGCGGCGGCGGCGGGCTATATTTCCGCCGTCTGCTGGCTGGCGCTGCTCTGAAATTAGTAAATTATTCTTTATTTTTCTTTCATCATAGCGCCATCTATTTTTGAGAAAAATATAAGCCGCACAAAGGGCCTCTGACATGGCTTCACGACTACCACCAAGACAGTAAACCTGTTACTCATCCTGTTACTTAAGGTGCTATATATCCCAAACACCGAGCAAATGATAAATCTGGTTAGAAAATATCTGTATATTTAACATGAGCCAGGTCAATGGCCTTTGGCGATTCTATAACACTGACACCAGGGTTGGTGGGGTCGGTTGTCGACCTTACAACCCACACGATGATGATGATACATGATTATGTAGTTAAGATTTTAATTCCTGATACCTTCATAATTTGTATAATTTTAATGTCACTTATTTAAGATATGTTTATGTGCTGTGAAGTGCCACTAATAATAAATAAATAAAATAAATAACTAAATATGTATGTTGAAATTTTCATCATTTTTGTTACATTGTGTAGTGAAAAGAATTTTATATAAATAAGTAATTTATAGAGCGAACTTATAGTGTTACAGCGGAAATCAGGATTTTTTATTGGCGGAATAAATTAAATAATAAAGAAATTAAGAAGTTCACCCATCACTTGTGACTTTGTGCTCATTCCAGCACAATCGTTGCAGAAGGCACCATTTGTACCTTCTGCGGTCATGGTACTGCACTTGTGGGCACGACTGGCGCACCTAGGGTGGATGACCACTCTTGCAGTTCCAACCCTGGAATCAGTTCATGATTTTGAGTACTCTTTCAAATACAATTTAGAAGATGTTTTCTCTTATATCTTGACTATGGCTTCTTAATGGGTCTCTAAAAATTTATAATTTCGGTTGGTACCTGTTTTTATAGGGTGACTTGGATGTTGTCCTTGAGCAGCTCGGGGTGATCGTTTTTGTTGCTATTGCTTGACACGCTCATCAGTTGAGAAAGTTTGACCCAGGGATGAAAAAAGAAAGCATGAAAATTGGCAATGAGATATATTGGACATATGAGAGAGGAGGAAAAAAAAATACAGATTATGTGTTATTTACAAAGTTATTGCAGTTGATATCAAACATTAATTGATGTTAGTAGGGAATAGGGATACTTGGAACGGGGGGATGTATCTACTACCTATACCTCAACCACAGTTGGTCCTAACAAGCGAACATGATGACGATGATGAGGTGACGAGTGGATTACATGACAATGTTACATACAAACATACATAGTAGGTAGGTATAGGTACCTAATAATAAAATAATGATAAATATGTCAATCTTTGCGTTTCCTTGCTGACACGGAACAGTGGCTTTTCTGGTCAAATGCGCAGCGAAGCTGTGTGATAGCGTTTTGCCAGGTGGTCGCGGAAGGCTTTATTCCTTGCCACCTGCGGCAGAATCAGTAAGAAGCATTGAATTGACAAACCTTTGAGGGAATTATTGTCTGTGATGTTCAAGCAAGTCTTGTATACCTCTATGGCGTCTATGAATCTGTCAACAACATCACCACGAGGTCCACTGAAGCAGAAGGAGCACTTTGAGTAGTTAGCGCCTTGAAGGGGCGCTGTGGTGGCTGTGCCGGCGGGCGTCGAAGCACGAACTTCACGAAGTAAATGAAAGCAAATCGCTGAAGTAGACGACAAAACTTATATGCTCAGTGTAGACGACATAGAACGTTGCCATGAAAAGACGGCTCGTGTTCATCCTCGTCATCTTTGCGACCACGGGACTTGCATTTTAACGTGTAGTGTTTATATAACGTGTAGAGTTCACAAAATTCAAGTAGAAACACCTCTTAGTAGAAACACTTAGAAACACGTTGGAGAGAGCGCCAAAAGAGGGCTCGGGTCAGTGACCGGGCCGGTGTTTTTGTCCCATCTATGCACTTTTTGGTTTTATTCGTAGGTATTCTAACACAGAACAAAACAAACTCGGCCTACAGTTACACAGAGGTTTGGAAAATCTAAATTATTCTAATATTTTTGTTGGCGGTCTACAACAGAGTCTAGAGCATAGATGATACCAAAGAGTACTATTATATACGGGGATGATACAATACAATAAACGGGCCTAGAGGTGGGTGAGGTGATAGATTAGTAAAAAATGTCACGATGCAAAAATCACCGTGGTCCTGACATTACAAATTGTAAATTGTAATTGTATATTACAGGCTACAAATCTACAGTTTCTGTTATACAAATTTGCCATGGTGGAAAATTTACAATATTTACAATATTTCTGTTTATATTTTTTTTCTTTACAGGTGACAACTAACATATTCAAAAAAAAAAAAACAGATTTGTATGAAATAATAAGTACTTAATTGTAATTACAAGTTTAGATATTTTGTAAATTGTAGTAGGTACAATTCCGACAGGTGGACTCAGTAAAACAACCGTCGAATCGAATATTTGGTAACAAAAATAGGACATGATCTTAAAGATAGATATTATCAAAAAATTTTTGGTCTCTCCATACAAAATGGGTCGGTCGGGAGTCTCACTTTGTATGGAGAGGCCAAAAAATTTTTTGTCGCAGGAATTTTTTTTTTCGTGAAAAGTTGTTTAGTTTGACGGGTACTATCACTACACGGCGGGAACAAAACGATGTAAATTTCATGCTGTATAGTGGCGCCTAGGATACAAATTCCTTGAGTAACGCATTCAAGGTCAAAGTTCTACCTTTTATGTAATTTGTAACTTATCCTACAACTACAAATTTGTAGATACAATATTTCATCGAATCCTGTACCCAGATTTTTCTTTTTTCTATACATGTAAATGTTTATAAACAGCATTGTAATTGTAATATGTAAGATTTTTATATGTAAAATTCTTACATAGGTAGTTGTTTGTAAGGTTTATAAAACAGCACTAGTTGTCATACATCTTAACAAAATAATATGTCACTTATTACAAAATTGTCGAATTGTAACGTTTATTAACCGCCCTGCTGAAATCGGTTAAAGTACCCGTAATCGCGTTCCGAATCACTGTCAGCAATACATTTTTATTTTTATTGCTGACAGCGCTAAAAGTCTGATTCGGAATGCGCCCTTAAAGTTATCACCGTCCCTGCGTTCTGAGACGCGCTGAAATCGATTAAAGCACCCGTAATCGCATTCCGAATTACTTAATTATTAATTCATTCATTGATCGATTGATTCCCCTCCGGCCAGTCCGGCCCCATACGCAACGTCGCATCCGGTCTGCGTTGAGTTAGCAGCCTCACCATCGATTTTGATGGTTTTAACCATGTCAAAAAATTGTTAGTTTGTTTATAAGTCTCAGAAAAAGTTTAATTGTATTTCAGAAGATATTTGAGTATCTTACTGAGGCTTCTAGATCGACGTCAACCTAGCAGCCTCACCAAGATAGACTGGCTCTATCATTATGATTTATATGTCAAAAAATTGTTAGTAAATGGTTTATCTCGTACACAAAGTTTCAACGAAATCGGTTCAGTAGGAGCCGAGATATTACACCCAAGGGGTGAGGCTTCCAGCTTGACGCTTGACGTGAAGACGATTCCCGTCAAACGGAGGTATGTCCAAGCAAAGTAAATATACCAAAAAATTGTTCGGAATAGGTTTATCTTATTCCAGCAAAAAAACTTTCAATTTGTTGAGACGTTTACTCAGAAAATGATTCTAAACTTCTACATACTAATTAATTTTCCGACCGTCAATCAATTTTAAACCATCCCGGGCGGCTGCCGCCTGCCGCTGCGGGGTGTCATGTCCGGTAGTGGAGGCGCCCGTAGTGTCGGACGCGGTTGGGCGGTGGCGCCGGCTCCATGGCGCGAAGCGGCTGGGGTCGGGCGTAGGCCTGTCCGGTTGCGCCCCTGGTACTGTTGGGCGCTGGGCTGTGTCCCCGGGCGGCGGTGGAGGCGGACTCAGCAGGTCACGTGGGAGCGCGCACCGCCGATGCTCTGGCGGCCGGGAGTGGAGGGGTGCGATGTTGCGGAGGTGGGGGATCGTCCCATGGTCGGCTCGGTGAAACATTCGAGAGCCTATGGACGAACTCCCCCACACTTTCCATCCTCAGATCTCTTCGGATGACATCGTTGCGCACGTAGCGCCCAGCGCCGGTAATCGTCCTGAGCGCAACGTTCTGGACGACCTCCAGGCGGCGCTTCTGTGCGTCTGAGGCCAGCGCGTACCACGCCCGGGCGGCATAAGTGAGGCGGGAGCGGACGTAGGTTTTGTAGATCCTCAGCTTGGCACGCAGCGGCAGCCGGGATCCAAGGACCGGGCGGAGTAGCGCACGCGCAGCCTTAGCCTGATTGGTGACGTGCGTCACCATAGGCTTCATGCGCAGCGCCCGGTCGATATGGCAGCCGAGGTACTTCACCGAGGATTGCCATGTGACGTCTTGCCCCCGTAGTGTCAGTCTGGGCGGTGGTGCACGGGTCTGGCCGGTGAGGAGGGCAGCCGTCTTCCCCACATTGACCGCCATTCTCCATTTGTCTGTTTTGGCAGTGGGTGTGGGGGATCTAGCGGCAGTTGCGTGGGGGGCCTGGGGGGTCCCCTGGAGCCTGCTGCGGGCCTCCTCGGTGCTGCGGCTTGGTGTGGGGGTCGATCCTCTCCCCTGCGCGACGAACTCGATGTATGATGTCGAGTCCGTGGCAGGTAGGGAGACGCCCACCGCAGCAGCCGGGTCCTGGGTTTGGTTGTCCTGGTGGTACAGGGGCCCGAAGGCCACTGTGGCGTGGAAGGGCGGCACTTCCGGCCTCCACTGAGCCGGTATGGCTAGGCCGGTGGCCCCGAGCGAGTGGCTCCTTCCTCTCATCGGCGGTGGTGGGGCATGCAATCGCAGGTATGGGTTGCTGCCTGGGGAGTGGCAGAGACTTGGGGAGGAGTCCAGGCGTGCTCTCTTCTGCCCGTCCGGCGAGCCGAAAGAGTCCGGCACGCGTCGCCCTCTCGGGGTGCGGCAGGAATCCCCGGCTGGCAGGTCCCCGGCCTGCAGCAACATCTCGTGCAGCAGGGACTGCATCGGACCGTAGGCGTCGGTCGGAGGGTGTCGGGCCGGGTCGTGTAAAAATATGTCGGAGCCGGACGAGGAGGCCGACACGCGACGAATCGTACGCGGTGGGGTAGGCGGCCTGTCTGTCAGCACGCTGGCATATGACCGCTGCGGTGTCGGCAAGTAAGCCGTGGGGTCGTCCGCCGGGTTGTAGGGCGGCGACGCGTCCTTCCTTGGGCGGGCGCAAGGGAAGCGTGCGGGCAGCCAGGGATTGGCGGCCGAGGTTGAGGGCTGTGCCTCGGGGGTGGGTGGGCGCAGGGGCGGTGCGTTGGGATGCGCGCTTAGTGTTGACGCGAACTGCGATGCCGGCGATAATGGTTCGCCGGCCGGCGTCTGCGTCAGCATTGCTCCCGTTGGCGACGTTGGTGCGCCGGGGGCGGGATGGCGCGGCGGCGCTGTTGAGCGCGGCGCGGGTTGAGGTGGTGACGGGCGCGCATCTGCGCGAGCGCCGGGCGAGGTGGTGGCATGCGGTGCGGCGTGTGCGGCGGAGCTAGTCGACCCTTTGCCATACTTGTCGCGGCCGAGGAAGGCGGCCGCTGACACAGTGTGGGACTGGGCCGGGTCGAAAATGTTCCGCGCGCAAATCTGCCCGGTGAGCTTCGTGGGCTTGCGGCCGCAGATGGGCGAGGGATCGCGGTCGCAGGCTTGCGACCCAGCTTCCGCTCGCTCATGATGGTGGTGCTGGTGGAGTGTGCAGGGAATGTCCAACCATCCAGTCCACCTCCTCACTGCCCTCGGCGCGGGCTATCCAACCGGGTGAGACCCAGACGGGAGGCCCAGTTAGACGCCCGCGAGCGGGTGTGTGAGGTAGGGTGGGGGAGGTGGCTGCAACTCACAGGCGCTCAGGGGGGCGCGGAATAAAAATTCCGCCCCTAGAGCGAGGGGTGGTTGGCCTGCAGGCGTAGACGGCAGAACTCAGCTGAGGGTAGTTTTACTGTAGGTAGTATGAAATACTTCTCACTCTCGTTCTCTCGAAGTGCGATCGTTCTTCGAGAGATCAGCAGGTGACGTAGGGGGCGGGTGCGGGGTGCGGGCGCGGCACGGTGTAGCCCGATCACGCTTGTGACGCGTGGACAGCTACCTATAGACACACGAGTTGCAGATAATTCATAAAATAAACTACGGCCTGCCGAGCGCACTGATGACGCACCCTGTTTATTGTTATTATACTTCATGCTTCGTCCTCGAGATTAGCATTATACACATGTAGTTGCGCCTAGCGACTCGCCATTCTTGCACTTTATTTTGGAGACAATCTTTGTTTACATTTTTTTTTTTTTTTTTTATGTAGGTAGGTTGTCTCACATTTTCTATATTCTGACCAACGGCCGACCCTCTGATTCATTCGCGTTTTAGTGCTTCGCCAAGAACGCACGGTGTTATTTCGTTGTGCTATTCGTTCGGATTTTTCGGTGATTTGTGTTGGAAAATGCCGAAGAGGAAGTGTTCGCGTGAGGATGAAGAAGATATCAACTACCTAGAAAAGAAAATACGGAAGTTGGAGCGTAAACTGCGGGAATCTCGACCGGCCAAACGTAGGCGTCACGGGCGGTCTCGTTCGCGATCGCTATCACGCCGACGACGACGATCCAAGACGCGTTCATACACGCGGTCGCGCTCGCGGTCGCGCTCGTGGTCACGCTCACACCTTGGCTCACGCGTGAGGACCGTGAGTCCATCCGACTCCCGACGCAGCTCGCCGCATGTACGTCGTGATCCTGAACAATCTGAAGGTTAGTAACTAACGTGTTACGTGTTTGTTGTTTTTTTCGGTATTGCGAGCAGTACTTTGGGCTGTCTCTTACCGGCTATTGGTTTGCGGGCAGTACTTTGGTCTGTCTCTTACCATCATACGTATGCGTGTAGGTATGTATATACCTTCTTGGGTTTGCGTGTTTCTCTTTGGAGTTATCACTACCCGTTAAAAGTTATGTGATCAGTATAATAGGACTGCTTCTTAACTTTGAAAATTTTCCAGTTATATGAAAATCGAATTTTCGATTCCAGTTCACTCCGCGATAGACCTCGTGTGCTCAGAGCAACCAGAGCAGACTAGCGAAGTGTTACCACCACTCTGCAACGAGAGCGCGCCTGCTTGTGAACCGGTCATTGACACTGTTCTTGTTGAAGGCACTGAAGATACACAGGAGTTAGATGGTACAATTTTAGAAATACTTGGTGATGACCCTACTTCTATTAATACCTTTGGTGGTGAAATTCAGAAAGATTTTGCTGTTAGATTACAACATTGCGTAACTAACGGATTGACGAAGGAGATTAAAAAAGAATTCATTGAAAAATACCTGACTCCAAGCAACTGCAAGTTGATCAACGCGCCAGTTTTAAACGCTGAAATAAAAGCAGCCATCCCTGAAACCGTCGCAAAACGAGATAAGGCTATCGAAATAAAACAGAAACAGCTAGCCTCCGCGATTACCGCTCTTTGCCAGGTGTTGACACGCCTACTTTCGTCTAAAGAAAAAGATACCGGTTTAATAAAACTTCTCATGGATACGAGTAGAATATTATGTGACTGTCAATACACAGATTCCGTTACAAGGCGAAACTTTGTACTATCGACATTAAAAAAGGACATGAAGGACCAGGTACAAACCACCAAAGTGGACAGTTTCTTGTTCGGCGAGAACTTCGCCGACACAATAAAGACCGCAAAAGCGATCACTAAATCAGGCGCTGAGCTCAAGGCCACCACAAATACGAAGATGCAGTCTGTGGTTAAAAAACCACCTACAGGATTATCCAAGAATTTAAACTGGAAGAGTCCATTTCCGTCGCGCAGGCAGACGGATGGTCCACGGACGAGGGAGTCGGCGACGACCAAGAATCCGCCCTCGAGCTCATCGAGGCCGTCGCAGCGTCGAGCTCCGCCGCGCAACACCCGCCGCTAGCCCTGGTAAATTATGCCGGCAGATTGTCGCAGTTTTATTTACAATGGTCCTTAATAACAAATGATCCTACTATCCTTTCTTACATCAAAGGTTATAAAATCCATTTTTCATGTCCGGTCTCTCAGGTTTGTGCACCACAAGCCCGAAATTATTCAATTTCTGAAAGAGCTCAGTTTCAAGAAACTATTAATAATTTATAAATATCGGGCGCAGTTTCTAAATGTAAACCTTGTACCGGTCAATTTATTTCCAATATATTCTTAATTCCAAAGCCAAATGGTAAAATGAGATTTATCTTGAATTTAAAAAAATTAAATAAATTTATTGATACACAACATTTTAAATTAGAAGACTTGCGTACTGCTTTAAAATTAATTACAAAAGACTGTTTTATGACAAAAATAGATCTTCAGGATGCATACTTTTTGATTAAAATTCATCCACATTCAAAGATATACCTTCGGTTTATGTTCAATGAAGATCTTTATGAATTTAACGTGTTACCATTTGGTTTAAGTACAGCGCCCTATATATTCACGAAGATTATGAAACCGGTAGTACGTTTGTTACGTTCTGCAGGTCTAATGTCCACAGTGTACTTAGACGATTATTTATTAATTGGTCGAAATTATGAAGAGTGTCTTTTTAACACTAATGTAACGAGAAAAACTCTTACAGCTCTGGGTTTTATTATCAACGAAGCAAAAAGCTGCTTTATACCAAAAACAAGCTGTGTATTTTTGGGGAACATAATTGATTCAGAAAATTTTCAGGTCAAACTTCCCGAAGAAAAACGAATCCGCATTAAAAAAGAAATTCAAATTTTTTTACGAATAAAACGTAAAATTAGAGAAATGGCCCGCTTCGTCGGTTTACTAGTATCAGCTTGCCCAGCTATAGATTACGGTTGGCTGTACACAAAATACTTTGAACGTATCAAATATCTCAATCTTAAAGATGACGAGAATTATGAATCTTACATGACCGTTCCAGAATCAATAATACCTGACTTGCGTTGGTGGTATAATGCCATTGACGAGTCGGTCAGTATTATCAAACGGGATAGTTATGACCTTGAAATTTTCTCAGATGCCTCAACAACGGGGTGGGGCGCGGCATGCGGAGAACAGACGGCTAGTGGGCAGTGGAGTGACCTTGAGTGTCAAAATCACATTAATTACTTAGAAATACTGGCATCTTATTTAGGACTTAAAGTTTTTGCCAAAAATTTATCTAATTGTCAGATACTACTTCGTATTGATAACACGACAGCAATCTCATATATCAATAGAATGGGAGGCATTCAATTTCCGCATCTAACTGAGATTACTAAGCAGCTATGGCAATGGCGTGAATGTCGCAAATTGCACGTGTTTGCTTCATACATTCGCTCGGCAGATAACAAGACGGCGGACGCCGAGTCACGGCGCGTGCACCCGGACATCGAGTGGGAGTTGTCTGAGAGCGCGTACAGACTAATAGTGACTAAGTTCGGGTTGCCTGAGATAGACCTATTTGCCACCCGAATAAATACCAAATGCTTAAAATTTGTATCGTGGCATAGGGATCCTGACGCGATTGCTGTAAATGCTTTTACGATCTCTTGGGCAGATTTCTTCTTTTATGCCTTTCCGCCGTTTTCAGTAATTCTTAAAGTATTACGAAAAATTGCCTCTGACGGCGCTGAAGGTATTGTAGTAGTACCTTTATGGCCCACGCAGCCGTGGTTTCCACTGTTCCAAAGTCTTTTGTTATACGCCCCCATATTTTTTAATCCAGATGATAGCTTGATTTTGTCTCGTTTTCACAGCAGTCGCCACATTCACACCAGGCTTACCCTGGCAGCAGGAGTCTGCTCCGGCAAGCGTGGCTGAAGAGAAGCATTCCCCCGTCTGCGATCGATGTAATGATGGCATCACTTTCAGAAAATTCTCATAAACAGTATAATGTTTACTTGAAAAAGTGGTTTGTATTTTGTCAAGAAAATGACTGGGATGTTTTCGATACATCGGTCCCAAACGTCATCTTTTTTTTAACAAATCTGTATGAACGTGGGGCCCAATATAGCTCTCTTAATACGTGTAGATCAGCTTTAAATCTAGTTTTGGGATCGCATACTGCTGAAGATGATCGAATAAAAAGGTTTTTTAAGGGCATATTTCGTCTGCGGCCACCATTACCCAAATATCGAGTAACGTGGGATACATCTATCGTATTAAATCATTTAAGTAATTTATATCCGAACAATGTACTCACAGCTCAGCAAATTTCTTATAAACTTGTAACATTACTAGCTTTGTTGACTGCACACAGAGTGCAAACATTATCTAAAATTAATATTAATAATATCGAAATATTTCCCAATAAAATAATTATAAAAATTCCGGATATAATTAAAACATCACGTCTGGGTTCCTCCCAACCAATATTATCGCTCCCCTTTTTCGAAGAAAAGCCTGAAATATGCCCAGTAAAAACTTTACTAGCTTACTTAGATATAACTAAACCATTACGCAATAATATCAATTGTCTTTTTATTTCTATTAATAAACCATACAAAGCAGTCGGGTCGCAAACGCTGAGCCGATGGATTAAAAGCATGTTAGGTGCAAGTGGGATCGATGTGAGCGTATTCTCGGCGCACAGCACGCGGCACGCCGCCACGTCGGCCGCGCGCCGGCTCGGCGTCAGCCTGGACTCCATCCGCCGGACTGCTGGCTGGAGCGGCTCCTCCGCCACATTCTTTAGGTTCTATAATAGAACTTTGAAAAGTAATGTGGAGGACAGCAATGATGATTCCTTTGCAAGAGCAATTGTTAATGATATCATTGATGATTAATGAGATTTAACTGCATGTTGCCATGCTACAATTATGTAAACTTTAATTTTAAGTTAATCATAGATTGTTATAAGTACTAAATTTACTAAAATGTAATAATATTATTATTATTTGCATACATTGAAAGTAAAACAATTGTCTGAGAACAATATTTTTTCTTTCATCATATTTCACAACAGAAGGCTCTAAAAGTCTACATGTGTATAATGCTAATCTCGAGGACGAAGCATGAAGTATAATTAATGATTAAATGAACTTACCTGTAAGTGAAGTTTGATCATAATTATACGAAGGCTTCGTCCGAAGAGATTAGCATCCCTCCCTTTTATAGGTTTCTAATCCCACCCATTTAGGTTGTGAAATATTGGCTGAATAATCTAAACTAAATGAATCAGAGGGTCGGCCGTTGGTCAGAATATAGAAAATGTGAGACAACCTACTTACATAAAAAAAAAAAAAAAATGTAAACAATGATTGTCTCCAAAATAAAGTGCAAGAATGGCGAGTCGCTAGGCGCAACTACATGTGTATAATGCTAATCTCTTCGGACGAAGCCTTCGTATAATTATGATCAAACTTCACTTACAGGTAAGTTCATTTAATCATTAATAATAATTATTACTTTTACTACTTCTAACTACTATATTTTTACTCGAATTAAAACTTTGGTGTGGTAAATTGTAATGGTAGGGTTAGGTATTAATTAAAAAGCATATTAGTAGGTATATTTGTAATTTATTTTAAAGGTAATATTATAATCAGATTAATTACCTAAATAAAATATTATGGAGACATTTTTATATCAGATTTATTATAATCCAATAAAGAAGTTGTGTGTGCAGTTTTAATAAATATAAACATTCCCTCGCGAATCGCAATTTGCCAATAACCAACATTTAACTATTATTACAAGTTGTTGTAAACAAAAGTTGTTTCTACTAATGTAAACACATAACGACTTATTTTTCATTTAGACGTTGTTAAAATGGTCTATTTCGCTATGTGCCAATCTTTGCTCATCTACTGCATAACTTCATGGGGAGGTGTAGCAAAGACAACACTAAAAAAACTCGAAGTTGCGCAAAGGGCAGTATTGAAAGTTGCGTCATTCAAATCTTTTCTTTATCCTACAACGGAACTTTATAAAGACTGGCAAGTCTTGTCAATTCGCAAATTATTTGTCTTATGTGTCGTCTTAAGGAAACATTCTTCTCTTATCTACGACCCAGCCCTAGTTAATAAAAATAGGCGCCAGGATTTTATCTGTGTAGATAAAAAATGCCGTATTACTTTTGCACACCACTATTTTGTCTTTCTAGGGTCTTTTCTATACAAAAAATGTAATTCAATCAATAAAATCTATCAAGCTACTAAATATATTTGTAAAAACACCGTTTCAAATTGGTTACAACATAAAACTTATGACGAAGTTGAAAATCTCCTAGCTATTTGCTCGTAACTTACCTTTGTATAGTATCGATATGTGGTATAAATACGGATTTTCACTTCGCTATGTTCCTCTTTTTCGTACCAAATTAAAGCTGTTTGCTCGAAATAAAAATTCAGGCACGCTACCTAAACTAACTTTCTAGGCACGCACACACACACACACACACACACACACACACACTTGCATGCATTCTCATAGACACAAACCTACACATGCTTTTATTATTGGTGTTGTTATAATTGTTTAGTTTTTTGTTGTTTTTTTTTCATCTTTTGTTTGTTTTCTCCCAACATATTGTTATGATCTACTTGCTCGAACAAGTTATATATTTTTACCCTGTGTTCAATTCTGAGGTGGAGGCCTGGTTTCCTATAGTACAGGATCTCCTAGTTTAGGGACCAGCCTCAACAATATAATGTAATATGTATCACTTGTTATGTTCTTCATTAATGTGATTGTTGTTGAGGAAATAAATACTTTATTATTATTATTATTATTTATTATTTGTAATCAATCATTTAAACAGTTACGTCTATTTTAAATCGAAAAAGAAATAAAGCCAAAAATTGCTAAGAGTTAAAACTTGGAAGGTAATTTTTCTATGCAATGCACGCACGTGGTAATAATGCTTTGATGTTACGCGCGAACTCTAATACTTTCTCGCTCACACACGCACTATCTGTTTCAATGAGGCTAGATTTATTTAAAAAGATACTTCATAAAAATCATAGGTAGCGAAATCGATAATGCATGTCCGAGCGAGAAAATAATCGAGATGGCGCGTATTATTGTTTTTTTTTTTTCATATTAAAACAAGACATTATTTTAAATGATTTAATAAACAATTTAAAATACTTACATTTAAGTAGTTACAAAAACAAAAGGTATACTTAAATATTTTTAATATGAAATAATCAAAATAATTTGTAAACATATAAAAAAACAAACATAGCAATGATAGTTAAAAAAATAAAAGTAGGTATACAAAAAACATCCTACAATTTAAATTACAGTTGGTAAATTATTGATTAATATTAATATCACATACGGATGTGGTGCCCGCGGTCTATCCTCTAAGCTGTTCTCTTCTTCATATCGTCTTGTCCACAGTCGGACAGTGTTTCTCTACAAGAAATAAATAACCAAATCAATTTATCATACTTAATTAGGTAAAAACATTACACCTCATGAGAAGTGACTTTGTTAAAGAAGATTTATTAACTATATAACCATTAAAATACTTTTTATTTATAAATAATTAACAGCAACTGCAGCTGCAGTGGCAAGCATTGTTTTAGAAATTGAAACAGATAGTGCATGTGCGATGGAGAAAGTATTCGATTTTGCGCGTATCAATAATTTTAGACTTCTTTCTCGGTCATTTATTTAACATTATAAAACAAACGAAGATCATGCATGTCACTATTTTAGGTCAATTCAGTGCACGAAATTCAGAGTTAAAACTAGGAAGTTAATATTGATGGTGGATAGGAAGTTTCACCAACCTTGAAATTAAAGATGGTATTCGTTCACAGTATTTGTTTATTATTTAGTTTCCAGGTTGCACACAATAACTTAGGAGGATGATACAAATAATTTAAGATTTACAGCAGGTGCAAGTAAGTACATGGTTGGCAAGGCAAGATGGACGAGATGACAGACAGTGACATTTAGATATCATAGAGTTGGGTTCTTATTCCTTTTTTTTTTTTATCTATACCACACTCACAACATCACGTTATACAGCCTAGTATGAACTCTTACTTTAATACTTCCCCTCATGCGCAACATGAGATTCAACAATGCAGAAATAACAACAAAATACATTACACTTACATACATTGACTCTATCTCATGACTCTACACAAGCATGACTCTACATAAGCATCTCATGTCAGCATGTCTCTACATTTTCATTAGCCCCAAGCAACCAACCTGTATTACAAAAACAGAATATAATACAAAAACTTTAAGACTCTACATTCCTTAAACACAGGTCATGAACAAATGCTAAGTGCTTAACACCAGATAAAGGCTTAGTCATCAAGTCTGCCACCATTTTTTCTGTAGGTAAGTAATTTACAACAACATTCTTTTCCTTAATAATATCTTTAACGAAATGGTAACGAAGATCAATATGCTTGGTCTTTTTGTGGCAATATTCTTTGGTCTCAAGTAATTTCAGTGCACTTTGATTATCATTATAGATTCTACAATCAAAATGTTTTTCAAAAACTTCATACAGGAAATTTTTAATAAAACATACCTCTTTGCATGAATCACCTAAAGCCAAATATTCAGCTTCAGTACTGGAAAGCGCAACACATCGTTGTTTACGTGACTCCCAACATACAGTAGAGTTTCCCATCTTAACAACGAAGCCACTATAAAACCTTCTGTCAACGATATCATTGGCCCAGTCTGCATCAGCATATACCGACATATTAAAATTACCAGACTTTTTAAACACTAGTTTATAGTTAATAGTTCCACTTAAGTATCTTAAAATCCTTTTTGCAGCTAGCCAATGATCTCGCGTAAACGCTGTATTAAATTGACTTAAATGACTAAGAGCAAAAGTAATATCCGGTCGCGAACATACCGACAAATACATCAAGCATCCTATCAATTCTCTAAAAGGGTAGGTACTATGTGACAAACTGTCCTCGTTCGTAGCTTTTGGTAATTTATTATTTACGACCATCGGCGTAGAGACACTTTTACAATTACTCATACCAAAACGATTCAATAATCTTTTAATATAGTCAGATTGGTCAAACATTAAAATACCAGATTCTCTATCTCTAGTAATTCTGACACCAAGACAGTTTCTCAAAGCACCTAACTTCTCTTACAACTAAATTGAGATTTTAATAAGTCATATAATTTTTCTTTCTCTACTTTGGAATTTGTAAATATATAAAAATCGTCAACAAAAAGTGCAACCAGAGTCAATTCTTTATCATTTTTCTTAACATAAACACAAGGTTCGCATTTATTTTGAAAATACCCATTGCTAGTCAATACGTTGTTAACTTTATTATTCCACAGCCTACTGGCCTGTTTAAGTCCATACAAACTTTTATTTAACAAACATACCTTGGACTTGTCAGTAGAAAAACCTAAAGGCTGTTCCATATAAATAGGAATATCTAATTCGCTATGTAGAAAAGCTGTATTAACATCCAAATGCTCTATGTCCATATTTAATTCATTTGCAATACAAAATAAAATTCTTAACGTAGTGTGTCGTACAACTGGTGAGAAGGTATCAACATAATCTATGCCAGGCTTTTGACTAAAACCCCGTGCCACCAAACGCGCTTTATACTTTGTACATTCACCTGAGTCATCAGATTTCAATTTATAAACCCATTTACAACTAACTATATTGCAGTTTTTAGGTCTGTCTACTATTTGCCAAACATTATTTTTAATAAGAGAATTGTATTCCTCATTCATAGCAGTTAGCCACTCATCTTTGTTAGGACTAACAATGGCCTCATAGTATGATTGAGGCTCACCATAAACAAAACTCTGAACAAAGAAAGACAGATCTGATGAGTCAGACAAATCAAAATCAGCATACCTGATAGGTTTTTGATTACGTGTAGAGCGAACAGGTCGGTCGCAAGTATTTACAGGAGCATCCTGCATCAAATCTTCCCCTCGAACGACCGTCTCGCTACTCACATCACTGCATCGCTCCTCACCATCTCCATCAGCGGATCCCACAGCACTTTGGAAGGAAGATTCGCCTGAAATTGGAGAAGAAAAAACATCATTTAAAACAACATTTTCTAATTTCTTTCCAACATAATCATGGTCATTGTATATGTGTAAATTATTATCATTATTAAATTGATTGCATTGCATGTCAACATTAATATTATATAACAGAGGTGCCAGCCAGAAGTTTACTAGTTATTTAAGACAACTAGTTATTTAAAAATAAAAGTTAGGGCCCCCACCTGACGCAGTCTTCTTGCTGAAAAGAAAATCTTATATAAGTACAAGTTATAGACTACTTCGATTTAATGGTGTAAAATGTATAAATGCATGACTAAAACTTATAATTATGTTACTACTAACCCTAGAATTTAAGGATTATTTTTTTATAAGTATTAACCACACTAAACATTGTGTAATCATTATTTAAATGGCAGGTAATTAGGTGTTATTTGATGAATTAGAATTGATGGCTTTATAAATAAATTGAATTGTATTTTTACCATATTTGATTGTAATATTTTATTATCAGAAACGCGACCTGTAGAGTGGAACAGATGGACAGACAGATAAGACATACAAAAGCAATTTTGGCCAAGCTGAAACAGAGACGCTTCGTTCGCTCGGTCAATTAAGTAAATAACAGAGAAATTAATAAGTTTACCTACCAAACTCCAACGCAGGGACAAATTTTGTCCCTGCGTTGTTTATTTTCTCGGCCTCTGCCTCGTCCTCGCCCTCCTCGGCCTCGGCCCTTTGGCGGCTGCTCCAGCGGGGCATTCTGCTGCAGTGGGATGGGGATATACTGCTGCAGTGGGAGGGGGATATACTGCTGCTGTTGGAGGGGGATATATTGCTGCTGTTGGAGGGGGATATATTGCTGCTGTAGGAGGGGGATATATTGCTGCTGCTGCTGCAGTGGGAGGGGGATATACTGCTGCTGTTGTGGGAGGGGGATATACTGCTGCTGTTGTGGGAGGGGGATATACTGCTGCTGTTGTGGGAGGGGGATATGCTGGTGCTGCTGCCGCGGGAGGGGGGCCCTCTGCTGCTGCAGCGGCAACGGCTGTGTGCCGTGTTCCTCCTCGCCTCCACAGCTGAGGTTTTTCATATTGTTCACAATTTTTGTGGAGGAGGATGAGGACGATGATGAGGATGTAGGAGAAGTAGCCACTGGAATCAGGAGACAAGACCTACAAATTAGTTCTGAGTGATTTTGTGTATTAGGTTTTTGTTTACCGAACTACAGGGAAGCAATAGTATATTGTTATTACATTGTCCTCTACTTTCACTCTTACAATTTATAAGTACGTGTTACAAAAAATACCAAAAAAAAGAATATTTTTATCAAAGGCATTTAATTAAAATTTTCCCATCTCTAGTGATCAGCTGTGTCAAAGAATATTCGGACCAGATATGTAATTTTAGGTCAATGTACCTATTTTTATCGCTATGGTTAAAAATGTTTACGTACAACTTGTACCATAACATTCACACTAGAACAATTAATTTCGAAATGAAAAAAACTACAAATAAATAAAGAAGTTTTGTTAAATAATTGTTATGAAATAATAAATTAATGAAATAATGAACTAAATATTTCAAAATGATATTTATGTTTGTAAATACGTAAACAAGATCATTAAGGCAAAAAAGAAAATGTTTTCTAACATAAATTGATTTAAGTACATCTCTTTTAAGAATGTAGGCACAAATGATGTACAAATACTTTTCCGTTCTGAGAACTGATAGTCTATATTTTAGGTGTCAATTGACACTAGAGATGGGAAAATTTTGATTAAATGCCTGTGATGAAGAATATTATTTTTTTTGGTATTTTTTGTAACACGTTGTATATTATTAATAATAAGTACCTATGTTCGTTACTGTACCCACAAGCGAATACCTGTAATTGGTCTACCTTGTAACCCCATGCCTGTTCACGAAATCTATATAATTGAGTGTTGGTGTTCCGAATAAAAAAAAAAAAATATTTATTTGTTATATGAGGGGTGAAAGTACGCTCGGGCCCTAATAGTTTGAGGCAGCACCAAGTAAGTCTTTAACCTGAGATAAATACTGTGCTGTCATTACGAATACAAGGAAAACGATTTCAGTCAGTTGAAAATGATTCTCCCTCGGGCTGAAAAGTATTACCTTCAACCCGCTCCTCAGGCAACTTCAGACCTAGTTACTTTCTGAGTATGAGTAATGCAAAATTATTTTAGCTGCTATGTATAGACGAATGGGTAGGTAAAGGGTAGGTGTAGGTGTTTGTCATTTAAATATATGTACATAGTTCGAATATTAACTTCTAAGTTGCCTAACTGGGAAGTGGCCGAACAAGGAAATTGGGTGGTGGCCGTTCAAGGAAATGGTCGAAATGAGAAGGAAGTGGCCGTAGGTGACCGGATCCATAAAAAATGATAAAATACTGGGCCCAAAAACATATATTTAAATCCAAAATACCCATAAGATTAAAAAAGAAAGCCTTCGACAATACCATCCTACCAACATTATTATATTGGGTGTCAAATGTTGGTCTCTGACAAGAGCATGCTAAAATAGGAAGCTCATCCAAAAACTACGAAATATAGGTATAAGAGACAGAACTAAAAGATGTTGCTGAGATGGCTTCTAGATACACCTAAGTGCAGTTGGGCAGGTCATGTTGCACGAGCTAATGATGGGCGCTGGAGTAGGTACCTACTTAAATCTTTACTCACAAGGTTTTTTTTTATTAGATTGCTTTTCAACTTTTGGTGTGCCGCTTTTTGAGCGCGTATGACTTATCTACGCCTTTTTACCCACGACGGACGGAACGGAACGGAGGCGGTATATGCGTTTGGGCTAAGAGGTTGTTTGTTTGTTTGTTTTTATCTAGTAGGTATATCAATGTTTACAGCATAATAAATAACTTTGAGTCAGTCAATGGCCGGTGGTTGTAGCACGCAACCCACACCAAAAAGGTTCTCTGTGACCCACACGATGAATAAGATAGGTAAGAAATTACATCAAAGTTGGGTACCTACTTACTTGTCTATACTCCCTTTAAAGTCAATGCTTTTTGTCGAGGATTTAAAAAAGAGGTCTTCTGGCAGAGAGGAACGTTTCTTCTTGACTCGAAGAGACCAAAGGAAGAGTCCATATAATGTACATCCAATAATGTGGCCAATATTGCACAACCCGGTAATTCGAGCCATAAATGGATCAAATATCGGGCTGTATATTCCTGCCCGTGCTTTATATCAATGCGGTCCGACTTTGTCCGCCCAGGATTGCACAACCAATAATTATGTACAGCCAATAATTCGAATCCATGTACATGAATTATGAGAATGCCCTTTTTTTTTAAGTCTGTAAGTACATTAGGTGAAAAGCTCTTGGCATGCCTGCAAGCAGGCATAGGGGGTCACAAGATAACCTAACCCCGAAGGGTATGGCGGAGGGAGCCGTGCTCGCTTCGCTCACCTAGCTCCCATCCCCTTCTATCTAACCTAATCTAACCGATTCGGGGTGCCCCGAACTCCCGTGCTCGCTACGCTCGCACCCGCCTATGACTTGGCATGCACTGTGGATTGGCTTCGTTTTATCGGGCTGTACATTATTGGTTGGGCATTTCATGTACATGGATTCGAATCTTGGATTCGAAACTCAAAAAACTTTTCTAATGCTAAAACACTTAAAATATTGTACTGTACATTTGTCCGTAGTGGCCTAGAGTATGCCTCTCAAATATGGAATCCAAGATACGTTATATATATTAGTAGACTTGAAAACGTCAAAAAAATAATTATTCGTTATTTATGCTTCCATACAAAGACTCAATATAATTCTATTGACTACGCAAGGATATGTAAAAAACACCATTTATTATCGTTAGAGAACCGACGATCTATAGCTGATGTTATCTTCTTGATGAAAATTGTCCATGGTCTCATAGTCTTGAGTTACTTTCCCTATTGAATTTTAACATTCCTGCTAGATCTCTTCGCAAGTATGATTTACTTCATTAAAAACCCTGTAATACTAATTACAGATCGAATACATTTATGTTGCGAGCAGTTAAGACTTTCAATTCGTTGTCCGGCAAACTTGACTTAGACTTATTCAATAACAGCTGTGAGTCAGTAAGGCGTCAACTTACTAGTCACATCTTTACATTGGCTGATTAATTGTAATTCCTACATATTCTATTGTGCACTGCGGTTCTCATCTGCGGATATTTATTTTTTTTGTTTAATGTTTCAATTTGTGTTTTGTGGTGTTGGTATGCTGTTGCTTAATGTAGGTACTTACTTGTCACGTGAATGTCTTCTTAGCTGTTAGTCTCAACGTAGTTTAATTTTATTACCTAGTTTTATCTGTGGGAACCTTTAATTGGTTTAAAAGATGCAATTGCATTAATTATTTAGATTTAATATAACTGTTGGTTCTCCTGTTAAATAAATAAAATAAAAAAATTATTGACTGTACATTATCGGCTGTGAAATATCAGCCCGTACAGATTTTGTTCAGTCGATATTGCACATCCAGGAAAGCACGGACGATAATTCAAGTACAATGTACTCGAATTACTAAACTGTACAATATTGGCTTTGAAAGATCGGGCCGGCCTTTATCATGGTCGTACATTATCGGCTCCCCTCAAGAAAACCTAAAAAGTGTTGCCGTCCCTTCGAGGAAAAAGAAATCCAATAATCTTTTGTCAAAAATACACTATATTTTGGAAAATCGGACTTCAAAAAAAACGCTTAATTCCACAAAATTTTATGACTTAATGATAATTTTATGTAATTTAAAAATCAACTAAGTTTAACAACTCCATCTTTTCGTGGATGCGTTCGCGTTCTCCCTTTGTCGCGGGCCAAAATACCGCCACTGGACGGGGAACGCCGCGAAGCGCGACCGCGAAACCGCGAAACCATCCACACTCGCGGTAAGCGTGGATTTTATTACATAGACATGTATACTAAACTTCACACATTACAGATATTTTGTTTTCTACACATTACTTTCAGCAGCAATATTTAGCTAAGAAGTTCTTTGGATGGTTCATTGCAAAATTTTAAGACAAAAGTATTTCATCTCTGCACGCTAGTTTTTTTAGTAAAAAATTCTAAAATATGTGTATATCCAAATTTTCTTAAAATTACCTTTAGAATTAACAGACTTTAATCCCTACTTTTCCAAAATCCCTTATTATTGCTTGCCTACGTCATAAGAGTGTAACCTACTGTGTTTCTAGCTTCAGTAGTTTCGGCTGTGCGTTGATGAGTCAGTCAGTAGAGTTACAGTATCGAAACAAAAGTATCGGTACCGTACTCGATACCAGTATCGGATCAAAAGTATCGATACGGGTATCAGTATCGGAATAAAAGTATGAAGTATCGAGTACTTTTTTTGTAGTTTGTATGAAGCAAAATTGTTAGATGTCACCACTATAAAAGTTACATATACCAGTATTGGATCAAAAGTATCGATACGGGTATCAGTATCGGAATAAAAGTATGAAGTATCGAGTACTTTTTTTGTAGTTTGTATGAAGCAAAATTGTTAGATGTCACCACTATAAAAGTTACATATACCAGTATTGGATCAAAAGTATCGATACGGGTATCAGTATCGGAATAAAAGTATGAAGTATCGAGTACTTTTTTTGTAGTTTGTATGAAGCAAAATTGTTAGATGTCACCACTATAAAAGTTACATATACCAGTATTGGATCAAAAGTATCGATACGGGTATCAGTATCGGAATAAAAGTATGAAGTATCGAGTACTTTTTTTTGTAGTTTGTAGGAAGAAAAATTGTTAGATGTCACCACTATAAAAGTTACATACATATATAAATTTTGCACATTTTCCTTCTCGTAAAAAAAAATAAGGTTTCGGCATTTGTAATAAAGTATCGAGTATAAGTACCAAGCAAAGAATCGCATCAAAAGTCAAATCGAGGTTCAAAATACTCGGTGTCGAATCAAAAGTATCGATACCTGAGTAGTATCGATACTTTTTTGGTATCCCTATCAGTCAGTCAACAATCAGTAGGTACTGAACTGACTTTTCTGTAAGAAGATATCCGCTCGAAAATTGTTGAAATATTGACAGTTGCATGTACCCTTTACATAGACAAATGACAGAATGACATTTTTGACGTCTGTCACTTGAAAGAAAACCCTTCTCGTTAATCTGTGCTTCTATGTGCTAGCCTATTGTGTTCGTCTTAAATGTTAATCCTATGAAATCAAACAATTTATTTCGGCTACCAATGTAATGTTTATTTTGAACAATAAACTGATATACGTTGCATTCAAGTTTGTGCGTATTTCTTATATATCGACACATATCCCGGTGAGGTGGTGGTGCACGCTGTGCTGGACAAAGACGCAATCACTGCGCTCCTGTGGCCCGACTCTGTAACAAGACCTAGCGTCAATAGGTTATGTTACCAGCATTGTTTGTTCAAGCCTTGGACGCCGTACCGACTGGAAAAATCGATATTGAGGTATTTGGTTTGTTGTTCATTTATAACCTCCAAGATGGCTGTGAATGGTGGCTAGGTGCTTCAAAATTGTATGGAAAAATTTTTTTTCATAATTTTTCCGCGGGCACCCTTTTAGAAGTTTCCATAGCTTCAAAAACTTACGTAGATTTTTTTTTAGATTTTTCAAATAGATTTTAGGGGTCGCTACCACCTTTTGAAATGTTAAGAAAAATGGAAAATACAAATCAGTATGAAATTATTTTTATTGCGGCTTTTTAAATTAAATATTGTTTAGATAAGCATTAATTATTAAGAAACATTTAAAAAATATATAAAATAACAATCAATATGAAATTAAGATGTCAAAGTGGACTTATTTGTATTAGGGAACTTTCGTCGATAATCTTTGACCGTCAAAAGCAAATATTGTTTCTGCTCTTCATTGGTAGTATGAAGACGATTGTATTCATCCATAAGAGCGACCCCTCTTTCTGCTAAATCATTAACAACTTTCATGCAATGTACATACTCTTTACATTTTTTGTAATCGTTGTCATTATTCCAGGTATTCACATCTTTTTTCAGGAAATCACATGCAACTCCGATTATACTGAAAAAGAATGGGTATTGTTTGTGACAAAATCTTCCAAGTTTTTGCTAAGAATAGCGTCGTGGTCAAGGGTCACTCTTTTAAGAGGATCTTCTGGCCCTTGATTTTCTAGGGCTGTTATCATTTTCGCTTTAGTTTCTGCTGAAACATCGTCGTCAAAAAATGCGAAGGCAATGAGCTCTTCAGACAAATACCACAGATGTCCTGACAGCTTTTTCAGCGCAACTTGTGCAAGTGGTTTGTTTATTTTTTCGTATGCCACCAAGTCCTTCAACATTTGTAAATCATTCTTTGGCGCTAGCCATGCGCAAGGAGCTTGGTACCAGTATTTGGCGTAAATTCTGACAACAAAAATTGATACATCTATGATGCCTTTCGTTTCCTTTTTAGTTAGTTTTAACTGTTCTCGAAATAAATACATTTTTAAAGCATAAATGGCTTTGGCCATCCACCTCGCTCTGTGTAACCCCGCAGGCGCTCTAAATGATACGCCTTTTTCAGGTGTTCCTCCCAAAAAAAATATTATGAGATTGAGTAATTCTTTGTAGTCGCGTGGCTGAAACTGATTAAGCTGGTTTGTAGCAAAAGAGATCATAGTGTCTCTTATATCTTGCACATGCTTTAATGTTTCAGAGTCAGAACTAACTGATTTGAAGTCTTCTTGGTCAATTTTAGGCCAACGTTTCTGAAACCTTTTAAAGATCTGTATTTCTGGCCCGCTTGAACAACCCAATGCTAAGATAACAACAGCTTCAAGTACGATCTCCAAAATATGATGTCGGCACGCTAACCACAATAGCTGTTTTTCTAACTTCTGCTCTAGTAAAGTACAAGCTCCATTAAGGCGCCCAGTGTTTGAAGCAGTTGTATCAAATCCCATGGCCTTAATTTTTTCAGTTAGACCCCACGATAATAAAATTTCAAAAATAGCAGAGGCCATGGCCTGTCCCGTTCCATTTTGTAGTTTCGGTACAGCTAAAAGCTGGTCTATTCCTTGGCCTGATACCAAGATAGGTAAACGATCAACAACTTCATGTCCCGTTATATCTTCAAGCATTTTACCATCCCAGTGAACGGTAAGTGGGACATCAGGTTTAAATTCACTTTTCAAAGACTCGGCAATTTTTTGTCGGCTCTGAATTCGTTGACGGCGAATAGACGATGAGCTAATGTTATAAGTTGCCACATCGCAACCTGCGCTCTTAAGAGTTGATGATAAAACAATGGCTGCTTTGCGGTCACTCAGCTTAGCAACGTCGAGACTTACTGCCAAACGATCGTCGATTATTTGCTGTGGCTTTCTTCTTTGTGGTTTCGATGTAGAAGGTTTTTGCAATGGAGTAATAGGTGGACTTAAATCTTCACTATCGTCCAAAGAGGGCGAAGATGATGACAACAACTCACACTTCTCAGTTAGTCGTTTTATATTTTCTGTTTCCCGCAACTTTCTTTTTTCTAACTTTTCATCCTGTTGTAACTTAATGCTTTGTTCTTTTGAGAATTTTCTGTCTAGTCTACCTATTTGGCCTGGACGTCCTTTTTCTCTTTGTGCAAGCAGAAACTGTTTGTCTTCCTCTACAACAGTCAAATCCAACGCTTTGGCATGGGCTATATCAAACAGAAAATCCAAACTATTCTTCCATTTTTCTTCTTTTACCTTTAACTGAGTTGAGCGCTTTTTCTTATTTTCTTTATTTTTCTTCAGCTTTTGCCATTCAGAGAAATATTGCAGTATCTTTGCTTTCACGTGTTTGTGTAGTCTGGTGGGGATACTGGCGTTTTCCCACACTTCAATAACTTTGCTCGCAACACGATCCGCAGACTTGTTATTTTGTTCCTTCTTTATCGTTTTATAATAAAAAAATAAACTCATCACTTCTTTAATAGACGGCAGTTTTGCGTGAGGTAAACTTTCTGTGACATGTCCTATAAGCCAAATGTCTGTATTTTTACGCATTATAATACTACTTTTGCTAGTTGACGCCATTATGCACCATAAACACAAAATTAACCGGCACAATGAAAGTACGTCACCACTCAATAGAATCGTACGGAATACTGACACGTTTGAACAAGCTTCTTTTGTTTAGGACGCTTAGAAGAACTTATAAGCAGTATATCGGTGCATTTTTGGCTTGTTTAGATTACGTCTAGTGGCATGTTTAGATTAAAGAGTCGGAGTCATATTACATCAAATAGAGAGATTTTCTAAAACTTTGATGACTGGTAGCGCCCTCTAAATATTGCTTATTTGTAATAAAAAAAAATATGTATACGTTTATTTTTACATTAGAACGAATGGCAATGTGCCCCACAAAAAAAAAATAGACTTGTCATTTTTGAAGCACCCTAATGGTGGCAATATGTCTCCTGCTATTGAAAGACTTGAAGGGGCAGCTAACTACGTCACATGGAAATTCGCGATACGCATGCTTTTGACGATTGAAGGCTTATGGAATTGTGTCCTTGGAACGGATGACGACGCTGGGCGTATAAGCCGCGCCTTAGCTCGTATATGTCTATCAATACAGCCTAGTCTCTATCAATATGTTCGCGATGCGAAAACAGCTAAGGAAGCTTGGGAAAAACTATCTAACACATTTGAATCCAAGAGCCTGTATAGAAAAGTATTGCTATTGAGACAATTACATCGCATTGACTATAATCATCATAATGGAATGGCTGACTACATTGAAGCTGTGATGCGATTGGTACAACAGTTAGCTGACATTGGCAAAAATATTGACGACAGCGAAGTGGCTGAGATTCTTCTCAGCGGTTTGCCTCAGGAATTTGAAGTATTGGTTTCAACTTTGGAAACGGCTTGTTTAACTGATGGCTTAACTTCAGAAATTGTACGCGCTCGTCTCATGCAGGAAGATCATCGCCGTTCACAGAATTCAGACAACAGTACCTTGGCCTACTATGTGAACAAGAAGAAGGGATATGTCAACATCGTGTGTAATTACTGCAAGAAGCCAGGACACACTATGAAGCGCTGCTTTAAGAAAAAGAAGAATGATGCGAAAAAGAAGGAAGAGCACACACTAGTTGCTTCGGCGTACAGTGCTACAACAAGTTCTTCGTCTACAGATTTCATCATCGATAGTGGAGCAACTTCTCACATGTGTTCCAATCGGCACTTGGTTACCCACTGTAAAGAACAAAAGAGTACCATCACCGTTGCAAATGGTGATAAGTTAGAAAGTAATTCCATAGGCAAGGTGTGTATTTCTTCGAACATTTCTCTTAGTAATGTCATGTTAGTGCCAGGTTTATCTAATAATCTTATGTTAGTCAAATGGTTGATCTTGGTTATTTGGTAGCTTTTTATAGGAATAAATGCGTTATCTATGACGATTTTAGAATCACAGGCAACAAAGTTCTGGAGGCTATGAAGGTTAATGGGTTATTTAAGTGTAAGGTAGAACAAGTTAAGCCCGTCTTTGAGGTGGAGCATTCCAAGCCCATGCCAGCAGGACAAGGGACAGTGAGTGCTCATGCTGCTTCAGATGTGTCATGGGAAACATGGCATAAACGTCTTGGTCATCTCTCTGAATCAGGTATGAGAATTCTTGGTGGTGGTGAAAATTGCATGGGTTTTCTGTTACAGAATAAAGCCTGCATGCTAGACAGCTGTGTCGCGTGCCTTACTGGAAAGATGAGTGAATCATCTTACCCCCAGGTTGGTGGCGAGCGTGCTGCTAAGCCACTGGAAATCGTTCATACTGATGTTGTGGGACCAATGCAGAATTGCAGCTGGGGCGGAGCCCGTTACTTGGTAACCTTCACTGATGACTGTACCCGGAAAACATGGGGATACCTTATGAAAAACAAATCAGAGGTGAGTTCTCATTTTATTACCTTCAAGAACCTTGTAGAGAAACAAAGTGGGTTGTCTATTAAAGTCCATCCGCAGTGATAATGGTACTGAATATTGCAATAATTATTTCAGTAGTTATCTTAAAAAGGAGGGTATTCTTCACCAGACCACCATACCTTATTGCCCTCAGCAAAATGGTCTGGCAGAGCGCGTCAATCGTACCATTTTTGAAAAAGCTAGGGCTATGCTTCATGAATCCGGTTTGCCAAATGAATATTGGGGGGAAGCCGTCATGACGGCGATATATCTTAAAAATAGATCCCCTACAAAGGCTCTCTCGGGTAGTTTACCGGAATACGAATGGACTCGTTCTCCAGTAGATTTGAGTAATTTACGTGTTTTCGGTTGTGTAGCATATGCATTTATACCTAAGCAGAAGAGGCGAAAACTTGACGCGAAAGCCAAGAAATATTTAATGGTGGGTTATGGGGATACTTGCAAGGGCTATCGTCTTATAGATCCGCTACAACCTCGTGTTGTTATTTATTCAAGGACTGTAAAGTTTATTGAACACGAGTTTTTAAACGTAGACACTATTATGGCTGAGCACAATAATGAACACAAATTTTATTTTTATGATGATTCAATTTTTAATGTAAATAATAATTTAAATTTGAATGAAATTAATAATGAAAATATAAATAAAATTGATAATGAAAATATAAATAAAATTGATGATGAAAATACAAATGAAATTGATAATGAAAATACTAGTGATAAACAAACATCTAGTCAAAATATTTTAAACTGTGATAATTCAATAAATAATCTTGTTTCAGATGGAGATATAACACCACCTGTTTATTCACCGTTGTCAGATATCCACTACTGTACAGGTGATGAAGGTGATGAAGATGATGTCGTTGATGATGTCGTGTCTTCTCTGCCAAAGTCGTCACATAAGGGTGAGGTGACTTCATTAGATTTGTCTGATGCGTCTGTCTCACGTCCAGTACGTAGTACACGTGGTAAAATGCCTGAACGTTACGGTGAATATTATTATCACACTTCAATGGCTGAACAATGTTCACCAGACAATCCTCTATCATATGAGGACGTCATGAATACACACGATAAGGAGGAGTGGTTGAAGGCTATGGAGAGTGAGTACAATTCGCTTCTCAAAAATAAAGTCTGGACTCTCGTCGATTGCCCTCAAGGTGAGAATGTAATTAAATGTAAATGGGTGTATAAAAAGAAATTTGATACCACTGGTAAGTTAAATAAATATAAAGCTAGGCTTGTTGCCCGTGGTTTCAGTCAGAAAGAAGGTATAGACTTTACAGATACATTTTCACCAGTAGTGCGACATTCTACACTAAGAATTTTATTTTCTCTAGCTACAGAATTAGACTTAAAAATCAACCACATTGACATTACTACCGCCTTTTTAAATGGTGGACTAGATCAAATTTTATATATGGAACAGCCCTTAGGTTTTAAGAATAATGACAAAGTATGTTTGCTGCATAAAAGTTTATATGGCCTTAAGCAGGCAAGTCGCATGTGGAATGTAAAAATACACTCTGTTCTAACTGGCAATGGATATACACAGAGTAAATGTGAGCCTTGTATTTATACTAAGAAAAATGATAAAGAATATGTAATTATAGCACTTTATGTCGACGATTTCTATGTATTTCATAATAATTGTATAAATAATGTTCTGAAATTATTAGAAAGTAATTTTGAAATTCGACATTTGGGAGAATTAAAGGATTGTTTAGGCATGACAGTTACTAGGCAAAAAGGCCTCACAATTTTGGACCAATCAGACTATACTAAACGTTTACTTGCTAAATTCAATATGACAAATTGCAAACCAGTGTCGACGCCTTTGCCTGTTAGCTGTAAATTTGACAAATCTGATAATAATAGCATAGAAGACAATGTGTATAAATATAGGGAATTAATAGGTGGCTTAATGTACCTCTCAGTGTGTACACGCCCTGATATATCCTTTGCTTGCAGTAAACTTAGCCAATTTAATAGTTGTTATGATGTAAGTCATTGGCGCGCGGCAAAGCGAGTTTTACGATATCTAGCAGGAACTATTGATTATGGTCTCTATTTTACGAAAAGTGGAGACTTTACATTAAATGCCTACGCTGATGCAGACTGGGCCAATGACTTGCAAGACCGAAAGTCATATACTGGTTTTGTGGTTAAATTAGGTAAAAACCTAATCAATTGGGAGTCTAGAAAGCAGCGTAGTACACTCTATCTAGTACTGATGCAGAATACTTGGCCATCAGTGATGTATGTAAAGACACATGTTTTGCAAAGAATTTCTTGTCAGAAATTTCTAATCAAACACATAGTGTTGTAGTTTATAACGATAGTCAAAGTGCACAGAAACTGTTACAAATAAAAGAATACTCCCATAAAAGAACAAAACATATTGACTTGAGGTATCATTTCATTAAGGATCTTGTACAAAATAAAAATATATGTGTAAAATATTTGCCAACAGACAAAATGGTAGCTGATGTTTTAACTAAACCACTTTGTACACAAAAACATAATATTTTCATTAAAGAGTTAAATTTAAAATCAGTGCCATAGTTTTTTTTTTGGTAGATTCATTGCTTAAATATAGATTTATATATATTTTCATAAATGTAGAGTTATGTATATTTTTATAAATGTAGAGTCAAATGTTTCAGAAATGTAGAGTTACATAAATGTAGAGCTTAGAGTCAAATGTTTCAAAAATGTAGAATTACATAAATGTAGAGCTGCTAAGTTAGGTTATTATTTATATCATGTTTTTTGTAAATTTGTGACCTATGTAAAGGTTAAGGAGGAGTGTTGAAATATTGACAGTTGCATGTACCCTTTACATAGACAAATGACAGAATGACATTTTTGACGTCTGTCACTTGAAAGAAAACCCTTCTCGTTAATCTGTGCTTCTATGTGCTAGCCTATTGTGTTCGTCTTAAATGTTAATCCTATGAAATCAAACAATTTATTTCGGCTACCAATGTAATGTTTATTTTGAACAATAAACTGATATACGTTGCATTCAAGTTTGTGCGTATTTCTTATATATCGACACATATCCCGGTGAGGTGGTGGTGCACGCTGTGCTGGACAAAGACGCAATCACTGCGCTCCTGTGGCCCGACTCTGTAACAAGACCTAGCGTCAATAAAAATGCATAACGCTCGCTCGCAGTGTGGGGGAGTCCTTTCTTTTTTTGCCGGCAACACTGTCAAATTATTTTTCTCAAATTTTCTTTTCTGTTCTGAACTTGATGGAATAGGAAGGAAAATTAAATTATTTTGTGATATATTATACGTTATTTTATTTAGTGAATCAAGAAGAAGAATCCTCTGTGGTAAGATTTTTTTTATATTACCTGTTTTTTGTTTTATATTTAAGTTTATTTTTTATTTAAGAACCTACGTCAACAGTCATGGTTTTTAAAACAAAGCCAATGACGCGTAATGCCGTATACAATACGCTGAATTTATTAGGTCTATTAGACAGTAAAATTCCCAAAGGTGCTAACATTATGGATTTTGTTTTAAGGTAAAATTAAAAGATTGGCTTCCAACGTGTCTTCTTTATTGCGGGGTGAGCAGAGCACGGATCGAGTCTGAATCTTGTGGAAAAAGAGAGCGAGACCCTAGCTGCTAATGCTTTTATATAAATGTCAATAGGAAACGGATACAGGTGGCGCCAACTAGAGATATCAAAATGGAAGCTAAGTGACAATTGGTTTTCTACCTGTTTGTGAGAGATGGCGCCACATATTAGTTAGTTACTCTTTAGATTACTAGGTGGCGCTTTAAACAAATTTAACATGCTCGCGCCCTTGAAATAGATATATGTGTGAATAGATATGTGTGTGTAGTACATAGCTCTATTTCAAAGTAGGGAAAATGGAAAGGAAAGTAAATTAACTTTGAAATTAATTAGGGTTGCAAATTATTTACCTACCTAAAGTAACCACCTATAAGAAAAATAAATAAACTTGTGGAAGTTTTAAGTGAACAACAAAGAAAAATATAAGAACTACCTACCCATCTAGTTTGTACCTACATCGTACTTAATGAATTGTGTACAAATAAAATCAAGTAGGTACAAATCCTAACATACAATAAAACTAACCTAACAGTGGGAGATTTTATTTCCCACTTCTGCCTATCAATATAGTACCTTATAAATTGAAATTTTACAGAATGACTTACAAAATTACATAGCAAATGTTAATCTATGTTAATAGGTAAAGGACAAATTCTATTAAACGATCTCTTGATTAAGTTGCCCTTGGACGTCTTCATCGTCGCGACGCGCGTAATTCCATCTTGACCGGGATGAGTGTGGACGATTCTTGCTAGCTTCCACAGGCATGGTGGTAGGCGATCTTCCATGACGAGGACCACTGTGCCTGGAGCCAGATTTGGCCCCCTGGAGCTCCGCCACTTGGTTCGCTGCTGAAGTGAGCAGATATAGTCTCGAGACCATTTGCGCCAGAAGCCTTGATGTATCTGTTGGAGTTGTTGATAGTGTTTTAACTTGTTTGTAGGTACATCATTATAATCGTAGTCAGGTAATGCTGTGGTTGGCCTTCCTAGTATGAAATGAGCTGGTGTTAGGACTTGGATAAATTCTTGATCAGAGTGGGAAAAGGGGCAAAGAGGTCTTGAATTTAAAATAGACTCTATCTGGGCCAACAATGTCGATAACTCTTCGAAAGTGAGCAAACTTTGACCTATTACTCGTTTCAAATGAAATTTACAACTTTTTACAGCCGCCTCCCACAGGCCACCCATATGGGGAGAATAAACAGGAATGAACTTCCACTCTATGCCTTGATTAGCACTTGAATTTATCAATTCGTCTGAAATGAGAGAAATAAAATCATAAACTTCCTTTAATTCGTTATTAGCACCGTGAAAGGTAGTGCTATTATCACTAATCATTATTTTAGGTATACCTCGTCTAGCTATGAACCGCCGCAACGCCGCTAGGAACGATTCTGATTCTAAACCTGATATCAATTCTAAGTGCACCGCCTTCGTTGCAAAACATATGAATACACCTATGTAAGCTTTATAAATTTTATAACCACGACCGCGTCGATCACGCAGAGAAAATGGACCGGCGTAATCTAGGCCTGTGGTATAAAATGGTGGAGCAGGATTTACTCTACCGCTCGGTAAATTGCCCATTATTGGAGTCGTAGGTTCTGGCTTGGCTCGGAAGCATGTCACGCATTCACGCACTATTTGTTTAGCTAGAACCTTACCTTGTAGAGGCCAGTAGCGTTCTCTGACGGAAGAAAGTAGTAGCTGCGGGCCCGCATGCAGCAATCGAACATGTTCATTGCGCATGATCAATTTTGTTAGTATATGTTTGCTGTGTAACAATATGGGATGTTTTTTGTCATATGTGTATTGTGATTGGTTTATCCGTCCACCTACTCTGATAATAGTTTTATCTAGAAATGGCAATAAACATTTAATTTTCGAGCTTTTCGGTATATCTTGTTTGTTACTAAGTAATTTATACTCTGTAGGAAAGGATTCAATTTGTGAAAACATCGTTAATGTGTGAGCTGACTGTTTTATTTCTTTGTATGAAATTGGACCAACAATTTTATTCTCACTTCGGCAGTTATAAATGAATCGTGATACATATGAAAATACTCGAAATAGTTTCGTATCACTGTGCCATTTCGAAATTAAACCATTTATGAAGTCGGTTTGTGTGTGTATAATAGTCGTGTTACATGTCGTGTTTTGTTTTTTAAGTTCTGGTAAATCATGTACTAGTTTGCTAACATGTGGCCATTCATCTGATGGTCTGCTTAGCCAAGGCGGTCCCTGCCACCACATAGTACACGATGCAATTTTGTCCGCTGCAACCCCCCTTGACAACAAATCGGCTGGGTTGTCGCTTGTCGATACCCAGTGCCAATCATTTTGGTTTGAAATTGATTGTATTTGAGAAACTCGATTAGAAACAAATGTGTTTAATTTGTACGGTTTAGTCTTGATCCAAGCTAATGTAATACTGGAGTCTGACCAATATTTAACTTTATTTATCGGTACTTTAAGTGCATTTTTGATATTTTCGATATTTTTTGCTAATAATAATGCCGCGCATAATTCTAGCCGCGGTATTGTTTGAGATTTGAGTGGAGCTACTCGTGACTTTGCCAATAACAATCGTACCATAATTTGGCCATTATTACTTATAGTGCGCGCATAGACAGCTGAGCCAAAGGCTTGCTTAGAGCTGTCAGAGAAGCCATGAAGTTCCAACGTCGTATAGTTACTTATTGCAACATGCCTGGGTACTTGTAAATTATTAAGGTACTTAAGTTTATCATAGAAAACATTCCACTCTTTCAATAAGTCACCAGTAATTTCATCGTCCCACTCTGATTTATCTACCCATAATTTTTGAATTAAACATTTAGCTGTGATCAAGACAGGACCTATTAGTCCTAAAGGATCAAAAATACTTGAAATTCTCGACAGGATTATTCTTTTTGTGATTACATTTGGCACTGGTTTCAATTTAATGGAATAAATTAAATTATCGGTATTACTAGACCACTCTAAGCCCAAAATTTTATCACTTTTGTCGCCTAGTTTAATATTCTGTGTATGAGTATCTGTGTTTGGTAATTTACCTTGAATTACAGGTGAGTTCGACTTCCATTTACGAAGCGTGAAGTTGGCACTGCGAAGAATATTATTAATTTCATGTGCTACCTCAGTGACCTGATGCTCGTTGTCCCCTCCATAAATCAAGTCGTCCAAGAAGAAATCTGATGCAATCGCCGTTGCTGCGGCAGACGTTACAGCAGCAGCGGCAGCAGCTGTGGATTGTGTTTTTAGTTTGGCATGAGTTTCCTGTGATAATTGCAACAAACATCGTGTAGCTATGTGAGGGGCTGCCCGCAGACCAAAACTTAGTGTGGTTAGAGCATAAGTTTTTAGTCTATGAGTTGGGTCTTCCCTCCACAAAATGCATTGAAGATGCTGCTGTTCTGGATTCAACATAATGTTACAAAACATTTTTTCTATGTCGGCATTAACAACGTATTTATGCAAACGGAAACGCAAAACAATGTTTATCAGTGTGTCTTGTTTTATTGTGCCTTTGAATTGCAAATCATTTAAAGATACCCCAGTGGATGTTGGACATGAGGCATCAAAAACTGGTCGTACTGGAGTAGTTGTCTTTTGTACATTGACAACAGGGTGGTGAGGCAGATAATTAATTGGTAAACTTGGTTGAAAACTTGGTTGTATCATGCGGCCTGCTTCCTCAAACTCCCTCATATATTTAATGTACTTTTCCTTAAGCCATACGTCACGAGCTAATTTTTTTTCAATAGAGTAAAATCTCTGTGTAGCGGTGGTCTTTGACTCGCCTAACAGAGTAACTGAAGCTTTCAATGGAAGGTTGACCACAAAGTTACCATCAGACGAGCGAGTATGTGTTTTGAATATCTCTTCGCATAGTGTATCATCATTTGATAACATATGTGATTCATCGGTACTTGTAAAATTATTATTAAACTCTTCTATCTCCCAAAATGACTTTAATCTTGAATTTAAAGATAGATTGCAACGTACCTTTTGTACTCCTAGGGACGGAGTGGTTAAAGCACCCGAAACTATCCATCCTAGTTGTGTTTTTTGTAAAATGGGCAGTCCATCTCCAAGTCGATGCTGTCCAATGCATAGCAAATCGTAAAATAACTCGGCACCAAGCAATATATCTATATCACTTGCTATATAGAAGTTTTCGTCTGCCAATTCCAAGTGCTGGGGAATATTCAATAAATCGGTATTAAAACTTACATCGTAATTCGGTAAACTACAAATTTGTGGCACAATCAAACAAGTAGTATTAATAGAAAACCTTTGTTTTATCGATTCAAGCTTCAACTCGCAAAGATATTGAATGTTTGTTATGTTCTCGTTAAAACCAATCACTTCGAAATTCACTTTTTCTTTGTTTAATTGTAATAAATCGTACGCTGCTTGAGTTATAAAATTGGACTGTGAACCCGAGTCTAACAAAGCACGTAATACTCGGCGATCGTTGTTTCGATCATAAACATAAATTAGAGCGGTAGATAGAAAAATTGTTTTGTTTTGCAGGGTATGCGACGTTACAGTATTAGCGTGAGTAGACTGTCGGCTACTCGTAGATGCGCCTGCGCTCGGTTGCGCTTGTGTGCTTACACTCGGTCGTGTATGCATAGAACGTGCATCAGTAGATGCATTCATGGTACTAGTATGTACCTCGTTCGTTTGCGAGTTAAGTAAGGTTGATTGTGAATGAGCATTTGTTATGTTTTGAGTGCGATCAATGTGTAAAAGGCTATGATGCTTACCTTGGCAGTACTTGCAGTGGGATGACCGACAGTTAGGCGTTATGTGAAATGAACTTAAACAATTTGTACACAGCTTAAACTTCTTAGCTACGTGAATGCGTTCCAGTACACTTCGTGACAAAAATTTAGTACATTGGTTTATATAGTGCCTACCTTTACATTCCGGGCAAGTTACCGTGCGATTGACAGTACACAGCGGCGGTGTGGAGGACGGGAACGTGGATACTAAAGCCTTCTTAGTTGATGATGTTTGCAAACGGCGATCATCTATACCTCTGGTTGTCATGGATTCCAAAAAGTCAGCGTGTTTTCGAAGAAAGGTTTTGAAGTCCTGCAACGAAGGTGTCTCTATAGAATCATTTCGTTCCTCCCATTTTCTTTGCAACGCAGCGGGCAATTTAGCTGTCATGAAGTATATTATCACAATATCCCATTCATTGCAAGGTATTTTGAGAGATTTTAGGCAACGTAAATGCTTAGTAATATTATCAGCAAAGGCTCTTAAAGCGCCTGCGCTGCTGTCGGTATGGATTTGTTCGATTTCAAATAGCGACTTTAAATGATTAGCTACAAGCAAGCGTGTATTATTGTATCGCTCGCATAATAAGTTCCAAGCTAAAGAATATTTTTCTCCTGTGTATTCAACAGAATTGATAACTTCCAGTGCACTATCTTGTAGGCAACTGCGTAAATACTTAAATTTTTGTATAGGCTTGAGTGAAGACTGATTGATCAAGGCATCGAATGTTTCTTTAAACTCCAACCATTCATTATAGTCCCCTTTAAAAATAGGAAGAGAAATTTCTGGCAAATTTATTTTATCATTAATAGATTGATTTGGAGGGGGTGGTTGTGTATTTGGATTAGGCTGATTTGGTTTGGCTATTTGAAGATAATTTTTAGCTTTTGCTACAAGTGAAAAATACATGTCCTCGAATTCGAGTCGTTTTTCTACTTGTTCGTCTGTATTTGTACATATTGATTCTAATTTAGTTTGCACTTTATCAAATTTTTTGAATACTGATGTAATGTCTTCGACTCGAGCTTCTAAATCTAAAATACCCTCAGCATTTAGTTTAGTAATTCGGTCTAAATATTTACTAAATGAAGTTAATTTGCCTTTGTATGCAGCTCGAGAACGTTTTAAAAATTCAGATTTTTGATCATCAGAATCTTCTTCAGAGCTCGACATTGCAACCTCAAACAGAGAATATAAAAAAATTCAAGTGGTAAGGAAAATTGGAAATAAAGGAAACCAGCTCACTCACGTTTGTCTTCCTTGCGTAGATGTCGATCTCGTTGGCTCGTCGCTTCGTTCCGCCACGTGGTTGGAAAACGTGGTCGGGTCGGGCGGGTCGTGATCGGATTTCAGGAACGACACTCGGGTTCCCGCCCCAGCATAAGAATGCAGACACTGCTGAAAGCTGCTGTAACGTAGGTATAGCTCACCACAAATGCACGTGGCGACTTCACCTGGCTAATTTTGTACCGCTGATGTGATGGTGTTATGGCGGCGATCGAAAACGTGGCCACGCGGCCACGTGGTGCTGTAATCGTGGATTCTTCAAAATAAAACCCGTTCGCAGCCCCTTGTCGTCCGATTGCTTCTTACATCAGCTGCCGTATCCTCTTCAATCACGTCGGGGTCACCATGTAAAATTAAAAGATTGGCTTCCAACGTGTCTTCTTTATTGCGGGGTGAGCAGAGCACGGATCGAGTCTGAATCTTGTGGAAAAAGAGAGCGAGACCCTAGCTGCTAATGCTTTTATATAAATGTCAATAGGAAACGGATACAGGTGGCGCCAACTAGAGATATCAAAATGGAAGCTAAGTGACAATTGGTTTTCTACCTGTTTGTGAGAGATGGCGCCACATATTAGTTAGTTACTCTTTAGATTACTAGGTGGCGCTTTAAACAAATTTAACACTAAACCACTTTGTACACAAAAACATAATATTTTCATTAAAGAGTTAAATTTAAAATCAGTGCCATAGTTTTTTTTTTTGGTAGATTCATTGCTTAAATATAGATTTATATATATTTTCATAAATGTAGAGTTATGTATATTTTTATAAATGTAGAGTCAAATGTTTCAGAAATGTAGAGTTACATAAATGTAGAGCTTAGAGTCAAATGTTTCAAAAATGTAGAATTACATAAATGTAGAGCTGCTAAGTTAGGTTATTATTTATATCATGTTTTTTGTAAATTTGTGACCTATGTAAAGGTTAAGGAGGAGTGTTGAAATATTGACAGTTGCATGTACCCTTTACATAGACAAATGACAGAATGACATTTTTGACGTCTGTCACTTGAAAGAAAACCCTTCTCGTTAATCTGTGCTTCTATGTGCTAGCCTATTGTGTTCGTCTTAAATGTTAATCCTATGAAATCAAACAATTTATTTCGGCTACCAATGTAATGTTTATTTTGAACAATAAACTGATATACGTTGCATTCAAGTTTGTGCGTATTTCTTATATATCGACACATATCCCGGTGAGGTGGTGGTGCACGCTGTGCTGGACAAAGACGCAATCACTGCGCTCCTGTGGCCCGACTCTGTAACAAGACCTAGCGTCAATAAAAATGCATAACGCTCGCTCGCAGTGTGGGGGAGTCCTTTCTTTTTTTGCCGGCAACACTGTCAAATTATTTTTCTCAAATTTTCTTTTCTGTTCTGAACTTGATGGAATAGGAAGGAAAATTAAATTATTTTGTGATATATTATACGTTATTTTATTTAGTGAATCAAGAAGAAGAATCCTCTGTGGTAAGATTTTTTTTATATTACCTGTTTTTTGTTTTATATTTAAGTTTATTTTTTATTTAAGAACCTACGTCAACAGTCATGGTTTTTAAAACAAAGCCAATGACGCGTAATGCCGTATACAATACGCTGAATTTATTAGGTCTATTAGACAGTAAAATTCCCAAAGGTGCTAACATTATGGATTTTGTTTTAAGTCACATTGGCTTTAAATGTTCATTAAGTAATAGAAAACGCTTAATTTACCATTGGAGAGAAATTCAAAAGAGCATCAGTCTTAAAATTAATAATGAAAGTACTTGCCAGCATCATGATATTATTAATGTCAAAGAAAAAGATGGAAATGGAAATACCGCTAACGACATGAGTGAATTTGTAACAGATAAAAATATTTTATATTTCAAAGGTAAAACATCTGAAACATTCACAGTAACTAGCAATGATGACGAGATAGATGCAAAAGAGACTCCAAATATTTCAGCTGATACTATAAAATTATTGTCTAATTCAGTATTAGAAAATATTGAAAAAACTAAAACATCTGAAATATTTTTGGATACGGAGAGTAGTATAGATTTTAATACTGAAAAATGCAATGATGAGAGTTTACTTTCGGACAGGCCCTTATCGTTATTAGAAAATATTGAAGAACACAAAATATCCCAATCATCAACAGATTCTAGTATAGAATTTAGTGATGAAAAATTTTGCAGTGAGTACAATTTACTCTCAGACAGGTCTATATCGTTATTAGAAAATATTGAAGAACACAAATTATCCCAATCGTCAACGGATCCTAGTGTAGAATTTAGTAATGAAAAATTTTGCAGTGATGACAATTTACTCTCAAGACAGGTCCTTATCGTTATTAGAAAATATTGAAGAACACAAAATATCCTAATCATCAAAAGATTGTAGTGTAGAATTTAGTAATGAAAAATTTTGCAGTGACAACAATTTACTCTCGGACAGGTCTGTATCGTTATTGGAAAAGACCAAAGAATGTAAAATATCTGAAACATTTACAGAATGTCATAGTGAAAAATTAAGCAGTGATGACAATTTACTATCAGATAGGTCCGTATCATTATTAGGATATACCGAAGAAAATAAAATACCTCAAACATTAACAGAGAGTAGTGTAAATGTTAGTAATGAAAAATTTTGTTCCGATGACATTTCTGCATTATCTTCGATTACACATAATAAGGAAGCATTTGAGAAATTCACAGATAAAGAAAAATCTATTTTTTCCTTTGAAATGTGCAATGTAAACAATTCTAACAGCCCAGCACCCGTAGAAGCACCAGACTTAAATGTAAATACATTTTCAACAAATAATAGTAATATATCTAACAGTACTCCTAAAATTCCAAAAAATATACTATATATATCCAGCCCAAAAATTATAGAAATACTGCCAAAACTTTCAATAAATAGAAACACGCCCATTACAGGGAAAAGATGCGATTATTTTGAGGGCAGTTTCACATTGAGTGCAGATATTATGAAAGATTTTTATGATGGCAAAAAACTTATAACGAAAAATTACCCATACATATTAAGGAGAAAAATACGAAACCATGTAAACAACACTTGCCAACTCGTTTTAACTTGTCAAAGGTGTAAAATATTTTTGTATCAGCTCGATGTGCGCAAATGAAATGTAAAAAATTTAAAATTATTATTAAAGAATTTAATGTTAATGTTTACAGTACAAGCTTGAACTTTCACCACTCACAAAAACTTACACTTCAAGTCAGGGGAGTCGAAAGATATATTTTTAAAAGTAAACTATTGAACAAAAAAGCATTAGTATTAAAAAAAGAGGTTATTCTGAAATCAAACAGAAGATTTATAGATGTAACAAATAATCTTGGTGAGATTAAATCTGATGATGATTTTCGCAAAATTAAATCTGAATGTTTGGCACGAAATGATCGTGATAAAAACGATTTCGTGGATTTACTACACTATCGTCGAGATCACCCCGAATATGTTAAAGAGATCTGTTTACCTTTTAATGTCAAAATATATAGTTCGCAGCAAATTGATGTAATGCGGGCGTTAATTCCAGAAAAACCCGTTTTGTACTTTGACGCTACTGGCAGTGTAGTGCGCCCTTTAAAAGAAATTAGTGAGAAAAAGATTTATTTATATTGTGGTGTTATTACACTGCCACTCGGACGAGTATTTCCACTATTTTCAATGATATCGGGTGTACACACTGCCATGGCTATATTTGGCTTATTATCTCAGTTTAGGATATATTTAGAAAATTCTGGAATCAAGTGGCCCGCTTTTTCAGCTGTAGTGAGTGATTTCGCCTTTAAAGTGTGCGGCGGTAGGGGCGTGTAATGACACGACGAATGTCGGTGAAGAACTGCTCGTTTATTAATACATAGGTATTTATAGTAAACTAGTAATGGTCTTTGAACCTTAGGTTTAGCCGTGACATTTACCTTATCTAAAACAGATCATATTACAATATTGAATTTAATACTCTTATTACATTCTTATTATAAACAACTTAATTAGGTTTCTACTTATATGGTGATAGTATTGAAATCTGATATTCTGATTTTTTTGTTTATTTTATTAAAATACAATATATTTTTCCTTTGACATTTCGAAATTACGTCATACACTACATCTTTCCCCTTTTTTTGAGACAAAAATTTATATTTGAATTTTTGGCTAAAATTATACAAATTACAAAAACTTATCTTTATTCTTTAAATACATTGTTTACCTTTAAACATCTTTTTTTTTAAACATAAATTGTTTATATCAACAAATTAATACATTTGACACTCTTTAGATATTGTTTACGAATTACATTCTTGCAATATGATATGTCTGTCGGCTTACTTCTTTCTATCCTTATATTCCTACCATACAATATTTTATCCTATCCTTAATTATATTTGTAAAAGAAGATGGAAATCCTTTTTTGGATTTTGGAATGTGCTGTCTTGCTTTTTTGATGGTGTCTTTTTTTCGTTTTTTATTTCATCTCTAATTTAATTATTCATTCGTGATCTAATGATGGATACTGACGGTATTCTTAAAGAGGTTAGAGCTCGTTCCGTATTATTCGCGTTAGCTCACCATATTCATTTATTTTATACTACTGTTCAGTTTTCTTCTAACAATGAACCTGTCTTTGTTAGCTGCTTTGACGCTCCTGCCGGGCATCCGTTGCTGTGTCCACACAAGCCCGCAGCCGATCTCTTAGTAGTTTTATACGCTGAACTTTCTATCTCCTTAACTAGTGTTGACTTGTGGGAGATCAGTTGTGAAGTTTCTCCAAGCGGTCTCTTCTGGCATGTCCGGTGGCGAAAGTGCGACTTATCGAGCTTTTTTTAATACAGGTAAGGCTTTGTTCTATTTTTATGTATAATGTTTTCTTTTCCTGATACTAATGCCTTTACATTCACTCCTTGATCTTCAATTACAGTATATGGTCCCGTGTATACTGGATCCAATTTTTCTCTATCTTCTTTTTTAATAAATATTAATTCTCCTATCTTATAATCAATTGAATTAGTAGTTAAATCGTACTTTTTTTTTCTATCCATTTTTGTTTTTAATAAATTATTCCTAGCATCCTCTTGGGATTTTTGTAATCTATACTTAAGTTCCTTAGGATATGAGTTAAAATTATACATTGGTTCTACTTGTATTAAAATATTACTAGGTATTTTACATAATTTTCCAAACACCAATTCATACGGTGTATATTTTGTTGCTGAATGCACTGTTGTATTATATGAAAAACACCAATATTGCAACCAATCTGACCACTTGTGTGCTTGATTATCTGTTTGTATCCTTAAATAAGCTCCTAATGACTTATGTGAATTTTCCAATGAACCAAGACTCTCATGATGGTAAGCGGTTGATTGCATTTGTTTTATATTCAAAATTTTTCAAATTTCGCGCATGGTTGATGATATGAATTCACTTCCCCTATCTGTTCCTATTTCTTGAGGGATTCCATAACGCAATATAAAATTATGTACAAAAACTCGTGCTACAGTTTCTGATTCCTTATTTGGAAGTGGGTAAGCTTCTACATACTTTGTTAGCTCACACTGTAGTGTTAATATATAATTATAACCATTTGTATCTTTAGTTAATGGTTCTACTAAATCCAAAAATACTTTTTCGAATGCTGTTGTCGCTGTGCTAGTAATGCACAATGGTTGCTTTATGTATTTGTGGAATTTCTGTTTTTGACATTTATCACAATTTTTTACATAATTTATAATGTCGCTATTCATTCCTGGGCAATAGTAATAACGTTTCACGTTATTGATCATTCTATGAATACCTGCATGGCCACTAGTTTGTAATAAATGAAAATCATTTAATATGACTCGCCTGTCATCTTTATTATTTACTTTTGTGACACCTTTAATTATACACAATCGGGGTCCGGACCCGTTATTATTAATATATTGTGCTAGCTCCTTAATAATACATGCGGTGTCATTTGTACGTAGTATGCATACCTCTTTTATCTGTTGTGTCTCGCAAAACATGACTAATTCTCTCGCGAAGAAATCTCGTTTCGTACACGATCGAGAACTAGTATTGACACACATTGTTAATAAGGATGGCGAGTATATAATGATATTATTTTGACTGGCAACAACATCTGTTTGTTTTAATACATTTAAATAGTCTCATTTACTGAAACTTAATTCTGGTATATTATTTGGTTTTTTAAGAATTTCAATTATTTTTGGTTGGCCTGTCCAATCATAATCTGAAACCTTATCAACCGAAATATTTTGCTGTCCTTGTTTCTTTTGTGCTCTAGTCATTACCGAAAGTACATGTTCTGACATTTGTTTCAATTGCTCACTAGTTATTTCTATCCTAGATAATGCGTCTGCAGCTGCATTTTCTTTTCCTTTCAAATACTCTACTGTAAACTCGTATTCCTCTAGGCACAAACGAAATCTAGTTAATCGACTTGATGGATTGTTCATATTAAATAAATAAATTAATGGACGATGATCTGTAATAATTCTAAACTTACGTCCGTATATATATGGTCTAAAATATTTTATTGCCAATAATTCTTTTTCAATGGTTGGATAATTTTTTTCTGCACTACACAAAGGTCGGCTTGCATATGCTACTGGCAATCCATTTTTATTCGATAACACACATCCTATAGCTAAACCTGATGCATCCGTTGTAACGTAGAAATTTCTCGTTACTAGTTTTTTTTTTAAATTATTTTTGAACGCGTCGATAACTTTCTTCGTTTTATTTTTTAATGTTTCTGAACGCATCTGATGTGACAGTCACATTGGGAGTTGCCATCTGCAACGCAAGTTTACTAATTTAGTGTAATAAGTGCTTCTTGTTCTCGTTACCATTTCAGTTTTCGGTGATGTTTGACATTAATTTGGTTACGATTGTGTTCAATTTAAATAGTTGAATTTGTTAGTAGGTAAGTTGGTTATGAATCTTGTTTTTTCTTTTTAATAAAAGTCATGTCGAGGTTCTCATTTTTGTGAGGAGGTCGTGTATTTTTTGGTCTTATGCCCCTGGCAATTCTTTAACTTTTTTACTCTTTTCCGCTGCTTGTACGCAGGTCGGATTCATTTCACCGTTTTAATGTGAATTTATTGCTAATCTGGTAAGATTCTTGTTTGATATTTTTTTCGATATCTTTAGTTGCGTATGCAACATTTCATGATGTCTTCGTTACAGGTTTTGACTCGTGCCTGGAGTCCAAATGTGGTGATGACCTTGGCATTGATTTTTTATATGTTTTCTACTTGAAATTTTGGAAAAGAATCAGTTCCTGGTAACGTGGTAAGTTGAATTGGTTAGATGCACAGCATTTTTATGCGCTGTTTCTTGTTTTACAAATATTTGACTTGTTTTCAGGATCCGTGTGTGACCACATTTTTATTTTCATACCCTCAATGGATTGACATGAATATCAGCGTGTCTTGAGCTGGATTTCTTTTCTCTATTGGTATGTTGAACATTCTTATTTAATAGCTAGATATTTAATAGCTAGGATTCATCAAGCTGAACATTTCAGTTATAGTGATTTTTTTTTTTTTTCAGAGGGTATTTTATTAGTCCAGGATACCTGGCTTGAACCTTCCTCTGCTCTTCAGCCGTGTGGAGCTGTCGAACGTGGCAAAAGCACCTGGAGACGGGTCTGAGCATCCCATTCTTCACCCAAGGATCTTAACAGTATCGTTGATATATTTTCTACCATACTTTTATAACCTTCGGTTTAACTTCTTTTTATAAATTTGGTCTTTGGTCCCGTGGCCAATGACCTGGCGCCCAGTTTCTAATTTTAATATCTATTTAAAACGTTAATAGCAACAACTTGTATCACCTCATGTCACCCACCGACCCTGTATAACTTTTAAGCTGCCGAGGTATTATAGGACTTAAATTTTTAATTTTGTTCTTTAATCAATAAATTATTGATGTGTTCAAAGATATTCAAGATCTGGTTTTCTTCTTCCCCACCCACACATTATTTTATGTTACAGTGGCGCCCAACGTGGGGCAAAGACTTGAGGTGGTTGTCATGTCGCTTTGCTATGATAATAAGTACATGTTGTTGCTTTAATTGTTTTTTTTTTTTTTTCTTGTTGCCTCTTTTATGTTATTGGTTAACTTTAGTTAAATTTTACTGTTTATGAGTACTGTTAAACCATATTTAATGTTTTCTGTAAACGGAGGTGATACAGTTATTTATTAAATTCATGCAGGTACGGCTATCCATTCTGGTTATTTTTCATGGTAGGATTATGCTGGCTATTTGTTTGGCAGTTGTTGCATTTGCTGTCTGTGTGATGTGTGTAGTAACTTAGGTGTTTTTATACACTATTTTGACTATTTTGTATAATGGTTAATAATAGTTTCTTTGCTGTTTTTTTTAGTTAGCTTGGTGCTCATGGTTTAGTACGGAGTTTTAGCTTTAACAGTGTAACTTGTTGGTTTTTACACATCATCACACATACCTACATTTTTTTTTGTGAACTGGTAAATTAAAAATTATTTATACTTTCCCTTGGGTTTTTGTGCTGTAAATAAATTGGTTTCACAATTTAGCTTTATTTTGAGGTTGTGTTAACTTAGTACAGTCAGGGCCTTAAGTGTGAAACATTATTTTGTTTCTTTTTATTGTTTAGCTCTTTCCTGTGTGTAAAAGGGAAGTTAATCTTAATACAGTCACGTACAAAAGTGCTTAACATTTATAAAGTTAATTTTGTTTTCTTTTAAAATTTTTGGTTAGTTCAACATGGAAGAACGTCCAATATCATTTAATGCTTTAAATTTTGATGAACTTGTGCATGAAGTTAAAATAAGGGATACTGTACCTGGTGAAAAAGTAAAAGACTTACGCGTGTAAATACGTGCTTTATCTAAGAAAATTCCTTCGGATCAAATTGTTACCTATGAAGGCGATGTGACTTTGGAGTTAGCTGCAATAGGTTTGAAATTAAACGAACTGGAACTGCTCGTCTCTCCGGAGGATCGTAAATTAACCCTGAAAAGTCTTAACAGAGTTCGGGCTTTAGCACATCATATTTATCACCGGCTTACCCGTATCACGCCTGAGAGTGAGGAGCATTTAGAAAATCATTCCATGTTCTCAGCCGTGCTTGATAGAATCTTAAAGAGATTGGATAATTTTTATTCGACGTTTAATAGCAGCGGCGGAGATCATGATTCTGAAGCGTCTGAAGGTAAGGAGGCTTCCCCAACATCCGTGTCAAACAAGTATCAGTTTGTTTCTTCTTTGAATCATACGTATGATGGTAAGTCCTGTGTTAAGGCGTATCTTCAGCGTCTTGAAGAGTTGTGTGCCTCACGTGGTATATCTGACAATAAGCTGTTTGCTTCGTCTGCTGAATTATTTGTTGGTGATGCACTGTGTTGGTACCGCGGCGTGAGATCATCGGTGACTACCTGGACTGAGTTAAAAGCGCTTCTTGTGGAGGATTTCTTGCCTGATGATTATGACCGTCGGCTTAAGGCTGAAATATTGAGTAGAACTCAGGGGCTTGGTGAAAACATAATTACATTTTTAAGTATTATGCAGAACTATTTTGGACGATTATCTAATCCAATATCTGAGCAGGAAAAGTTCGATATAGTTTGTAATAACATTCGCCCGGAGTACATGGCTAAATTATCGACTGTCGATGTTTCAACGTTCACAGAGCTGAAGAGGTACTGTCGAAAAATTGAGGCTTCTGTGAAGCACGCTAGTAACTTTATTGAACCTCCGAAACCGTCTACTAATCTCTTGGCGTCTGATTTGGCGTATAGTCAAACTTCAAGGTCTTCAGTTCACGCGGTTAAGACCATTAGTCAGACCTTTTGTCCCAGGTGTAAGGTGGATACACATACGATACGTGAGTGTACTTCTGCTAATGTTGTGTGTTTTGGCTGTGGTAAGGAAGGGTTTATACGTCCGAAATGTCCGGATTGCAACCCAAAGAAAGGTGCGACTAATAAATCAAGTACAGGACACCCTACAAAAAACTAATGAAATCGAACTGTCCGATTAGGAGAAAGACTTGTTCGTATTTCGACCCAGAAGATTGGCAGACACATCTGAAATTTGTCAAAAGTTTTTTCTCCAGTTCTAAAGTTTCGGCAGTTCGAGATTTTGTTGTTTTTCCTCACGGTGATGGTCGTCCATTTCTGTCCGTAAATATTTATGGTCAACGTTTTCATGGACTTTTGGATTCAGGATCAGGGATTTCTATTATTGGCTCTGATTATCTTGAACACTTTTTGCATTTAGGTGTTAAATTGCACGGTTGTAATGATATGACTCACATTACCACCGCGAATAACTCTGAAGCTATTATTGAAGGTTGTATGTTTGTGCCTGTCGAATTTGATGGTTCGACCGAGGTAATAAGGTTTTTTATAGTTCCTGAGATTTCCACTTCTCTCATTTTTGGGGTTGATTTTTGGAAGACTTTTAATTTGGCACCAGGAATTCTTGGTAAGTGCCGCGTTGATCAATCGTTCATCTCTCGTGACGTCACGGAAATCTCCTGTTTACAGCCTCTGGACCGTTTAGCTGCCAGTCAGAGAACTGTTGTGGACCGTATTATTCGTCAGTTTGAGGAAATTTCGTTTGAAAGGAAGGGTTTAGGCCGCACGTCGTTACTAACCCATACAATCGATACTGGTAGTGCCTCGCCGGTGAAGCAACGGTATTATCCCTTATCGCCAGAACGACTAAAGGAGATGAATAGACAGTTGGATGAAATGTTGAAGCATGACGTTGTGGAACGGAGTAACAGTGCTTGGAACAATCCCACTCTATTCGCGCCGAAGGCCAATGGGGAACTGAGGTTCTGCATAGATAGTCGCAAGTTGAATGCTATGAGCCGGCATGACGCGTACCCTCTTCCTTACATTTCTTCAATACTTGACTCGTTAAGGGATGCTAGATTTTTATCTTCAATTGATTTAAAAAGTGCGTTCTGGCAAATTTTACTTTCACCATCTTCACGTGAGAAGACAGCGTTCACTGTTCCTGGTCGTGGTCTTTTTCAATTTAAAGTGATGTGTTTTGGATTGACTGGCGCCCCGGCTACCCAGCAAAGGTTAATGGACATGCTGTTCGGGCCGGAATTCAATGGCAAAGTTTTCGTGTACCTTGACGATATTGTTATCGTCAGTTCCACTTTTGAGGAGCATATTTCCTTGCTCTCACGCGTTTTGCAACGCCTGAAATATGCTAATTTGACTATTAATCTGACTAAATCTCAATTTTTTAGAAAAGAGCTTAGATATCTGGGCTACGTCCATTTCTTTTCTCCATTTATGTCTGGTTTCTTAGGAACAAGTAGTAATGGACTTGCCCATTCTGATTGAGACTCTTCTATGATATCATTTTCTAACATTTGTTTTATTTGTTTATTTATTTCCGATTTTTGTGATTGTGGCAAACGATATGGTTTACTATATACCGGTGATGCTTCTGGTTTTAAACGTATCTTTTGTTCATATAAGTTAGTAGCTGATACTAAATCACCTGGTAAATAAAATATATCTGCATATTTTGCACAAATATTCGCAATTGTATTTTTTTCCTCTTCATTTAAATTGTTTAATTTCAAAAGTGAAAATAATAATTTTACTCTTTCTGCGTTACTCGTACATTCTTCAAAAGAAATACATTCATAACTATCTATCGGTTCTATTTCTGGTGTAAAGTTAGTTAAAATTATGTCTTTGCTACGCGTATTTAATATTTTTACTGCTTTTTCTCCATTAATATTTCAAGTTATTGCATTCGCTACAAAAATTCCTTCTCCGATTTCGCTTGATAAAACAACACAATCTTTTTTATAATTTGTACTAACTTTCACTATTAATTCACTTCTCGCTGGTATTTTTATTTGTTTTGTATATACACCTTGATTATTTTTATTTTTAAAGTTTAATGATATATCATGAAATTGATTATTGCTGTTTAAAGTTATTATTTCTTTTTCATAATTAATTACACATTTATATTTTATTAAAAAGTCTTGTCCAATAATTCCATCAACATTTAATGGTAAATTTGTAAACACATGAAAATCATGATTAAATAACTGTTTTGTTTGATTCTCTAAGTCTATATTTATCGTACCGTAAGATGTAATTTTACCTCCTATTCCATTTATGTGTGTGACCTTCGGTGTAATGCACACACCTGTCAATAATGCAACGTCGCGCTTTATAGCACTGAGTGACGCGCCTGTATCTATTAACCATGTATATGACTCACCGTTTAATGCAAATTGAACTGAATTCATATGACTATAGGTTAGAATGTAGTTGTTAGACTCGAAAAAATTTTAATGTATCATCGTTTTCGTTGTCTGACTCTTTTTCTTGTGCAGTATTTATATGATGACGTTTTTTATTTAACCATTGACCTCGATTGTATTTTTTATTATACGTATATCGGGTCTTATTTTGTGAATTTATCACGTTTATATTATGATTTTGTTGCCGCGAATATTTATTTAATTTGGGTATATTTTTATTCACTTTGTTGTAATTATACGTAACTCGATATGGTTTCCTATAATTTTTACCATGAGCATAAAATAATTGTCCTGAATTGGGTAATGGAGTTATTGTTATTTCTTCATCTTTCGCGCCTTGAATTGCGTCCTTTAATGATGAATAATTTCGTGCTGACACAATGGTACTTAACTTTTCATTTCGCAACCCTTCACTGAATTTACAAATTGCTGTATTTTCATTAATGGGTTTTAAAACTTTATATGCCTCGGGATTGTTGCTAGCTTGCGAAATTGTGAGGTTTACAAAAAGATCTTCTATTTCCTGGCCAAATTGCTCGATTGTCCTATTTCCTTGTCTAACTAACATTAACTTCTTTTGTATAGCTGTATCCGATTGCCTGGTCAACAAGTGTTTTTTCATTTCATCAACCAATTGCTTTATGTCATTATAATTTTCCGATAATCTAAGTTTCGCATTTTGGGACAACCTTGTCTTAACCACAAAGTTTATCAATAATTGTTGATCTAAATCTCTAATCATTATAGAGTATAACTCTATTGCGTCTATTAATTGCTTTGTGATGGCTTCTGAGCCATCCATGGTCGGTAATAACGATACCGCCGTTTTAAGATCAAAACTTTCCTTTGTAGACATTTTGTCTTCCTTGTCTTCCTCTTTGTAGTAATCTAATATTATCATGTAAGTTTCCTCTATATTAATATAATACGACTCAATTATTTCCTTATCTTCTACAGATATCTGTGATTTTTCTACTTTACTACTGTATTCAATTATACATTCTTCGTATCGTTTATATAATAATTTTACCTGTTCAAGTTTACTTTCACCTAACTTTTCTTTTCTACGTTTAGGTCCTAGTTTCCTTATGTCTTCTTGCAATTTCTTAATTTGCTCATATATATTTATTATTTCCGACATAATACAATCATTATTAATTATTACTTAAGTATATTTTTCAATTTCCCCTTTATATTAAAATGCTACATCAAAAATAAAATAAAAGTTACATTTAAAGAAAACTAATACTTTATATAGTTTCTTCACGTTCGGTGCGCCTTATACGGAGCCATGTTGACGCATCGCCACTGCTACCGCCTGACGTTCTATCTTCTTGGTAAGGCACTTATGGATCTTCTTGTAGATGAAGTAGATGATCCCTGCTGCTATCATCACCAATATCGCCTCGGTCATGTAGGTCACCGCTGTTTCATATGTCTCCTCTATTTGCGCCGTTTTTGCGCTGTTGCCGGCACCGTTCTGTGCAATTATGATCTCTTCTTTCTTATCTTCCGTTTTTGCTGCCTGGTTCCTCATAATTAGGCTGACTCGTAGACGTTCGTTGCACTCGCTCCGCGATTCGCGACTTATTTGGCTCGAAGGTTACATTGCCAGTACTGCTCGGCAGCAGTACGCCTGGCCTGGCCCGGGTTACTATTACGGCTCGGAACCCACGGACCAGCACTACCACAAGGCAGTGCCCTGGCTAAGGGTCGCCATAAAGTGTGCGGCGGTAGGGGCGTGTAATGACACGACGAATGTCGGTGAAGAACTGCTCGTTTATTTAATAAAATACATAGGTATTTATAGTAAACTAGTAATGGTCTTTGAACCTTAGGTTTAGCCGTGACATTTACCTTATCTAAAACAGATCATATTACAATATTGAATTTAATACTCTTATTACATTGTTATTATAAACAACTTAATTAGGTTTCTACTTATATGGTGATAGTATTGAAATCTGATATTCAATGTTTATTTTATTAAAATACAATATATTTTTCTTTTGACATTTCGCAATTACGTCATACACTACACCTTCACAAATCTACACGCGCTGTCCAGATCTTTTAATGGCCTTAGTCTCGATAAATATATCGAGAAGACATATCAAATTTGTACATCAAATAATAATGACTATTCCAGCCAAAAAAACTTATTAACACCAATATGTTTATGCTGTGCCCATTTTATGAAAATGTTGTGCAAAGATATTGACAAACTTGATTTAAAAAAGTCATACTTTTTTAAAGATGTACTTGCTGCCATGATTTATATGGATAGCTTGGAAAAATTCGATCATGTCATTAAAAACTTGTATATTGTAGTAAATTCAAAGAAAACCAATAAAGCTGTCATTGATGCAAAACAGAATGTCAGAGCTATATGCTCTGAACACAAAAACGTGGAATCTTTCTCAGATGACCCAATACAAGATTTCAAAGAGTGCTTTAATGAAAATTGTGGGAATGATGATGCTCTATATAAAAAGAGTATGTTTTTCAAACGATTTTCTAACATCATTTCTCATATAATACTGACTGACGATGACGAGACTGATGAAGAAAATTCACAGAACGAATATTATAGTCCAGAGTTGTTCGAACTGATTTTAAAAAAATATTTACCTTATGTCCCACTATGGTCAAAAATACTGACGGAAAAAAGGCAAAGTAATGCAGTTGTTGAAAATTACTTTGGGCAGTTAAAAAGGTCGGTATTACAGAATCGACGTAACTTGAAATGCAGTCATTTTTTGAGACTGCAGCGTCAGGATGTATTATCTATTGCAAAAGAAAGTCGTTTAAAACTTAAAAAGAATCGACTTACAAAACATGACCTTACAAGCGAACGAGATGCTAGGGAAACGTGGAAAAGAAAGCCAAAACCAACGTATACCCATTTTGAGGTAAAAGCCCTCAAAAAAGATTGTACCAAAAAGAAACTTGATAATAATACTAGTATGTCAAGAGTCACAAAAAAATAATTCTGATGAACAACAGAAAAAGGATAGTAACACTTTAAATGTAAACTTTTTGCCCAATGGATTGAATGCAGATCCTCAATATTATAAAAAAATTGAACAGGGTTACTTTGTGTCACTTCAGAATAATATTGAAAACACTGTAAAACAAATCACCATTAACGACTTTTTGACGCTAGACGACGGTGAATATTTGGACAACAGTGTTGTGGAACATTTGTTACACATTTTAAACAGTGAGTATTCTAAAAATTACAAACTAATACCAACAAATGTGTCACATATAATTTTATCAAGTTCAGAATGGACAAAAGAATTTCTTGACCACTCTGCACTTAAATTTGACAAAGAAAAAGATTTGATTGTAATACCATTATGTGAGTACGAACATTACACGTTGATGATAATAAACTGCCTGGAAAAGGTAGTTTATTATTATGATCCATTGAAGAACGGAAAATCATACAAAGGCCAAGCTTATGTAGATATAATAAAGTTATTTAAAAAAAAGTTAAATTGCGACATTGGCCCTTTTAATGTTTTGTTCCCAAAACATGTTCTTCAAAACGATAACTACAACTGTGGTGTATATATAGTGCATTATTTTAATGAAACTTTGTCTAATGAAAGTTTAGTACATGATATTGATTGCATTGAAAAAATAAATTTATATAAACAAAAATTAATAATTAAAAGTGACAATGTAAAGTCGCTATGCCCCATGTGCTTTAGAAGTAGGACCGAAAACGCTACAATGCTTACATGCAAAATGTGTTTGAGAAAACATCATACCAAATGTTTAACAAACATTACAGACGGTGGTGAAAGTTACATTTGTAAATTATGTATCGATTATTATAACTATGCTGAGCTCAAATCAAATGTGACATCTATACTGGCTTTGCCTAAAGTTGAATTTGAGTCCGGAATTAAAACGAGCCGTAGACAAACTAAATTGCTACCCCGTGCCAGAAAACGTCCAAAACACTACGATGACATAGATTTATCATCATCGTCTAGCAGCGTCTATCAAACGCCACGTAAAATATCTCGTATAACACCAGATACATTTATGGACTTCACCAGAGACTCCACATTTTCATCGCCACGTCGGCGTAGGTGTCCAAAACGCTATGCAGATTTTGACATAAGTTCATCATTAAATGATTCTATAACCCCGCGTAAGACTCTTCGTTCATTGTCACCAGTTTCCGATATAGCTATAGATTTAACGGATAATACTATATTAAATGCAAGCCCAATGCGCCAGCGGCGTACAGTAAAGCATCCGCAACGACTTCATGATTATGATATTTCATAAAGCATGTCAATTGTCAACCTGTAGCCGACTGAAAAAAATGTGAACGTGTAACAAATTGCTCCTTAAAATGAATATTTACTTATATAATTAACTAACTTTTTTATTCAATTTTGAATGTCGTTGGCAGGTATAATACATTCGTTCAATAATAATATAATGTGGAAACTAATGCAATATGAGAAAAGTACCACAAACACTGGAGTTGATACTGTGTGCCACGACCTTAACCCTTTGACGGCCGCACCTTATTTGCCTAAATCAAGTAAAGCCGGGAAATAAACCTGCCATACAATAATCCACTCTAAACATTTCAAATAAAGACTCAAATAGTGCAAACATTCGACGTTTAGTTTTGGTTTAAATTTAAACCATTGGCCGTCAAAAGGAGGTCGTCGGGGCCGAGGGTGTCGCATCTGGGGGGATGTGTCGTCCTATTAACGGCCCCGGAGAGACAGCGACACGCGGTGGTCACTGTGTCGCTGTTCAGGAGCACACAATAATATATATTATATATATTATACAATACTCAACTTGCCCAGAAAATAGTGTTGGGCATTAATTAAATTTGATTAATTAATTACTTGCTATGCTTTGTTATTTTAAACTTGTTGCTTTCAACTGCTATGACTTATTTGCACATTTGTTTTGATGATTCTGCAGTGCGCAAATAACACTTGATTAATTGGTAGTCACGACTTTGATATTTGTTTGATGATATTTTTTAAACTGTGATAGGTGTGATTACCAATTAACAGCCCAACACAAATGACCACCGTGGAGTTTTTAGTGGTTACAAATCCCACATAATCCAGTCCTTCCCCCAGGGTCTGGGTACCTGGCCGGCAGGTTTTCTCCACGCAAAAAAAACAAACATTTTTTAGTCTCTTATGTCATAAGAGAAAGGAGGAGGATTACCTCCATTCCAAATTTCATCCAAATCCTTTCAGTATTTTATGTGTGTGAAAGAATGTGATTATGTTTGCATATTATTAGTGGAATACGAGTCTTCGTTTTAAATTTTAAATTTTAGTTTATTGAAGTGTTTAGTGTATAATTTCGACAGTGTATTATCCAGTGAATGTTTCGGGACTATAAACTAGAACAATTGAATCGCTTACACTTTGCTGACATTTTTAGATGATGCCAAGAGGCCTTGTGGTGACTTCAGTAATTGTACTATCACATTACTGAACCCAATTCACCGAACAATCGTCCAAGGATATATATCTTAAACCTACAAATATCACTCGACATTGGCAAAATACGTCTACATAAGATATGTCGCCATTATTTAGGAAGAAAAAAAAAATATCCTAGTCGGTAGTACACCCACTTAAGATGCACAGGGTCTGCGGTTCGAATGCCGGATGCATGGGACCGCATCGCGTGTGAAAGTGTAGTGTGATATTGCGAATACGTAAAAGGTATTATTAATTTCGGGAGTGTGCCATGGTTGTGGAAACGAGAAGTACGGCGAAACATCAGCCAAGCGACGGAGATGTCGAAAAGATCGACAACTGCGGAGGGCCACTGGCGCTACAAGTCGAGGTGCCGGCCGGCGACGGCCGCACCGGGTCAGATGCCATCCAGAACCAACGACTTTCGCCCAACCACCTGGATAAGTAGTTCATCTTGGCAGCAGCACCACACGACGGACGAAATGATGCGGCAAAAAACCATCGCGAGAGATAAAAGGAAAGCCATGGCGATGATGAGAATGGAATACGCAGCCGCCAAACTAGCCTTCTTGGAAGCAGATATTCTATAAGACGACGATAACTATAGTGGATCACGAAGCCCTGTGCTCACAAGCGTTGAAACAGTGACAAAAACGCTAGCACCACAGCTCGCACCGGGGACGGACAACGCCGTCATCCAGAACAAGGCCCCGTACGACCCGGCCTCAGCACAGTTCAATGTCGCGTCCGCCACAGCCGCGCCATGGGAGGCGCCGGCCGCGGGCACGTCACAGTACGACTTGGCGTTCGCCACAGCCGCGCCATGGGAGGCGCTGGCCGCGGGCCCACCACAGACACGGTCACACGTGACGTCCGCCACAGCCGCGCCATGGGAGGCGCTGGCCGCGGGCCCACCACAGACACGGTCACACGTGAATCAGGAGACAAGACCTACAAATTACTTCTGAGTGATTTTATTTTTATTAACACGTTTTTATTAACTCGCTTTCTTGTCTGTCTGTTTGTTGGTTCGGTCCGAATCTTGCAACCCATTTTTAGAGCACTTGCTGTCGTTCGATTGTGCTGAGATTTGGTACACTTATGTAACCTCGGTGACAATGCAATATTATGACACCATGGAGCTGGTGTGATGATGGAGCCGGAAGGTGCCCATAGGAACTTCTAAAATACACAACACAACCTCGTCGTGTTTGGACTCATTGGATTTGTCTTGACAAGATCTTTAGTCATACGTGATGTCCAAGGTCTCATGATGGAGCCGGAAGGTGGCTATAGGTACTTCTAAAATGCACAACACAACCTCGTCGTGTCTGGACTCATTGGATTTGTCTTCACAAGATCTTTAGTCATACGTGATGTCCAGGGTCTCATGATGAAGCCGGAAGTTGGCCATAGGAACTCCTCAAAAACAAAACATAACCTCGACGTGTTTGGGGTCGTTGGATTTGTTTTGACAAGATCTTTAATTAGGTATACGTGATGTCCAGGGTCTCATGATGGAGCCGGAAGGTGGCCATAGGAACACCTCAAATACACAACATAACCTCGTCGTATTTGGGCTCGTTGGATTTGTCAAGACAAGATCTTTAGTCATACGTGATATTCAGGGTCTCATGATGAAGCCGGAAGGTGGCCACAGGAATTCCTCAAATACCCCACATAACCTAGTCGTGTTTGGGCCCGTTGGATTTGTTTTGACTAGTTCTTGAGCCATATGTGATGTCCAGGATCTCATTATGGAACCAGAAGGTGGCCATAGGAACTCTGTCAACGTCGCAACATAACCTTGTCGTGTTCGGGCTCGTTGGATTTGTCTTGACAAGATCTTTCGTCATACGTGATGTCCAGGGTCTCATGGTGAAGCCGGAAGGTAATCTCATCGTAATCTCGGCATGCTTGGGATTTTTAGTCTTAGCAATTTAGTCCTACGTGATGTTCAGGGCATCTTGCAACGTTTAAATACGCTAGACTTAAAAGCACAAAATAATTATAAAGTAAAAAATATTTTAATATTACGCATTAAAAAGTATAAAATATTTTTTATTGAGATTTTTATTGGTGTAGTACTCTTGAAAACGAAAAACGTGGGGTGCATGGAGTAGATTTTGAAGCATAACCGTGTTTCTCAAAAAACTATATTAGCCCTTTTATAAAAACAACATAAACATCTTCTAGGCGAGCGTGGTCCATCTTTCACCTTTTAATGTATTTCCATCAGCTAGAATAATGGTCAAACGCAAGTCTTTCCAATAATAAAAAACACAACAATTGAATTGCACTGCAAATAATATACTAATAATAACTATTTGTAAGTTTTCAAGACATAACACATAACAATCCCTGGCACTCAAAAGATTTAGAAGACATTTATTCATTGTAATTACATTAACAATATGTTATGTATCAATAAGTAGTACAGACAGACATGAAAATAAGTAAGACAATGAAAAGGTTACAGCGTCAGCTATGCTGTTTTTCAGCCATCACCTCGTTCTCTTCTTCTTAGAATATCTATTCCATGCACCCCACGTTTTTCGTTTTAAGTCCTACAAGAGTACTACACCAATAAAAATCTCAATAAAAATTATTTTATACTTTTTAATGCGTAAAAACGTGTTGTTAAAAAAATATTTTTTACTTTATAATTATTTATTTTTATTTTATTTAGGAACAAACAAATGAATGGAATTTTGTGTATTAGGTTTTTGTTTACCCAACTACTGCTGCTGCAGCGGGAGCGGTGAATACTGCTGCTGCAGCGGGGCTTTCTGCTGCTGCAGCGGCAACCGTTCCTGCTGCAATGGCTGCTGCAGCGGCAACAGCTGTGTGGCGTGTTCTTCCTTGCCTCCACAGCTGAGGTTTTTCATCGCAGCAAGCAGCAGCTGAGCCATCTACACTAATAGGACAGGACAATTGGGCACTGCTTGTAGCATCTGAAGTACGATGTGGAAAGTGTGGTATTTCGGGGATAGAACAATTGATAACACAACCAACGCTTACAAAGGTTTATTGCGAACTGGCCGCTACCCACAATACAGTACATTCCTCACAACTTAAATAAGACTTCATAACTTATAATACTATTTTTTTTTAACCAACTTGCATCTTAATTTTTAATTACAAACTAGAGCCACTACATAACAAAACGTTTTATAGAAGAATCTCAAAATAACCCATAACCAAATTTATACTACTTTTCTTAAACACTAGATAATGTGAATGTTTATAAAGATAACTTAAATATCTAAGTGGAGGTCATCGTCCTGACCCTCCCTGAATCTTATTACAATTTTTAACAACTCATCTCTCTTCCTCACAACTTATTTAATAAACCGCTTTTACTGTATAAAGATATAGGATTGTTTTATTGCAATACCTTTGTGCTTAACATTAACATTTGTAATTTGGCTTTTTATTTAGCCTACATTGTCTTATTGGTCTACTATTTGCTTGGGACGGTACATCATTGTCGGTACATCACTGGTTTTGATTGAATAGTAGGAGCGGTATGTATCACTTGTGGTGTTGATTTAAGCATCGTTGATAAGTTACTGCCTATGCTCGGTGCGCCCTCGACCGTATAAGTTACTGATCGAAGCGGAGCGGAACCAGGCTCGCGCCCCGGAGACCCCGCGCCCGCCGCCAGGCCCGAGTGATCGCCCCCCCCCAACGGAAGCACGACCTTGGTTAGGATCTACTGGGACTACAAGTGAACTTCGTGATAACCGTTTTAACTGATTAATGTGTCTATGATGGTTTTGTATTCCATCTGATGTTTCCACTATGAAATCCGTTGCCCCTTTCGCCGAAATCACCCTACCCGGTGCCCACTTCTCAGTTTTTAAAAACTGTTCGTACCACACATCGTCCCCCGGTTGGATATTTCTCTCTACCCCCCCTGCTGCTTTGATTTGTTTTGTTTGCGCTAACCGTACTTTTTGTTCTCGATCCGGTTTTAAAAAATCTAAACGAGTCCGCAGACTTTTTCCTAACATTAACATAGCGGGACTTTCTCCTGTCGTTGAGTGTTCCGTGTTTCTATAATAAAGCAAAAACATATTTAAAGCGGAATCTATATCTTTCTTTTCTGTCACTGCTTTTTTAATAACGCGCTTTAAAGTTTTTACGCTGTTTTCCGCTGCGCCATTGGAAGATGGGTGGTAGGGGGCAGTAAATATATGTTCTATCTCATCTTCCTTTAGAAACCTAGCAAACTCATGACCTGAAAAGGGTGGGCCGTTATCCGAAACAATTTGTTTAGGGATACCGAACCTACCCCACAATTCACGTAATTTACTAATTGTCGACCCCGCAGCGGTGCTAGGAACATGAAATATTTCAACCCATTTAGACATAGAATCCATCACCACCAAATATGTTTTGCCAAAAATATGTCCTAGAAAATCGACATGTACCCTACTCCACGGACGCATTGGCCAAGGCCACGGCCGTGGCACTTGTTGGGGAGGTGCATCAGCGTGTGCCCCACATGTGGGACAAGATCGGCAAGCCGCCTCTACAGCCTCGTCTACGCCCGGCCACCACACATAACTGCGTGCTAACGCCTTAGATTTAACAATTCCCATGTGCGGTTCGTGGATTGTTTTTATTACCCTATCCCTACATGACCTTGGTATGACAACCCTACGACCCCACATTATACATCCGAGTTCCTCATAAAGCTCTTTGCGTCTATTCCAATACGGTTGTAACGCGGTTATGTCACAACTTTCGGGCCAACCATCGCGTATGTAGCTAAGTACTCGACTCAGAATCGAATCCGTACCTGTTTGTTTTTTAATGTCATGATAGCTTAACAACAAAGCTTCATGGGCAAAATGTAAATAGGTTTGCTCCGGTAAGCCTTTATTGACTGCTTTATTCTTAATTGGTAAACGTGATAGCCCGTCTGCGCTATTTTCAGTGGTTCTTACATAAACTACATCATAATCGTAGGCTGAAAGTATTATTGCCCACCTTTGCATCCTACTTGCGGCCATTGTGGGGATACCTTTATTTGGTCCAAAAATGGAAACTAGGGGTTTATGATCCGTACGCAAAGTAAATTTACGTCCATATAGGTACTGATGTAATTTCTTTACACAAAAAATAATAGCGAGGGCTTCACGGTGAATCTGTGAATAGTTTTTCTCTGCATCTGTGAGCGTGCGCGACACATACGCAACCGGTCGCTCCCCGCGCGCCCCTGTTTGGCTTAGTACTCCGCCTATGCCGCGCGCGCTCGCGTCACAAATTAATATCAATGGCTTACTAGGTACGTAATGAGCTAATACCTCCGTGCTTGTTAGCAGCGACTTTATTTCCTGAAACGTACGTTCACATTCCTGTGACCAGTGCCATTCCACGCCTTTTCTTAAAAGGTTGTAAAGTGGTACGAGGCGGGAGCTAAAATTTTTAATGAACTTTGAATAAAAATTAACCATGCCTAAAAATGACCTTAAATCTGTAACATTTTGTGGTTTTTGCATTTTTCTAATTGCTTCTATTTTTGTATAATCCGCTTTTATACCGTCCCTCGACACCACGTATCCTAAGTAGGTAACTTCATTAGTTAGAAAAACACATTAACTAAGTTTTAATTTCAAACCGTTGTGACTTAACTTCCTGAATACCAAGTCTAAAGCTCGTAAATGCTCTTCTTTTGATTTACCTCCTATAATGATATCGTCGAGGAACACCTGTACATTAGGTATACTACCTAACAAGTTCGTCATGATTCGTTGGAATATACCAGGGCTCGACGACAAACCGTACACCAGCCTTTTGTACTTAAATAGCCCCCTGTGTGTGTTTATTACCGTATACATACTACTTTCGTCAAGCTCTATTTGATTATAGGCTTGCGTCAAATCAATTTTGCTAAAAAATTGTGCCCCATTTAAGCCTACCAAAATATCATCGATTGTCGGCAAGGGAAAACGATCAACTCGCAAAACCGGATTTAAAGTACCCTTATAGTCTGCGCAGATCCTAAGTGCTCCATCGGGTTTTGGTACCGGTACTATTGGCGATGCCCAGTCGGAGCTGTCGACGGGCTCGATGACCCCGGCGCGCAGCATCTTGTCCAGCTCCGCGTCGATGCGCTCGCGCAGCGCATACGGCACCGGTCGCGCGCGCACGAACACAGGCTCGGCCCCATCCCGCACGCTCAGCGTGGCGCGCCCACCAGTGTACCGTCCCAGGCCGCCATCGAACAATTGTTTATACCTATGAAGTAATACACATATTTCATTATTTATATCCTTCGATTCTATCGTCAACTGGTTACACTTGCTCGTAAATTTTGGCATGTCAATTTCTAGCTCAGCAAGCCACTGCCTACCTAATAGTGACGTCATGCCGCCTCCTTCTATCACATAGAGATCCAAAACTTTCTGTTTGCTCTTAAATTCGACATCTAACTCTAATTTTCCTAATGGCTGAGTTTTCGATCCATCATAAAATTTTATATTTACATTACTCGGTTTTAATTCATAATGCTTATAGTATCTATTGTACGTATCCTTACTGATACAAGAGAGAGCCGAACCTGTATCTACTTCCATTTTTAACATTGTTTTACCTACTAAAATCGGTAGACTCACCGCCGTGTAGTCACTTAAATCCAAATGGTGAAGAAATTCTTCAGTCTCCTCAGTACTACTGAAGCTGCTATTTGCACTTCTTGCCCCTTGCTCCTGGATAAGTGGAAAGCCTTCGGCGTCCCCGTTCGAGTACTCCGCTTGGTTGTAATACATCCGTCCCGCCGAGTCCGGCGCGGATTCCCTGCGACGCCGCGGCCCGCCCCCATTAGCGCCACCGCCGCCTGACATCGCCGTACACATACGCCGTAAGTGTCCCGCCTGCTTGCACCTGCTACACACGTACTCGCGGTAGCGGCACATGTTCGCCTGGTGTTCGTCCGATCCACAACACCTACATCCTCTCCAAACACCCGTCGGGCCCGCCGGCCATCGCATTCCTGCCGAGCTGCTGGGAGCGCAATTGTTCCGTGAACGCATATTATGCTGTCGATTGTCGCGCGTGCGAGTGCGACCGATCGCCATCGCGTTGATCGCAGAGTGGGATGTGCCCGCGCCGAGGCTTGCCCCGCCGGCCGCCCCTCCCGCGCTCCGCTCGTCTCCCTGCTGTTCAACTGCAGCCGCGTCCCTCTCCGCCGCCTCGAGTGAGTTCGCAACCTTGACCGCCGCGTTGAAGGTTATACTATCGTCCTTCGCAAATAATCGCTGGCGTATAGTTTCACTTCTTAATCCACATACGAATTGATCCCTTAAATTTTCTGTTAAATTGCTGCCAAACTTACAATAGCGAGATAGTCTTTGTAATTCTGCCACGTAACTAGCAACACTCTCGTCTAAATTTTGCCGCCTTTGTCTGAATCGGAAGCGTTCTGCCAATGCCGACGGACATGGTTGTAAATGATTTTGCATCAACTGTATCGCTTCCTTATAGGATAAGTCTTTAGGTTTCTTTGGGTTGGCTAAATTTAGTAACAATTCGTAAGCTTCATCACCAATCGTAGCGATTAATATGGGTAATTTCATTTCTTCTTTTACCTCGTTTACTAGAAAGTACATGTCCAACCTGTCCACATAGGATGACCAGTTTCCATTTTTCACCACAAATTCGCTTAATTTTCCGACGGAGGCCATTATTGTTCTTATTTAACACGCGTAATTGAAATTTAATCTCGTTCGCCACTGTGGTGTTTCGGGGATAGAACAATTGATAACACAACCAACGCTTACAAAGGTTTATTGCGAACTGGCCGCTACCCACAATACAGTACAGAAAGGTGGGGGAGGCGCTGGCCGCAGGCCCACCACACAGACATGGTCACACGTGGCGTCCGCCAGAGCCGCGCCATGGGAGGCGCTGGTCGCGGGCCCACCACAGACACGGTCAACGTGGCGTTCGCCACAGCCGCGCCATGGGAGGCGCTGGCCGCGGGCCCACCACAGACCTGCTGCAACGAGAGTGGGGCATACTGCTGCTGCTGCTGCAACGAGAGCGGGGCATACTGCTGCTACAGGGGGACCACCCGTGGCATCACACACTCCTCTAGGGTGGGTATTACACGGGCAAAAACGCAATCATGGTCGTTGTACATACAAATACATGCTCGAGGACTATCAACGTTGTAGCCATGCACACACAAATCATGATCCTCTCAAAAAACCACAGAATATAGAATGACGTTAGTTCTCTTTGGTGCCACGTTATCACCTAGTACAGCTATTTACATTGAGAACTATAATGCCTTGTTACATGAACACGAGTACCCTGAAGTCGTAAATTCTGTTATAAATAACTATTAAATGGACGATTATTTACAGTTTCGACACGGCAACCGAGGCGAATCGAGTGGCGCGCGCTGTGGATGCTGTACATCGCCGCGGTAACTTCGAGCTGCAGAAGTGGGCGTCCAACGACGGCGGCGCCATCGCGGGCCTCGCCGCAGGACCTGCGGCTCGCGACGTCAACATTAACGATGAGGAAAATGTATTGGGGCTCGTGTGGCGAACTGCCGACGACACCCTGGGTTTTAATTTATCTAAATTCTCTTTTGCCGGTAACGGTTTTAAACGTTCGCTGCTCAGAGCAGCTGTCTCTCTACGATTCATTGGGTTTAATAACACCAGTCACTATTCAGGCCAAATTAATACTTCAAGAAACGTGGCGTAGCAAAATCGGATGGGATGACCCCCTACCATATAAGTTAGAACAGTCCCGACAGTCTTGGTTGATCACTCTAAGCAATTTAAAAGATGTTGCTATACCACGTTGCTATCCTCTAAAAACTCGAGTTACACGTTTTCGTTGACGCAAGTGAAGTCGCCTACGCTGCAGCAGCTTATTGGCGGTCAGTAAATGGCAAAGGCGAAGTAAGAGTCTCACAAGCGGCAGCGAAAGGGCGCGTAGCGCCCCTTAAGATCGTTTTTATACCTAGACTTGAATTACAGGCGGCTGTCCTGGGAGGCCGGCTGGCGCACACCGTCGAGAGGGAGCACGAGCATCGCGCGGATCGCCGCGTGCCGTGGAGCGACTCGCGCACCGTACTGTCGTGGCTGCGCGCGCTCCTTCAAGCCGTTCGTAGCGCACCGCGTGGCTGAACAACCTCCGCCGAAGAAAGGCGCTGGGTACCCACTTCTCAAAACGTCGCCGACGTCGCTACCCGTCTTTCACCAACTGACATCACGGCTCCACATCGCTGATTCCGTGGCCCTGACTTTCTGTACGAAGACGAAAGTTCCTGGCCGCGCGATCATGACCCGCTCCAATCCACGACGACCGGAGAAGAACGAGTAACCACAGCCAATGCTCGCCCGCTTCTAAGAAAAGCTCTGCCTCATGTGACACGAATCTCTTCGTGGATACGTCTAGTCCGATCGACCGCACGCGTACTGCAGTACATAGACCGCTGTAAGCCCACTCATACAACGGTAGCCGCCACACGCAGGAAACGCACGCGCTGCGCCACCTCTGACGACCGTGACTGGAAGAGCGCACGCCCACGCCCCGTTCCCGCCGGCTCCAGTGTGACCCCGCATCGCGACGACCACACCACGCGCACGCGTACGTGCCGCGCTCGAAGCGCACTACACTCGCCGAGCCGAACTCTTATGGGCGCGCGCGCTGCAGGAGGACTGTTTCCCGACTGAGCTCTGTGACGTCATTGGCGGGAGGAATATATCAGATAAGAGTCGCCTCCGACATCTATCCGTGGTTATAGATCAGCATGGCGTATTAAGACTGCGTTCGAAAACGGCCGCCGCAAATGACGTTGATAAAGAGACTCTATCACCAGCCGTATTAGACGGGAACCACCCTTACTGTCGCTTATACATCGACCGGATCCATAGAAGCCTGCATCACAGTGGCGTGGAATGCGTGAGGTACGCCAGAGGTATTGGGTTCCACGTATTAGGCCTACAGACGAAACGTGATCAAATGATGCCAGCCCTGTCGCCTGCGGCGCGCCACCCCCCCGAGCCATTAACAGGAGATCGACCGCCTTGCCGCCTCGCTCATCACCCACGTCCTTTCACATAAACAGGGCCTCGATCGCGTAAGTCGAGCTTGCTTCGTTCACTTGGCTTGGCTTCAAGCAAGTTGAACGGTATTCCGATTCCGATTGTAGGAATTGTCTAACTTTTGGGACGGTAATCGTCTTGGGGACAAAGAGTAAAAATATTTTTTTCTTGCATGAATGAACGAAATGTTTGCGTTTAGTTGTTGAGATAGGAAAACGTGTTAGAAAAATCAATTTTTATTAACTGTTGTGCAAACATGTCAATAAAACAATGATAATAACTCAAAAGTGATAAATGAACAGTAAAAATTATTTTATTTCATATATCAAACACAAAAATATGTTAGTTGTAAGTACTTAATGCAAATAACGAAACTAAACTTTCTCTCATTTATAAAAAAAAAAACAGTGCCAAAATTTTGTGATATTCAATTATTTTATTAAGTTTTGTTATTTAGTTTGATTAGAGTGTCATATTATTAATACCTACTACAAGCAAAGTAAGTAGATTTTTGTCTTTTGAGATACATGAATGTGTATTGTAAGTACACAAAGTTGGCTAATTCAGGCCATAATCGCTATTACTGACCATTATGCACATTTCAGAATGCCTGCTCACAGACTGATTAGCGAGCAACAGCTAAAGCTGTTGCTGACGTTCATGGAGAACCACCGTGACTTCCCTTGCGGGCGAGTAACTAATAGAGACGGGGCACAGGCTAAGCAGATAGCTCGAGAGCAGTGGAAGCCCCTTACAGAACGGCACAATGCAGTTGGGGTTGGTGCCACCAAAATTGCGATGAAATGGAGAGATGTAAGTTTACTGCCACTCTATTTTGTTTTTACTGCTTCTTACCAACTACTTAAATATCCATTTTCATTTGTCTGCACTTGCATGGATTTTATGTGAGACATTGGTTGGTCAACTGTATTTAACCACTCCAGACTTGGCAAATTCTTGATATCCTTCAGTTGAGGTGAGTGACGGGATGGTTAACATTAGCACTGGTGAACTACAGACCGCATTGGTAGTTGCGGTTAACAAAATAATATGGGGAATTATAAGTCAAGAAAGCCACAAGGCCACGGGACCCGACCTCTAATTTACAATTTACTTACTCAGCCACAGATTTTACAACTCTATAAATAAAATAATGTGTCTATGTGCTTTGCAGGAGTCTGTTGAAGATGTCTAAGCACTGCAGGCTTCTTCCTCAAGACCTCAGGAAAGTGCCCCGCTCAATCACTACCTCAATGGTACCCAGCCGAGCCCTCTGCCAAAGGTAAACCCTGTTTTTTAATTAAAGTGAACTGGGGTATCTTGCTTGCGCGTTGGTAATAACAACTAGTTTGCAACAAAAATGATGAGCTGTCTGCCGTACATGCACCTGTGTATGTTTGTTAGTCAATCATGCTGAAATGGCTAGATGGATTTGGATGAAATTTTGTTTTTGGTAGACAGATAAGTACTCGATTCACTTTTTTTTTTTAAAAGAGAAGTCTATATATTAGCCCAGTGCTTGATCTATCTACTTACCAAATTTCATCCAAATCCGTAAAGACATGAAAATGGAACAAACAAACATCCATACTTTTGCATTTATAATACCTATAGGTAAGATATGATTAGATGAACCTGAGAGATGCTGGCTGCATGTGTCTAAACCTGTGGGCCAACTTTCTAAATGGATGGATTTTGTTTAGGTAGTTAGTAGAAGAGGAAGAATAGTGTGTCTGGTCTAGTCAAAGTTTTAAAAATTTTATATAAAACAATGCAGACATCCGGATTTAGTATATAACTACATCATCATCATAATTCATTACTTTTAGTAATAATACTGTTATAATTATTAATTGTCTATGTCTAATTGTTATATTTTTATTTTCTTTTTAGAATTTGCTGTCAGTGAGCCGCCTGCTACTGCTGTTGCTGCTGTTCCTGCTCCTGCAGCTTACCTCAGACATTTATTTTATAATTTTTTTATACTTCAAATAATCAAATAAAATATTATTCTTATTGCTTAACTAAAAATGACCAAGAGCATCTTATTTTTATTGTTTCTAAATTTTAGGTTTTAGCTCATCATTTGCCCTAGCCTTATACAGGCATTGTACAACAATATTGTAAATAATAATATGTTTCTTTTATTTTACCTATGGTTAAATGTAACTTTAGTGTAATGTAACAGTATGTAACTATAGTTATTTTATATTTATAACATGTTTTTAAATAAACATTGAACCTCTCTTATGTTGTGTTTTGAATCATACCAATTAATATTCCTAATCTACGACTACAATAGATCCATCTTAGGTCGCAGTGGTAATTGGGACATAATTTGCCTGATCCCTTCCACCAAAAATCATCCCTAATTTAATTATGCCATTAAAATAAAATAAAACCATTTTGTAATTGTACTAAATGAAAGCTATTTATTAAATTTTACAAACAAAACAATAAATATAATTCAAAACTTGTGTATATTGAAATACTTTATTAATCATAATGCTTGTGATGCTGAAAGTGAAAATATATTAAATAATACACTTATTTTGATCAAGTATTTCCCTTTTTTTACTTAACATGTGAGCTGCTTCATTTCTTTTTGTTTTTTTTTGCAATTTTGTTTTCTAGGTTTTTTACTTTTGAAGTCTTGCTTTGAAACACTGAAGTGCGGCCAGAATCTGAAAATAAATTTGATCAGTTGTACAAAATAATAATTATAAGCTTTGTATTATGTTACTGTTCACTTTTACTGACATACTGTCTTGTGATAGTGGGTGTACGAAAAGTTAATCGCTTGAACAAACCTTGATGTCTGGATGCACTCGGTTTCAGTATATGTTCCCTTCTTCGTGAAGCTGCTGCATAAATTGCATCACTGCTGCTATTCCACACATGGGAATCATGGCTCTGTCCTCCAAAGGATGGATCTACATATAATATGCATAGATCAGCATCACAAATCTAAAAAAAAAACAACAGAATGGTTAGCCCATTTTATTCTAAAAATTATTCCATTTTCAACTCCAAAATGACTTCAGAAAGAAAGTAGATTGGTCCTACCAAATTCTACAATGGAAATAGTCCATTCAGGACCATATTCTATGACAGCAAAAGTTTATATTATATTATGTTGCTATGCTCGACAGGGCCCATGTTTTTAAGCACTTTGGGGATTAACTTGTGATATGTGTATGAAAAGTTAATCGCTTGAACAAACCTTAATGTCTGGATGCACAGCAGTACTCCTCTGACTCGGTTTCAGTAGAGGAATCAAGTCATCGCATAGCGCCAAAAAGTCCTTTTTCGACAATCGAAAATTGTCCTTGAACGACTTTTCCGGCATCAAGAGAGGTCGGGACGCCTCTCGCAGTGTCCTCCGCTCGATGGTCTCCCTCTTTTTCAGCGGTTCTTCCTCTGCTGCAGCCAGCAGCAGTATATGAGCCGCATCCATCTCGTATGCCCGTGTGCGGCTTTGCGCTCAGCGGTTTTCGAGTAAATGTCACTCAAATACCTCAATAATATTATAATTTAATATACCACACTCAAAATAACCCACAACACAAAAGAAATCAGCAAAATCTAAACGATTTTACCAAGATAGCAGCTGAACCAAGGTACTAATTTGCACCAATTGACAGTTGAATACGGTTGAGCGGGAACCATTTTTTTTTTTTTTTACGCAATAGCTCTAATCGGTTTCAAATGTCAAATTGTATGGACATTATTCGTTCATTGTTCAGTCAACGTCATTCATTTGACGTCTCACTTGTAATCGTCTTCGTTGACTTGGCTTGCTCCTTACGCGGTCGCTTGAAAGCCGCTGGCGGTCTTCAAACCCGCCCCAAGCAAAGCAAGTACGCTTACGCAATCGACCGGCAGGACTAGATTACTTCGGGCCACTATCTGTCACCGTAGCAAGACATCATGAGAAACGCTATGTAGCTTTGTTCACATGCTTGACAACGAGAGCAGTGCTTTTGGAGATAGCATCTGGACTCTCCACTGACGCCGCCGTGCTCGCGCTACGTCGAATGATGGCTCGACGTGGCTGTCCGGATACTATATGGAGCGACAACGGCACAAACTTTCACGGAGCTGACGCTGAACTTAGAAAAGCGGCCTTGACCTCCTTAAAACAAGAAGCGGACATACGATACATAAACTGGCGCTATATACCACCAGGAGCACCATTTATGGGCGGTGCGTGGGAGCGGCTATTGCGCGTAAAAATAGCACCAACTGCCACACTACACGACCGTTACCCACACGAAGACGTTCTGCACACACTACTTATAGAGGTCGAATACACGATCAACTGTCGTCCACTATCACATGTGTCAGTCGCACCGGAAGACGACGCCGCCTTGACTCCGAACCATTTCTTGTTAGGTGGGCCCTCTAAGATACCGCTACCAGGGACGTTCATCAAGGCAGATAAACTCGGACGGTCACACTGGAGAGCTGCTCAACGCCTGGCCGATCTCTTCTGGCAACGATGGGTGAGGGAAGACAAGACTTTATGCATCGCCGGCGGGAGCCGCAAGGACGAGGAGAAGCGATAAAGGAGAGCGATGTGGTTATCATCGTAGACTCTTCATTGCCGAGGAATGTATGGCCGAAGGGCAGGGTGGAGCGGGTCTATCCAGGCGCGGACGGAGTAATAAGGGTCGCGGACGTTCGAACAAAGAGTGGTCTGATGCGTCGTCCTACTAAACGCTTAGTTATCTTACCCATAGAGGGCTAGTTTTAAACATTCTCTTCTATTGTTTTTTTTATTATTTGCTGGGCGCTATAGTAAAACTATTTCCGACCAAAAGGTATAATTTATTCTATAGCAGAATACGACCATAATAGCCACCGTTAAAAGTTAGAGTCCAATAAACAAGTTTTTATTACTTGTCATTAAAGAGAGAAAAGGTGTAATAATTATAAGCATCGTCGTGTAATGTTTCGGTTTGCTTGGCGCTGTTATGGAAGTATTGCCGACCCAAAGGTGTAATTATTGTATAGCAGAATATGACCATAATAGCTACCCTTAAAAGTAAACGTTAAATGAATAAATCTTAACTTTCGTTAGAAAATAAGTTTCAGGTTGTAAAAAAACAACAACATATGCACAAGCATTTATTTTATAAATTATTTCTATGTTGAATTTAGAAAACGTTCAGTACTAATTTCTAAAGGTTGTTCAACTATATAAGTATACAATTCATCAGTATAATAATTTAAAATCTTATAATAATACCTAAGTCTATTTTACAGGTATACTTATATGGTTACTGTTTTTTCATTACTGGTTGTAAAGTAATTCTAAATTTTGTTGACTGTGTAAGTATATCAGCTCATTAATTTACATAATATCATAAGCAGGTATACTTAAACAGTTATTACTGGTTGAAAGTGAAATGTTTCTTTCTTTCGTCTGAAGTAGTGAGTATTATAAGTTGTATTGTATAACTGTCTACAATTTTGAGTTGTATTCAATGAAATTTGTATTGTATTGATAACCTACTTGACTCTTTCCCTGAAAATGTAATTAGCGTCATTCATTTGGCAGTCACAAGGTAAAGTTTTAGTCACTCACTACTTCATGTTTCATGGTTCACATGTATCGGTCACTGCGTTGTCTAAATGCACTGTGTGCATGGCGAGAGAGATGTTACCGATACAAGTGTGCATTCTATTAGTTTCATATCCTGTACCTTACCTACGATGGAAAGAAAATAAATTCGGAAATATGGCCCGCCGCCGCCGAGCACACGCATAGCCGGCGACAGTGGGCACGAGGCCTAACGCCAACAGCCAGATTGTAAGTGCGTCGAGGCGGTCGTTGATCTTACATACGACCTAAAGAAGCTTATTTCATGAAACATGTTATAATTTCATTCAGAATGTGTCCCATTTATTTCTTGGTTTCCTTTAATTTTGAGATTACTCTAGTTTGAATTAAAAAAAATGTTGACTCTTATAGATGGGTTACTGTAGGATGAGCTCTGACAGACTAAAATTTCTAATTTACTTTATTTTTAATTATTATGTAGTGTAGCGTTAAAAAAGAAAAGCTAGCTAACCTGTGGTCAACGACCGCGAAACGTGAAATTTAGGTGTACAAAGAAAGAGTTAGTTAAATTTGTCCGAACGGTATAATGTCAATTTAAAAAGGCCTAGAAATTGCCAAGCATGAGCCGAGAGTCGAGTCCTGAGGGGACTCCGGCGATATAGTGTCGCTGAACTATAGTGTTGTGTTGTGGTGTATCGATGCAGGAAGGTGTACCAAAACCGCGGAGTACCCCGAGAGAGTATAGCCAAATGGGAACCAAAAAAGGGAGGGCCAGAGAAACCTAAAGGGCCTTTTTAGAATTTAGAAAATAGAATTTAAATTTGGCAAAATCCGCATACAAAAATACACTGATATAAAAACAGGCTAAAAAAAGAATGGGCAGTATCCCAGGGGGGAAGCCGGAGCGCGGGTCTGCGGCACTCAGCTGGCACGGGCGCGGGCGCGCACAACGCAGGGGTCCAGGCACGTCCAACGCCCGGTGGCCTCGGGGGTCCGGAACCACGGCGAGAGGACGAGAAAGGCTCGGAGGGACCCTCGTGTGGGTGCCGCAGAGACCGGAAATACACTGTAAAGATGTACAAGGAAATAATCGACATCCGACCAAGTCAGGGAAAGAAAAAGGTACGTCGATAAAAACCAGGAGGAAGACAGCACAAGACTTACCCGGCAGGTCCAAAGTAGGAATCCGCGATATTTATTATCAGCGATATCAGATTTATTAGTACTCCGACTTAACATTCACCGCATTAGCAAGAGATACCGTATCCCAAGATATTTATTAAGAAAAAATTCAAGCACGTTCAAGGGATAAAACGTTTCTCTCTCCTGACAGACGACAACTGAGAAAAAACAATCAACAATTTAGAAAAAGGTCAAACCAAGAAAATTTTAAATTTGAAAATGTGACATAAAAACCGGCCAAAAGAAAAAAGAGCCATACCAAAAAGGTTATTAAAAAACCCTGCAGTAATGCTGCAGACATCCCTTCACCAGAAAAAAAAAAATCCGCCAACTCGAAAAGGAAAAAAAATCTTCGAGATGGCAACCCTCGAAGGAAGTTGACCACCCTAGAACAAAAGCCGAATTGTTCCAAGTCAACTATGAAAGGAAAAAAAATATCGATAAAAATTTATCGACACTCTACCCCATCACTATAAACCAACGAACACGTCATGTTCCCAGCACGGGCGGCTCATAACGGCTCATACGACTCACTGGCCCCAGGATAAGAAACCACCGGTGTCCCAACAGAAGCCAAGTCAATCCACCAGGGAAAAAAAGGAGGACGGAAATGGCTTGGAGAAAGAAAAAGGAAAGTTGTCAACCACAACAGAAAAAGGTGGAGACAACCGAAGGAAACACCGATGACGTGGTATCCCTGAGCCAGGAGGAAAATGTATGATACGTAAAGGATAGAAAGGGAAATTTGGAAATTAGGATATGTCGGAATATCGGAATGTTGGAATGTCACTAAGTTTTAAAACATAAACGCGCCTACAAACGATATTATTTACACACCTAAATGCTAAAACTAAAAACTATACAAAATATCAACAAGTAGTTTTTGAACTACTGGTAAAGAGTTTACAAGTCGAAACTGTCAGTTACGCCCGTAATCGGCGGCAAGAGAAGGAAAACTTCAAATCGACCGTGCGCGAAAACTGACAGACGACTTGTAAACAAAGAGCTATCAAACGAGGGCCGACGCTCGCCCACGTCATCGAGTTCATCCCGAAACACGTCAGACGCCGACGAACATCGGAAACACTCGGATCGGCTCGGAAAAAGGGCTCGACGGCGCAGTTGGTAGGCAACCAACGCCGTCAAAGGCGAGGTCGGGGTTCGAACTCGACCCTGACAAAAAATTAAAAAAGATCCGACGATGGCCATAATAGGCGGACTGCGCAAAGCAGCGGTCACCGTCCTGCCGCGACAAAAAAAGCGCGCTTCGGGACAAAAATTTTGCCCCGGCTCAATCCCAGCGGAATGACGCAACATGGGCCAGGTCTGAGGCCTATGGCAGATCGATAACCTGACCACATGTTGGTTGCGTCAATTCCGAATAACCTAAATATCTACAAACTAACACT